>PVHT020003785.1:1042862-1100602 GCA_004024745.2 Catagonus wagneri
GGGAGGGAATGGGGATAACTAGTGCTTTAATGATGGAATAGCAAGGAGCTCCAACTGTATTGCACGGGGAACTATATCTAATTACATGTGACAGATCCATATATGTACATGTAACCGGGTCACCACGCGGTGCAGTTGGAAAATCTGACAGAAATCTGTAAACCAGCTATAATGCAAAAATAAAAAATAAAAAAAAAGGTCAAGGTGCTTCTGCTGAAAATATTGCTCTAGGGGATTTGCTGTCGTGCAAAATTGGCAATTCTATTTTAAACAAAGAATATGATATATAGGCTACCTCAAAACACTTTTTGTTTAAACTGTATTTTATTTTTTAAAAACCTTATATTTCTCATTTAGGAATATTGCATTGGCATCCTTGTACTTGAACTTAGAGAGCTTTAAAATAACTGATGACATTCACTGTGGACCCACTCATAGATTATGAGACAAATCATAAACCAACTTTAGAGTTTTTAACCCAGAAAACTTCCCCATATCAGACTGCTATCAGAGAAAAAATAATTTCTGGACTTCAGCCAAAGGTCTAAACTCCAATCTGAAGTCTTCTCTGGTACTATAGGGACCTCCTTGACATAGCTGACCCACTAAGCCTGGCCTTCAAAATGCCATAAGCTGTAATAATGAAACCATTTCCAAACAGGGATTAGGTAGTCTCTAAACTTCTCTTAACTTTCTCCCTTTTCTTTTTTTCCTTTTTTTGCCAGCCCATGGCATATGGAACTCCCGGGTCAGGGATCAGATCTGAGCCATAGCCATGAACTAAGCTGCAACGCCAGATCCTTAACCCACTGTGCCAGGCCAGGGATCAAACCTGTGCTCCCAAAATGCTGTCAATCTCTTTGTGCCACAGCAGGAGCTCCACTTTTTCCCTTTTCTTAACTTTGTAAGTTAGAAGGGAGGGCTGAAAAATATTTAGAAATATACTCAGAGTTTTCTAATGGTAAAGAATAAAGCAAAAAAGTGGTAAGACTTTGGGGATAAAATTGCCTTGATGCAGACAGAGAAGAATTTAACAGGATCGGCACTAGAAGTTTTAACAGCTTAAATTAGGGATAGAGAATCTTTAGCTATTGGTGGAAAGACCTGCAAGTCAGTTAGACAGGTATAAGCATGTACGTATCAGAAGCAGCATTTCAACTAAAAATGTGGATATCAGTGTCCATCTTTGCTTCACAGACTCTGTCTAGGCTCATGTCTTCATATTAGAAGCAGGGATGTAGGCAATTTATAGTGCCATACTCTCACCAGCAGTGAAAACAGGGTAGGAGAGGTCATGGGGTTTAAAGGCACAAGATCAAGGCAAATGAGGCACTCAGGCCACGTGGGGGAATAGTTACCAGGAGAAAAGCCTCAGACAGGAGAAACAGGTCAGTTAACCTGAGAGGCCTTTAGTCTCTCAAACTTTTAGACTTCCTAGCCTTCAAAGACTGAAGAAGTTATGGGCAAGGGGTAGGCTCCAAGACCTCCATGTCAAAGGTGGAAGAGGGAGATGACTGCTTTCAGAGTCATTCTGAGTATGTAGGAAGCAGAAAAGGGATAAATCCGATAGCCAGAGAAACCAGCTGAGGATGGGATTAAGTCACATTTTGCCTTGATCTGTCCTACAGAAAGCCCTTCATCAATCACCATATTTGTATAAATAACTTAAATCAGAAAAGTTAACAAGCCATCCCAAAGAAATGACTAAAATATTTTTTTCTGTTCCTCCCATCAAGAGTAATGCCTTTATATTGAATACCAAATGGCTGACTTAGATGTGGAAGGGTTATCTGATAGGATATAATCAGGTACCTGGAAAAAGGGAACCCCGCCACTTGATGAACAATCCTCAATGGTATCTACAAATAGCTCTTGACTTAAAGGTTCTTCAACAGTGTGCACCAGAACCGCCTCTTCTTCATCCACGTCCTAAAACAAGAAGCTACATGAGTGATTAAGTCTCAGGGCTTAAAAAAATCTTTACAAAAGTAAAGGCAGTTTTCTTCCTTGAAAATAACATGTCCATTACATAAAAGTTAAACCTCAACAAAATTAATAGAAAGTCTACAAAATAATTAAAACAATTCTTATTGTATTTTCAGGTAGAGAAGTTCCCATAATAAAATGTAAAATGTCATAATCTCAGAAGTAAGACATTAAGGTTTATTTTTTATTTTCTTCTTTGTTGCTTTCCGATTTCCCAACTTTTCTATAGTTACTACAGTTAACAGCACAAATTGTGGACCCTGTCTAGGTTCTAATTCCAGCTCCATCTTTGTGACTTGGGAAAAGGTCATTCTCAGTTTCCTCACCTGTAAAATGGTGATAGTACTAGCATCCACCTTGTAGGGTTACTGAGTGAATTAACTGAGTAAATATATGTGTAAAGTGGTCAGAACAGTGTTAGGTACATAATTAGTATACTATAAACACTATATATTAGACTAATTATCTGTTAGTCTAATAATAAAAAATGGCCCAATTGAAAGAAACTGGCTTAACAGTCAGGCAACTATCCTTAATAAGAGACAGGGTAGGACTGAAAGGTAAAGAATAAAATTCTTCACATGAGGTCAATGATATCAAGAGTTTATGGGAGTTCTTCAAAAAAATGGGCAGATCTAAACAGACAATTCTCCAAAGAAGACATATAGATGGCCAAAAAACACATGAAAAGAGGTTCAACATCACTCATTATTAGAGAAATGCAAATCAAAATCAGTATGAGATACTGCCTTACACCGGCCAGAATGGCCATCATCAAAAAGTCTACAAACAGTGTTGAAGAGGGTGTGGAGAAAAAGGAACGCTATTACATTGTTGGTGGGGATATAAATTGGTGCAGCCACTGTGGAAAACAGTACGGACATTCCTCTGAAAACTAAAAATAGAATTACCATTTGATCTAGTAATCCTACTCCTGGGCATCTATCCAGAGAAAACCATGACTGGAAAAGACACATGTACTCCACTGTTCACTGCAGCACTCTATACAATAGCCAAGACATGGAAACAACCTAAATGGCCATTGACAGAGGAGTGGATAAAGAAGATGTGGTACATATACACAATGGAATATTACTCAGCCATTAAAAGGAAAGAAATAACAGCATTTCCAGCAACATGTACGGACCCGGAAATTATCATGCTAAATGAAGTAAGTCAACAGTGAGACATCAGCATCAAATACCATCACTTACATGTGGAATTTAAAAAAAGGACACATTGAACTTCTGTGCAGAACAGATACTGACTCACACATTTTGAAAAACATGACATGACATGTGTTTCCAAATGAGACATGTTGGGGGATGGGGGGATGCACTGAGGGTTTGGGATGGAAATGCTATAAAATTTGGTTGTGATGACTGTTGTATACCTATAAATGTAATAAAATTCATTAAGTAATTAAAAAAATAAAAATAAAAACGTTGTAAAAAATAAAATACTGTCATCATACGTACTACTAAAAAAAAAAGTTTATGGGAATTCTAAAACTAAGATGCTTAAAATAAATCTCACCTGACTGGTTATTTCTTTGTTGTTTTCTGAACAATTTAACATCACTAACAGCTCAGGCTGTTTCTTTTCCAACTCATCAAGGAGCAGTTCACGTGGCTGGGTTCTTGCCAGTGTTGATGGGTATAAGTAATTTTTCCTCTGTGGTGTTGTACCTTTAGAGACACAATACAAATGGTAGAAATTGAAGTGTGGGATAGGAATAAGGTGTTATTTTTTTCCCAGTGGCCACACCATCAGCATATGGAAGTTCCCAGGCCAGGGACTAAATTTGAGCCTTAGCTGCGACCTACGCCACAGCTGCAGTAATGCCAGATCCTTTAACCCACTACAGTGGATCAAACCTGTACCTCCAGGCTGGGGATCAAACCTGTACCTCCACAGCGGTCTAAACCACTGCATTCAGATTCTTAATCTACCATGCCACAGTAGGACACCCCCTCCCTTTTATTTGAAATGCCAGAACTTATACTTCCCACTAAGTCGTTGCATTCCCAAAATATAACCACCACAATATAGGAGAATCGGTCTTATATCTGTCAGGCATATGTTGCTTACAGTCTTTCCTAAGTGAACAAATGACCTTAAATACACTTAAATTTCTGAGATTCAGTGGCAAAAAATGAAATTTTCCATCTCTGAGGATGTATAGAAGATGTAGCCTCTAAAAGGATTCAGAGTGTTCTGAAAAATGGCAGCATTATTGGAATTTGAGTACAGTTCTCCCAACATGATCGGTTTGATAGAGAAAAACACTTCACTATAAATTTGGTGGTAGCTAAATATTAACCAGTTACATTTCTTTATAATAACTCATGCTTTCATAATTTACAAGGCACTTGCCTTTTCACTTAATGTTTATATTCCTAATACCACTGAAAAGTGGACATTATCAGACTCCTTGAAGAAAAAATTAGCCAACATTCTTTAGTGCCATCTCTTCTTATACTTGCTTTAAATAAAACAAGCTTTAAAGTATAATTTACATACCACAAAATTCACCCAACGATTTTTGGTAAATTGACAAGGCATATAAGTCACACCACAAGCCAATAAATAACTCAATTACTCATCTTGTATTAAATAGGATAAGTTTGTTATACCTTCTTTCCATGAAGGCTTCCCTGAATCATTATAGCCTACACTGAGCTCTGCCAGCTCTCATATCCCAAAACGGTAATTCCTAAATGCCAAGCTAACAGTCCATGACAAAATTAGAAGTACACAGGAAAACGTGCAATGTGCTAAGCTTTACATTAAACTAGATTTAATTACATTCCTCCACTATTTTTGGTATTAAAATGTCCTTTTATAAACAGTGTTAGATAGATGGTTGGTTTTCTTTTTATTCTTTTTTTTTTCTTTTTAGGGCCACATTCTCGGCATATGGAGGCTCCCAGGCTAGGGGTCCAAGCAGAGCAACAGCTGCCGGCCGTCGCCACAGCCACAGCAACGCCAGATCCGAGCCCCATCTGCAACCTACATAACAGCTCATGGCAACGCCAGATTCTTAACCCACTGAGTGAGGCCAAGGATGATACCCACAACCTCATGGTTCCTAGTCGGATTTGTTTCCCCTGTGCCACATAGGAACTCCACCTTTTTATTCGTTTTTTAAAATATTTTTTTTGGCCAGGCCCACGGCATGTGGAAGTTCTTAGGCCAGGGACTGAATTCTTAACACAGCAGCGACCAGGGTGGCTGCAGCGACACCAAATCCTTAACCCACTGCGCCGAGAGAACTTTCTCTTTTTGTTTTTAAAATGTCCTCTCTTAACAAGGCCAGTTCCCTGAATGTTTGTAAACTTTTACTGATTTATGATGTCCAAGTCTCCAGGAATGTGTGTCACCTATATCAAC
Source organism: Catagonus wagneri (assembly GCA_004024745.2). Lineage (NCBI taxonomy): Eukaryota > Metazoa > Chordata > Mammalia > Artiodactyla > Tayassuidae > Catagonus > Catagonus wagneri. The sequence goes on from PVHT020003785.1 coordinate 1,048,242, forward strand.
TAATGCATGATTAAAACTGTTTTAGGGTACAAATTTTTCCATATTTGAGTCGATTACAGTAAGATGGTAAACTATCAGGCAACAGTAGGACCTAGTTTTTCTAAACACGTGGCACTACATACAGTTGAATTCAACTTCAAAAGTTTTAACAATTCCAGGAGTTCCCATCGTGGCTCAGTGGAAGTGAATCTGACTAGTAAACACGAGGACTCAGGTTCAATCTCTGGCCTTGCTCAGCAGGTTAAGGATCCGGCATTGCCCTGAGCTGTGCAGTAGGTCGCAGCCACAGCTTGGATCTGGCATTGTCGTGGCTATGGTGTAGGCCAGCGGCTACAGCTCCAATTCAATCTCTAGCCTGGGAACTTCCATATGCCACAGGTGCAGCCCTAAAAAGACAAAAAAACAAAAACAAAAAAGTTTTAACAATTCCATTTCCCTTTTAAAGTACCTGTTGGGACATCCAGTTTCAGATCCCGTTGTAGAAAGCAATTAAGCTTAGTCAAACCAATTTTTACGGTTTTATTAAGTCCTTGACTATGTGTCATTAATTCTTCTTCACCAGTAGTTAACTCTCCAAGAAAAACATTATGCTGATTCTCATGAGCTGCACAACATCCACTTAATTTTTCAGTAATCTCTGAACTTGAAGCCTCACAACCTTGCTTTATAACCTGTAAATGATGCAAATCAGATTTCATTATTAAAATCAAATTTGCCAGTGCATTATGCAACATTTAACTTCTTACTTTGAAATTTTCCATAATAAAAGTTTTAAAAACACATGGAAAAGTAGAGCTAATAGTAGAGTAACCCCCTTATATTCACTACCTAGCCTGGATGTTTTTTAATACATGGGGTATAGATCAAAAAAGATTTTGCCACTTACTCCTGATCACTACCAAGATTATTTTGAAGCAAAGCCTATATCATATTATCCATTTATTTCAGCATATTTCTCCAAGATTAAGTGCTTTTTAAGTTCCCCTTGCAGCTCAGTGGGTTAAGAACCCTACTGTGAGGATGCAGGTTTTTGTTGTTGTTGTCTTTTCGCCTTTTCTATAGCCACACTCGTAACATATGGAGGTTCCCAGTCTAGGGGTCAAATCAGAGCTGTAGCCGCCAGCCTACGCCACAGCCATGTGGGATCCGAGCCGCGTCTGCAACCTACATCACAGCTCACGGCAACGCAGGATCCTTAACCCACTGAGCAAGGCCATGTATCGAACCCACAACCTCATGGTTCCTAGTCGGATTCATTAACCACTGCGCGACGACGGGAACTCCGGGGATGCAGGTTTGATCTCTGGCCTTGCTCAGTGGATTAAGGATCCAGATTTGCCCCAAGCTGTGGCATGGGTTGCAGATTCGGCTCAGATTCAGTGCTTCCATGGCTGTGGTGTAGGCCTGCAGCTACAGCTCCAATTGGAACCAAACCTGGGAATTTCATATGCTGCAGGTGTGGCCATTTTAAAAACAACAACAAAAAAAGACCACTCACATCTAAAAAACTTAACACTGATTTTTTTATATTAAATGTCTAGTCAGTGTTTAAATTTTACTGCTTTATGTTTTTCATTCTTGTTTTGTTTGAACCAGAATTCAAGAGACTTTGTTGATATCTCTTAGGTAGCCGTAATTTATCATCCAAGCTGAGATAATTTTCAGAGTAAAAAGGGTCATTAATATTAATTACCCAAGTGCAACAGATATAAAAATGGACTATCCCAGGCAAACCAGGACTTAAGGCCTTCTAGTCTTTTTTTGTTTGTTTGCTTTCTTTTGTTTTTCCCTTTTTGTCACTTTAGGGCCACACCCGCGGCATGTGGAGGTTCCCAGGCTAGGGGTCTAATCAGAGCTGTAGCCGCTGGCCTACGCCACAGCCACAGCAACGCAGGATCCGAGCCGTGTCTGCGGCCCACACCACAGTTCACGGCAACGCCAGATCCTTAACCCACTGAGCAAGGCCAGGGATCGAACCTGCAACCTCATGGTTCCTAGTCGGATTCTTTACCACTGTACCACGACTGGAACTCCAAGGCCTTCTAGTCTTAACTCTCTTTTGATATAGGTTATCCATTCTCATACTGTTCTAATGAAAAAAATTTTCACTGAAGAAACCAGGTCTTTGCTCTACTGAATATCTCAAATTCTAGACTTAGTTATTGCACTTCTAAACTGTATTTTTTTAATTTTTATTTATTATAATCAAATTACAAACTAAGCTGTTTTTTCAATTTTTTTTTTTTTAAAGCCATACTTATGGCATGTGGAAATTCCTAGGCTAGGGACTGAACCCACTGCAATGACAACACTGGATCCTTAACCTACTGTGCCTCAAGGGAACCCCTGTAAGCTGTATTTTTCATATGTTCATCTGTTCTCTGTATTTTCTACAAATTACTTAAATCTAAAAGCTTGATCTAAATCAGGTTTTAACTTTTTTACAAGGAAATTTCATAGGTGGTACTGAAAGGAAATAATGCCTGGTTGTGTCTCTTATGTTAGGAGGAATCAGTGTGCTTGAGTGTGGTCACCCTATTAAAGATTCTGTCAGCTTTGATCACATGGTGTAAGCAGTCATTAATGCCCATGGGGGTTATTTCTCTAGGGGTTGCAAAACAGTGATATTCTCACTCTATCATTTCTTCTGCATTTTAGTAGCTGGTATTCTTCTTTGAAACACTAAATCAAGACAGAATTCTTTCAGGAAAGACAGATGGATGCTCAACTGTTTCCCTTTATTTACCATTTCTTAGAATAATTCGTTGCCTCCCTAGTATGAAGCAAAGGACACATATGAAATTTTAATGAATTCATCAGTTTTAATATATTTGATATATTTTAATCTATTGTAGCAATTATTCTTTTTGATGATCATATTGTACCACTTTTAAATGGGAGGGTCATTGGGTTGGCTCCTAAGTCTTTACGATACAACCCCAGTAATCTTTAACAGCTTCCTTACTTTTCTGGTATGACAAGATCTCTAGGCTTATCCCACACATTCCTGCTCCAAACTTGAAATCACCTATTTCTCCATTAGTCCTGGTTCCTTTTAGTGAAAATAGCTTATATAGCTTAAAATACTTAAGTTCTTTTACCTAATTCCTGAGAATATTAGTAAAATCCCTTTATTGCACAGAGGAAAAACAAAGCCACAAAGACCTCATGCAAGTTTTAAGTTCAAGTAAACCTACAAAGCTATCAAGTATCTTCTGAGCAACCAGAACAAAATCCTAAATACTTAAAGCAGTAACAGTACCTGGAGCAAAGTAAAAAGCATATATTCGCTCAGTGAGTCAAGGAACCGGCATTGCTGTGAACTATGGTGGAGGTTGCAGATGCAGCTCGGATCCCGTGTTGCTGTGGCTGTGGTGTAGGCTGGCAGCTGTAGCTCCAATCTGACCCCTAGCCTGGGAACCTCCATATGCCATGATTGCAGCCCTAAAGAACAAAATAAATAAATAAATTAATTAAAATAAAATAAAATAAAAAAGCATATATAAGTGAAAGATGTTATATATCAAAAGACAGGGTGCCCTTAACCAAAGGAACTAACAAGTCAAAAACCAAAGATAGATATGTTAAATAATTTTGAGATCTAGGAGACCTATGTGAAATAAGACCATGTATAAGCATACCAAATGTTACAAAAAATAAGTCATTCATTATATTTTAAAATATGATGTTTTTTGAAACCAGTTCTTAGCCAAGAATATTTAATTTTGATTATCACTATTCTCCCCAAAGCAGACTCAAGTTACAAAATTATTACCTTCAATAAATTCTGAAGTTCCTCTTCCCTTTTATTTAAGCAAGATACCCAGTGCTCAGAAAAACAAAGTGTGTTTGTGTTCAGAGCCTCACACCTCTGTTCAGTCTCTTGAGATATTATTTCAAAGTTGCTACTGAGTTTATCACAGTGTTTCTCAGACTCTTCAACCAATTTTGTACCTTCTTGGTTAAAATGTCTGAGTTCCTCTGACAGGTCATCAAACTCAGCACAAAATTTTTCACTGTGAGAAGTTGTTTTGCTGATTATATCTTTAGATTTCCTATAGGAAAAAAGAATAATACTGTTAAAAATGGAAAAAACTAAGACTCAAAGGATACATAACTTGACCAAGATTACAGAGCTCAAAAATGGCATCATCAAACCTAAGCAGATTGACATCACATCTGTTATTAAGTGGCCTCTGAAAATACCTCTCCTCACAAAACCTTTTCTAGCCCTTTTCCAGATATGATGCTTTACTTTGTAGCTCATAGAATATTAACTATACGGTTATTAAAATGAACTCTACCTGTTTTACTCCTCCTACTAGATTATGTTACTCAAGAACATCTCCTACAGCCTCTAGTCTCTAGATTAGGCCCTAAACTATCCACAACTAATCATTCTGTTCTTAAGCAGTTTTACCTTGCTATAATACAAAATAAATCATAAAATTATAAATATTATAAAACAAAAAGTCAACTATAAAGCTTTCTAATAATCAAAAGAAAATAATATTGGGATGTGACAAACTATACATGTAGCACACTTAGTACAATGTAGCATAACCCTAATATAAAACTAATATCAAAATACACATTTAAAATTCATTGATGGGAGTTCCCGTTGGGGCTCAGTGGTTAACGAATCCGACTGGGAACCATGAGGTTGCGGGTTCGATAACTGGCCTTGCTCAGTGGGTTAAGGATCCTGCGTTGCTATGAGCTGTGGCGTAGGTTGCAGACGCAGCTCGGATCTGGCATTGCTGTGGCTCTGGCATAGGCTTGCGGCTATAGCTCCGATTAGAACCCTAGCCTGGGAACCTCCATATGCCGCGAGTGAGGCCCTAGAAAAGGCAAAAAGACAAAAAAAATAAAAAATAAAAAATAAAATAAAATTCATTGATGGAGTTTCCATCATGGCTCAGTGGAAATTAATTTGACTAGAATCCACAACAATGCGGGTTCGATCCTTGGCCTCACTCAGTGCTCACTTAAGCATCCAGCATTGTCATGAGCTGTGGTGTAGGTAGTACATGAGGCTAGGATCCCGCGTTGCTATAGCTGTGGCGTAGGCCAGCGGCTACAGCTCGGAGTTGACCCTCAGCCTGGGAACTTCCACATGTTAGCCTGGGAACTTTCACAGGCCGCAGGGCCCTAAAACAACGACAACAACAAAATTCATTGATGGCTTCCTTCTTTCAGTAAGGTTCCCTATCATAGCATTCAAAGTCATCTCATAGGACCACAGAGTTAAACTTAGGGAAATGAAGGTTACCTGTTATTACCACTAGATGGTACACCACGTGAGCAAATCAAGTAAGGAAACAAGTGTACTGAAAACTGAAGTTCAACTACAGATTAAGTAGAAATAATTGAAAAAGGAAAAGAAATTTAAGTGGTAAGCTTGGAAGATATCAGTACAAATCTACCCCCTGAAGGAGTCGCAACCTAGTAGGGAGATAAAATTTATTCCTAAGAGACCACAACCTATGACAATAAATGCCAAAGGTAGTGGGACTCAAACTTTAGTATACCTAAACCTCACCTAGATTCTTTTTTTTTTTTCCCACCTAGATTCTTGGGCTTTACTCCTAGCTGTTTTTTTACAGGGACCCTGGACCACACTTTGAGAAACAGTGGTGTAGACAGCAAGTGTTAGGAAGATACGAAAAATGACTTGAAGAGGTCACAGTTCCCTTCCCTCTTCAGCCCTATTCTAGCATGTCCTTTCAAAGCTGTGGAAGAAGTCAGAAATTCCTAAGTCCAGACACTAGGAAAAGTAGGGAAATACTTTCTAGATTCAGAATCTAGAAAGAAGAGTTCAGGCCGGAACATGATATAATGAATAGGACAAACAACAGGATTGAAAAATTCGTGATAGGAGTTACGGAGTAGAATAGGTGACAGCCAGAATTCTAGAGCAGCATCATTCAATGGAAATATAATAGGAGCCATGTATATAATTAAAAATTTTCTAGAAGCTGTATTAAACAAGAAAATAGAGCAATCAGAGTAATAATGTATTAGGTAAATAGAGCATACATACAAGTAAAATACAAGAAAACAACGTATAAGAGATAGGAAAGAGGACTTGGGAATATATTGCTAAAGATCCTTTCATTACATAATTTGAAACAACAAATTATTTAAAGGTGGATTAAAATAACTTTAATACATATATTACTAATCCTACAAAAACCAGCTTAAAAAAGCAATTTTAAAAGTATAAATGATGGGGACTTCCCGCTTATAGTACAGTAGGTTAAGAATCCAACTACAGTGGCTCAGGTTGTTGCAGAGGTGCGGGTTTGATTCCCCAGCCCAGCAGTGAATTAAAGGATCTAATGTTGCCACAGATCGCAGGTATGGCTCAGATTCAATCCCTGGCCCTGCAACTTCCATATGCTGCAGATGCAGCCAAAAAAAAAAAAAAAGGCAACCCGAAAACTAGGAAAACTTTTTGATGTTTTACTTGCCCTGGTTCCATTCCCCTTCCCAGCCCTGTGGTCTTAAAGACAGGCTGCAGCCCACAGTTCTTAGAGTGGGATCCCTGAACCTGAAGGAGCAGAGATCTTAATATCAAAAAGTTGTTTGTTGTAACCTGTGTAGTCTAACCTGAAAGACTGAAGCAAGGCACTTAAATGTGGCCATTAAAAAAAAGAAAAAAGAAAAGTATAAATGATGAGTTCCCTGGATGCTTAATGGTTGTCAGTGCAGTGGTACAGATTCAATCAGTGGCCCCAGATCTTCTGCATGCCATGGGCGTGGACAAATGAAAACAAAAACAAACAAAACAATATACAGAGTTGAAAAAAATCTTCAACAAATAATAGATGAAAATTACCAAGTTTGAGGGTTCCTGTTGTGGCTCAGCAGTAACAAACCTGACTAGTATCCATGAGGATGTTGGTTTGATCTCTGACCTCACTCAGTGGGTTAAGGATCCAGTGTTGCCATGACCTGTGGTGTAGGTCACAGACACAGCTTGGATCCCGTGTTGCTGTGGCTGTGGTGTAGGCCGGCGGCCATAGCTCCAGTTAGACCCCTAGCCCGGGAACCTCCACATGCCGCGGGTGTGGCCCTAAAAACGACAAAAGACCAAAAAAAAAAAAAAAAAAAATCAATCCCCAGCCTGGGAACTTCCATATACTGTGAATGTGGCCATCCATGCCCCCCAAAAAACTGAAAAACACACCACATTAATGCAGGAGTCAGAAAACTTTTTCTTAAAAATCCAGCAAATATTTTAGGCTTACAGGCCAAATATACATGTGTACATAGTCTTTGATATAATATTTACAGTGTATATAGATAGCCAAAGGCAACACATAAACAAATAAGCAGATTGAGTAAACAAATATGACTGGGTTCAATAAAATTATTTGCAGTAGCAGGCATCCAGCCTGCCAGCCATAGTTTGCTAGGCCCTGCTCAAGTTAGTAAATATACATTTCATCATGGGTATGGGTTAGAAATTACTTAATGTGTATTCTAAGACTAAGCAAATCAGTAAATATACTATGGATGAGAGCCAGGTTTCTCACTGTCTAAAAAGGGAGCACAAACATGGAAAATAAAGATATTTATGTGCACGTATGTATACACATTCACACATATATTCTTCTAGCCTTAGAACAAATGACACCCCAGTAGCAATGAGAACACCTAGGGCCCAAATCTTGTTTTTATTAATAAGAGCTGAGAAAGTATAAGATACCTAGAATATCTTGCTATATCAGAAAGTAAGAAAATGCTCAGAGGAGACAGATCTTATCAAAAGAAAACGAGAGACAATTTGAAGAGGTTCTCAACAGTCTCAACAGGGATTAATTTGAGCATGAAAATAAATAACTGGGTTATTTAATCCAGAGGAAAAAAGAATCCATGAGCACATGCTAACATAAAAAAATGAATAAGAATACATGGAAAGGAGGGAGTTCCCGTCATGGCTCAGTGGTTAATGAATCTGACTAGGAACCATGAGGTTGAGGGTCTGATCCCTGGCCTTGCTCAGTGGGTTAAGGATCCGGCGTTGCCGTGAGCTGTGGTGTAGGTTGCAGATGCGGCTCCGATCCTACATTGCTGTGGCTGTGGCAAAGGCCGGCGTCTACAGCTCCTGTTAGACCCCTAGCCTGGGAACCTCCATATGCCACGGGTACGGCCCCAGATAAGGCAAAAAGACAAAAAAAAAAAAAAAAAAAGAATATGTGGAAAGGAAAAGTGAATATTCCTCCTCACAGTAGAATACCATCCAACAAAAATAGAGGGAATGACGGAATTAGAAGAACACTTGGAGTTCCCATTGTTGTGCAGTGTGTTGAGAATCCAACCACAGTGGCTCGGGTAGCTGTGGATGCCTGGGTTCAAAACCTGGCCCTAGGCAGTGAGTTAAAGAATCTGGCATTATTGCAGCTGCAGCATAGGTCGCAGTGGCAGCTCAGATTCAATCCCTGGACTGGGAACGTCCATACGCCAGAGGTGTGGCCATAAAAAAGAAAAAAGAACATTTAACAACCACTATCATAATTGTTTCAGACATACATATCAACAGATTCTAAGAGGAACAGGATATTTACGTAGTTTCAAAGTATTTCCCCATAAATTCTTTATTGATTGCAAAGGAAAAGATTAATTTTACAGTGGAGGAATCTAGAGGACAACACCATAACCAAATTATCAAGACTACATCTCTTGATGTCTGAGATGCACTAACATACCACTTTTGTGGTATTCTTGACAGCTGCAACTAATCATGAAGACCAACGCCAACAGAGAGACATTACACTACATAAATATTCTATGCTCTTGGAAAAAGAAAAGGCCATGAAAGACAAAGACTAAGGAACTCTCCAGATTAAAGGATGCTCAAGAGACCTGACAATTAAATGTAATTTGTGATCTTCAATTAAATCTTGGACAAGAAAAATCTTTTCCTTTTCCTAATAAAGAACATTAGTGAGATAACTGGCAAAATTTGAATTAGGCCTGTATAGTAGATAATAGCAGTTCCCAATATTAATTTTCTAATTTAAAATAATTATTATATGGAGTTCTTGTTGTGGCTCAGCAGGTTATGGACTTGACACTGTCTCTGTGAGGATGTGGGTTTGATCCCTGGCCTTACTCAGTGGCTTAAGGATTGGCATTGCTGCAATCTGTGGCATAGGTCATAGATATGGCTCAGATCTGGCATTGTTGTTGGCTGTGGTGTAGGCCTCAGCAGGAGTTCCAATTTGACCCCCTAGCCTGGAAACTTCTACATGCCACAGGTGTAGTCATAAAACAAAAACAAAAATCAAAACACAATAAAAAAAATTGCTATATAAGACAGTATCCTATGTTTTTAGGAAATACACATTGAAGTATGTGGGGGAAAGTAGGGATTACAGAAAAGATCTATAGGCAACATTATGTAACACAGAAAATATTAGAAAGAGGGAAAGAACACTAGAATGATAAACCAAATAAAATGTTATCTGATAAAGTGAGTTGACGGTATTTGTAATATTTGAAGCTTTTAATTAGGAAATAATTTCAGACAGAGAAAAGTTAAAGAGAATTTATAAACAGCTCACTGCTCTGTATTTTCTTGGACACCAGTAAGTGGTTTCCGGATGTTTTCACACTTTTCCTCCAAAGCACAGTATCTTTCCTCCCAGAGATTGATTAGCTGGCAAAGTTCCTGTAAGAAAGGCATGAGGAGGAAAGAGACTGAAATTATAACAGCAAACTTTATTTCTATACTGATATAAAGTATTTTCCCATAGGTGAGAATTATATAAACTCCTGACAAGAGATCTTTATCTCTTTCCCATAGAGAAAAATAGTGGAAGTGATATTAAAAGGATAATATTATAAGTATTTCTTTTCTCTTGAGTGTAACGCAAAAAAAATTTTTTATATTAAAAGTATAGTTGAGGGAGTTCCCATTGTGGTTCAGTGGTAACGAACCCAACTAGTACTCATGAGGATGCAAGTTGGATCCCTGGCCTCGCTTAGTGGGTTAAGGATCCAGCACTGTGGTGAGCTGTGGTGTAGGTCACAGACATGGCTAGGATCTGGGGGGTGGCTGAGTCGTAGGCTGGCAGCTACAGCTCTGATTCAACCCCTAGCCTGAAAACTTCCATATATAGCTGGTGCGGCCATGAAAAAAAAAAAAAAAAGATGTAAATAGAGTTTTACCTTTTCTCATACTTGGCATCTTTATTTTTATTTTTATTTTTTTTAGGGCAGCACCTGCAGCATATGGAGGTTCCCAGGCTGGGTAGGTGGGTAGGGATCTAATCAGAGCTGTTGCTGCCGGCCTACGCCAGAGCCACAGCAATGCCAGATCCGAGCCGCATCTGCAACCTACACCACAGCTCATGGCAAAGCCAGATCCTTAACTCACTGAGCAAAGCCAGGGATCGAACACACAACCTCATGGTTCCTAGTCAGATTCGTTTCCGCTGTGGCACGACTGGAACTCCATATTTGGCATCTTTAAAAGCAAACTCTCAGAGGCACACAACGTGCTAAGGACTTAGATTACAATATGAGGAAGCTGCACTAAAAAGCAAGGAAGAGCTGAAAATGTACCCAACATTTGCATTCACTGTTCAGTCCATTAGTTGGCCAACATCTCTGAATAACACATCAGCAAACAATACATATATAACACTCTCATTTAAGTGTGTCAGTATTTCTACTAATCTCAAAGTAGAGGGAAACTCAGGAATTCTCAGCTTTGTCTACATATAAACAGGTGACTAGAATTTTATGTAACTTGTTTGTAAGATTTGTCTAAATCTCGAGTTTTAGAAAATCCAAGAAATAGCTCAGTAGTAAACTTGCTTCCTTTAAGCCAGGGAAGTCAAACCATTCATGCTAAAATACTTTTCACATCATAGATGTTTTGTTTGTTTTTAAATAGTTGTTTATCAATTCTAAACATTTCAACACAGCTAATTAATAAAAAGCTGATCTACCTTAGAATATATATCTAAAAAAGGGGTTCAAGATTAACACCCTATTGTGGCAATCAGAAACAAATCGAACTAGTATCTATGAGGATGCAGGTTCAATCCCCGGCCTCACTCAGTGAGTGGGGTATCCAGCGCTGTCGTGAGCTATGGTGTAGGTCGCAGATGTGGCTCAGATCCCGAGTTGCTGTGACTGTGGTGTTGGCCAGTAGCTGTAGCTGCAATTCGATCGCTAGCCTGGGAAATTCCATATCCCAAGGGTGGTGCAGCCCTAAAAAGCAAAAATAAAAAAAGAAAAAAAGAACTTTAGACATTAATTACTAAGGGCTTAAGAATACCAGAAATTATTTTCCATATATCTGATACAGATTATGGTTTTTCTGGTTTGGAGGTTTGGTTTTGGTTTAAAGTATCATATACTGAGAAATAGTTTACATGAAGGAAATAATGAATTACATCTATCAATTAAGAGTTGTATTAAACCCACAAAAAAAACCAAAAACAATTTATCAAGTTATAATATAGATATGTATTCATTTAAAATGTTATGACCATTTTCTTCTAAGTATTCCCAATAGGTCTACTTGTGCAGTTTTATCTTTTTTCTTGATGTGAGAATAGGACTGTCTTGTCTTACTGTGCTTTAGCATAGAGTTCTCATAGAGCAAATCATTAAATATTAACTGAGAAAATTATTCGGGAGTTCCCTTCATGGCTCAGCAGAAACGAATCTGACTAGAATCCATAAGGACGCAGGTTCGATCCCTGGCCTTGTTCAGTGTGCTAAGGATCTGGTGTTGCCATGAGGGTCGGTATGGGTCACAAATACGGCTCGGATCTGGCATTGCTGTGGCGTAGGCTGGCAGCTACAGCTCCAATTCGACCCCTAGCCTGGGAACCTCCATATGCCACAGGTGTGGCCCTAAAAAGACAGAAAAAGAAAGAAAAGAAAAAGTACTCAATTACTTCACATTAATTACTGTTATAAGCACAAGTGGCTATAGGTTTCTAAATGTGTTATATAGCATTCAATTTGTAACAGGGATTACCAAGTTAAAGATCATAAAACTTTTTTTTTTTTTTTTACGTGTTCCAAAACACTGGAATAACATACCTGTGAATGGATTTTCTTTACTGTCTTTAGGTCTTCAGTTAAGTTTTCACACAGCTTCTGTGATTCGGCCAAGGAAGAAATTGTATTTTCTTGCAGTTCATGTAGATTGTTACACAGTGCACTGAGAAAGCCATCCATTTCCTTTTTCTGATCTTCTATCTTTGAAGAAAAAAAATTAATTTCTTTTCTTAAAGAAATGTTTTATTGATTTTTATCTTTTTGAATACACACAAAATAGAAAAGGTAGAAAACAGTATGCAAAGAAAAATCTTTTTCCCCTACAGCCCCCAGAACCTCAGTCTCATTCCCACCTCTGAGAGATGACTGCTACCATTATCTTTTTTGGCCATACCTATGGCATATGAAGTTCCCAGGCCAGGGACTGAGTCCCAGTCACAGCTGTAACCCATGTGGTAGCTGCAGCAACACGGGATCCCTAACTCACTGAGCCAGGCAGGGGATCAAACTCATGCCTCTGCACAGCGACCTGAACTACTGCAGTTGGATTCTTAACCCACCGCACCACAGCAGGAACTCCTGATTGCTACCAGTTTTAAATACTTCAAGAGATATTTTATTACTCATTTTTGGCATTTATGGATATACATTCACATGTATATCTTCCTCACCCACTAAATAATAGCCTGCTATATATGGTACTATGTAAATATTTATCTTGAAGATCATTCCCTCTCACTTTTCTTAGCCATGATTCTGCTGACCACATCAATGGCAGAGAGCATCCTATTTCCTTCCTCCTCCCTATTCCTTCTCACAACCCATGGGCTTTGCATGTAGACATATTTCTAGATGTGGCCACAGACAGTATTTCTTTTGTAAACAACAACTGGAGATAATAAGAACATTAGTTACCTTATTAGACACTGTTAATGAAGTCCTGAAGATATGCTTCAGTTGACTATTGATTTCCAGTATAGATACCATAGTGGGGGATAAAACTGTTCCCAGTGAACTGAGAAGGTCAGTCTTAAGTACATTCTGGTTTTAAAAATAAACAAACAACACTTTAAAAAGATTTTCACTTCCATAAATCTGGTTGATTAAATGATAATATCTTAAATACTATGTTAACTAAACGTATGCATATTAAAATCCTAAGTGTACATTCTCTATTCTTTATAGTCTACAAAGCCTATTACTAGAGTTTATATCCATAAATCACTTAGTCCTGCATAAAGTAATTAAGAAAACGGTCATTTTGTATACAAGAGATTTTTACAGTCTAACACAACAGATGTCTAACACAATAGAAATCAGAAAAACTCAGAAGGGGGGAAAAGACGGTCCTTTGATAAGATTTCAGCATTGCAAAGAAAGAAAGAAAGGAGAAAAACACCTAAAACTCTATTTTAATGAAATAAGTTTCAAGCAAGTTTACTAAGTCAAGGCTGAGACCAAATAGTCTTCAAAAGTGGGTTTTGACTGGAGGCGACTGAAGACATGAAGACATGGCGACTTATATTCTACTTTATTAGAAGGACCTATCAAGGTTCTTGTTTTTATCAAAGTATATAAACAAGTTGAGAATGTACTATAGATTGGGGATTTTTATTAAAAAATATGAAGTAAACTCAGAATTAGCTTAGTTCAGAAAGTAACTATAACAGAAACAATTAGTGAATATTTAAAAAGCTACTGGTATTCTTTTGAAAAAAGAGTTATGTAACATATAGCTCATTCTGTGGGAACAGCAATCATCTCTTTGCTCTCAAGCAGTGCTTTTAACTTGGTAGAAGACATTAATAAATACAGACTACCATTTAGTGAATGAATCGACTTCTAAAAAGTTGGTAACAATAGATTATCTTTTAACTGTGTCAAATTTGGGTGACTGAAGAAATCTACCAAATAACGTCATTCAGTCATACAGGCACGAAATTCAGGCAGTGTCAGCTAACACTTGTAGTATTTACTTGGAAAACATGCAGCAAATATTGTTAAACTCAAAAAGGGAGGCAGAGAGCCTGTACAAAGAAAAAAAAAAATTAACTACCTAATATCCCCTTCTGGTTGGGTCAGTGTAACATCAGCATGACTAATTCAGTACCCTTAAGGAAAGAATGAACGACCACTTTCTGAGCCAACTAACAAGTCATGGGTCCCTTGAATTCATGTGGAGCTAAACCTACCCTTTCTATTAAAAGGCTTACTAACTCCTACCCTTACATGTTACCAGATATAAGTGAAAAAAGTTTCAAAGGTTGGTTACATGAGTTTGGAAATTAATATTTCCAGGAGGAAAAAAAAAACAGTGAAGAGATTTGGCTTTAAAAATATAAAGCTACTCTCTTAAAGTGACATGTTAATTACTGTGTCTAGTAAAGCTTAAGTTCAAAGAAGAGCAGTTAACATTTTTTTGAAGACAACAAATGAAACCCTTTAAAAATAAGAGATTACTAACAATCAGTTTCTGAAGTACAGTTTTACTTTCTGCTGCTAATGATTGTTCTTCCAATATCATATTAGAAATCTGAGAAACAAGTGTAGACACATTTTCTGGAATAGATGTGAGGGATCCAAGTGCTGTTGCACTAATAGTGTCTAATGCAGAGACACTGGAAGACAGCAGGTTTCCTACACCAAAAAGAAAAAAGAAAAAAGATGTAAACTTGGACATAAATATATTTAAATACAAATACAACATTTAAGAGGTTGGCAAAATTATATTCTTGTGGAAATTTGTAATAACTAATAAGCTTAAAATAACTGGCTCACTACATAAGCATGGAATCATTTTAAATGTAAATTAAATACATCCTACACAGTATTTGGTAAGCACTTGGCATATCTGTAGGTGTATCAGACCCCAAACCGTAACTCAGTATAAAGCAAGAGTCAGAATATTCTGAAATTAATCTCTAACGATGGTATTACTCTACATAAAAAAGGTTAAAGAAGAGAAACTAGAAATCAATAAAAATTTTTAGTGGTTGGCTTAGAGTGATTAGACTTTAGGTGACTTTTAAAAGTTTTTACATTTCTGCATCTTCCAAATTTTCTAGAGTGAAGAAGATACTTTAATAATAAACAAGTAGGAATTCCCCTCGTGGCTCAGCAGAAACGAATCCTACTAGGAACCATGAGGTTGCGGGTTTGATCCTTGGCCTCACTCAGTGGGTTAAGAATCCGGCGTTGCCGTGAACTGTGGTGTAGGCCACAGACGCGGCTTGGAACCCACGTTGCTGTGGCTGTGATGTAGGCCAGCAGCTGTAGCTCCAATTCAACCCCTAGCCTGGGAACCTCCATATGCCGCAGTGTGGACTTTAAAAGCAAAAAAATTAAAAAAATAAAAAAATAAAAATAATAAACAGGTACTTGAGTAGTTTCCTAAATGAAGATAACGACAATGGTTATGGTTAAAAATAACATCCATATATTCTGACAGCATAACATTCAAGAGACTTATTCTCAAAAGAAAAAAAGAATTGGAGAATGTTTACGCACAGAAAATTTCAATAAGGAGACCCAAGATATGTAAGAGCAATATCTATGGAGAGTGAGACAAAGTCAGGGATAAGGGGGATTTTTTACTTTTGAAGTTTATACATGTAGTTATTGTTTAATAGACATAACTTAGACTTGCTTTAATTCAAAGGCATTAATCTCTAGTCCGAACAGACGCTGTGTGCATTGGAGGGGACTGGCGACACTGTCACCTGAGTTTTTATGATTTTTAATTACCAGTTTTGAAATTAGTCTCACACTTAGCAAAGATTAGAATCAGAAATGCTTGAACTTACCAAACAAGGTCTTGTGAACTTCTAGCATGTGCTTTTGTTTTGAGCTGCCATCCTTAATTAATTCTTCCATACTATTAAACAGACTATTCAGGTTTTTGCCAAAAATATCCTGAGCTTCTGCATTGTGCTGATCAACTGCCTTCTTACGATCCAGTTTAGAATGAAGACCAGCTACATCTTTTGTAGTTTCTTCAACTGTGTTGAGCAACTATATATGATTTTTAAAAATAAGTGTTGATAAGATGGATGTGACAAAAGCAGTCTGATGAAAATATCTATGTCTCATAAGGATTTCTCCTTATAAGAACTAATAAATTTTATACAGTGTATCAGAATTTTTTTTTTTTTTGTCTTTTCTAGGGCCACACTCGCGGCATATGGAGGTTCCCAGGCTAGGGTTCTAATCGGAGCTGTAGCCACCGGCCTACGCCAGAGCCGCAGCAACACAGGATCCAAGCCACACCTGGGACCTACACTGAAGCTCAGGGTAACGCCAGATCCTTAACCCAGTGAGCAAGGCCAAGGATCAAATCTGTGTCCTCATCAATACTGGTCAGGCTCGTTACTGCTGAGCCACAACGGGATCTCCCTCTTTAATTTCTTTAATGCGTGTACAAATTAAAACAAAGGACAAACCCTGCTGGCAGTATCATGAAGTTTCTCCTCAGTACTTTCCAAAGCTGATGTGATATATTCTTCTTTAACAAGCTGTAATTTAGTTTCTTGTAGGTGTTTTTGAGTGGTTTCAAGTTCCTGTGTCTTATTTTGCAGGTCAGATCTGCATTGGTCAAGTTCATTTTTATTATCCATAAACAATTCTGTAACCTAAATTAAATACATTAAACACTTTAATTAAAAAATGCTCAACTTTCTGAGACATCTGGTTAGTTTATAACACAGTATTAGAAGAACCAAACAAATCATTTCCATGTAAAAGTTGTAACAAGTTACCAGATAAGTTAGACTGTTTTACATGGTATCTGGTTTCTTGCTGTAAATTCATTAAAAACAACATGTAAAAACTGTTGTTATTACAGGTCTAGTGGAGTGGTGTTTATTCTTCAGATTCCTTCCAACACTGCCACTGTGAAGGTGGAAATGAAAGTCAGATCTCTCCACCTTGTTATTTAACATTTGTTTTCTCCCAACATCTATAGCCTTCCATCTGATAAATATTAATTTAAATATCTCAGCACTCACTATTTAGCTTTGACATTAAATCATACAATTCAGTTAATTTATTATAAAGTTGCATTAATATAAGTATCAAAACAGACAGCTTCCTCACTACCACTGGTGACAGTAAAGAAAAAAAAAAGATAAACTTTTAGTTTAAAGGTCAGCAAATTCTTAAAAAATATCAGGTCCCACAAATTCTGATACTATTTTAATATTTGCTTTTTACACGACATTCATTACTGTCTAGAATACTTACCCTATTTAGCTCCTCCTCAATGGCAGCAATTTTTTCAATCAATTCTACAATTTGTTCTTCTTGAACAGTTAGTTTTCCACTCATGGCTCTAAAATAAATTTTAACAGGAGTTTAACAGTTAAAATTTTTTCCTAATTCCCATAAAATGTATCCTAACATAACTGAGGAAGTGTATGTACATCATACCTACTATTTACTGTTATCATGATAACGATAACTACATGTCAGTAAGCAATAGCTATAAAGTGCAAAAATTAAATGTATTCTTTATCCTTGTTTTTTAAATGAACTGTTGTATTTGCTTTCTCCATTTTGAAACCAAGAATCCCTACCTATAAAGGGAAAAATATTTGTGTATATAAAATTTGAGAAGGCACAATGCTGATGAAGAATTATAACCCACATAAAGGAGAAATGGGGGATACAACTAGGTGTGAGTAATCAGGAATATGAAGTATAAACAAGACACACAGAATCCAGGAGAGGCTTGTGAGATTAAGGCATCAGTTATCAGAGGAGGAAGGGTGAGATAAGGAACTAAAACATGGAAAAGTATGTTCACAACTGCATCTCCCCTGGCATACCTACCCCAATACGTAGCCCAACGTACATATGATTATCATATCACACAAATCCTCATGAGATGAAAGGATTATTCTCTAGAGCACAATTCCTCAGCTTTAGTACTACTGACACTTTGGACCAGATAATTCCAATCTGCTTTAATGGGCTTCTCTGATTTCTTGAGCATTACCAAGTTTCAGAAATGAGTGCTGTCTTCTGCATTCTTCTAGTTCCTTCATAACTACCAACAATTTTCTATTTCACACTGTGGTTAAATGACAAAGATCCTTTTAAGAATGTAAATTTCCTAGAGTTCACGTTGTGGCTTAGCGTTAATGAACCCGACTAGTATCCATGAGGATGGGCTTTTGATCCCTGGCCCCACTCAAAGGGTTAAGAATCCAACGTTGCTGTGAGCTGTGGTGTAAGTCAAAGAAGCAGCTTGGATCTGGAGTAGCTGTGGCTGTGGCATAGGCCAGCGGCAACAGTTTCGATTCGACCCCTAGGCTGGGAACTTCCATATGCCGTGGGTGTGGCCCTAAAAAGACAAAAAAAAAAAAAGTGAACAGATTAGTGGTGGCCAGGGATTAGGGATCATTGAGGAAGAAGGGTAAATGAATATGACTACAGAAGGGTGGCAAGAGTTTGATGTTTGTAATAATAGGATACTTCTATACCTCAGTTGTAGAACTACAATGAATCTACAAATGTGATAAAATAATACACATGCTGTACCAATGTCAATATCCTAGTTTTGATACTATACTAACCAATTTAGGAAACGGATGGGGTTAGGGTGGGGGTAATACACAGGACCTCTGTACTCTTCTTGCAGCTTCATATGAGTCTATCATTATTTTAAAATAATTTACATAAGTTTTTTAAACTGTTTCATAACTACTTATTATTAAAACGAAAATATTTATAGGCGTTCTGGCTGTGGCCCAACAGGATCGGCGGCATCTCTGTAGCTCCAGGACACGGGTTTTATCCCGGGTCCGATTCTGGGCCCAGCACAGTGGGTTAAAGAATCTGGCATTGCCAGAGGGGTGTGTAGGCTGCAGATCAGATCAGATCTGATCCTGGGCCCAGGAACTCCTCCCTATGACATGGGTGGCCAAAAAAGGGAAAAAAAAGAAAAAAGAAAAAAGAAGCACCCATAGGAAGCATTTCAAACAGCCTATTATCAGAAAATGCTTATTCTTAGAAATTCATTTCCATAGCCAAGGGCATACCTAAAATTTTCTTCCGAAATGTACACTCCATTTTTTTCACGGGTTGCAGCAAGATCTCGTTTCAGACGCTCTATCTCTTCTGTATATTCCTACACAAGAAGAATATTGTATCACTTTAGCACGTAACTTTGTTTTCATTTGGTTTGGGAGGATATGTAATAAGTAAAACACAGTCCTTTTGTTTTTTAAAGCATAAAAAAGTATGATAAAAAAAGTCTTACCATACTTTTCATTCAATATTATCTGTTTAGAATAAAGTCTTTCAACAGCTTTCAAATCTCCTTTAAATACACTCATAAAAATATGGGCTTCTGTCCAAAAACAATTTGGACAACCTTCACTCCCTAGATTGTTCTCCAAAGAGCATCTCACACTAAAAGGAAGCAGGATTTCTTAGAGAAGTGTCTGACTCTAGGGCAGGTGCAATAAACACTCAAGATGAACCTGGAATATCTCGTAAAAAAAAATAGAAAGGAAACTCATGAAGCTGATGCTAGTGAAAAGGATTCCAAAACCCACTTGAGGAGGTACCCACTGGCCAAAGAAAGGACAATATGAATGTCACTGAGAATATTAACTACAATGGTTAGCACAAATATTTTAAGTTCATGGGTTTATACAGAGGGAGTCCTCTGGTGGCCTAGCAGGTTAAAGATCCAGTGTTGTCACTAATGTGGCTCGGGTTCAGTCCCTGGCCTGGGAACTCCCAGGTGTATGGCTAAAATTTTTTTTTAATTTTAGAAAAAGAAAGCTGAGAAACTAATTCATTACTATTAAAACTGTCAAAGGAAATGAATCGAGCATTTTTCCTGCCTTTCCTATAAGAACTATACCCCTGGATAGCTGAGGGTAATTTCTTTTTCTTTTTTTTTGCTTTTTAGGGCAGCATCTGTGGCATGTGGAGATTCCCAGGCTAGCGGTCTAATCGGAGCTATAGCTGCCAGTCTACATCAGAGCCACAGGAACGCGGGATCTGAGTCACATCTGAGACCTACACCACAGCTTATGGCAACGCCAGATCCTTAACCCACTGAGCGAGGTCAGGTATCGAACTTGCAACCTCATGGTTCCTAGTCAGATATGTTAACCACTGCACCATGATGGTGACTCCTGAAATTTCTTTATAGAGGTAGTCTAGTACAAAACTAAGAAAGAACAACTGAATTAGAAAAATATCATTTCGCAACCCTTAAAGAATTAATGGATCAAGTCATTTGAATACCATCAATACCTCACAAAAAAAAGAGAAAGAACCAGACATTTTATGCTTCCTAATGAGACAACGTACCACCACCTATGAAGTAATTTGGCCAAAAAAATAAATTAAACATGAATCTATCAAGCTTCAAAATCCAACTCCCAATTTATAGAAAATACAAAAAGAATAGGACATGTCAAAAGATAATAAAGGAAACTTCTACAGGACAATATTACAGATACTTACACTAATACATTATAAGAGGAAAAGTGAATCAAAGGGGAACCTATGCACTGAAAACTAAAGACAGATCAAAAAGTTGCAAAGAATAAACTTTATTTGGATCCTAAAACAAACTATTAAAAATATATAGTGAAACAACTAGAATTTTAACAACGAATATTTATCATACTAAGGAATTACTGTGAAGAATTTTTAAATTTAATAATAGCATTAGATTTCAAAAGTCCAGATGTTTAAATAAAATGAATGCTTATAAAAGAGCCGGGCATTTTAAAAATAATGAACATAAAATCAATGTAGTTTTTCCTCAGGTCCTGACAATGCCCTTTTGAAGAAAGAGGTTTTCCAATATAAACTTCCTTTTAAATTGTCTAGCTGATTCCAAGAGTTATTACATAGCTACAGAAAACAAAACCGTGCAATATTAGCAGAGGGACAGACACAAATCAGTGAAAGAGAATACAAAGCCCAGAGATGTGCCCATACAAATATATCCAATTGATTTTTCACAATGGTGCAAAATGAGCTTAATGGAGAAAATACAGTCTTTTCAAGAAAGAATTCTAAAGCAATCCAGACATCCCACAGCTGAAGAAATGTACCTTGACCTAAGTCTCACACCTTATACAAAAATCAACTCAAAATGGATCATGGATTTAAATGAGAGATGCAGAAATACAAAACCTTCAAAAAAAAAAAAAGTTAGAGGGAGATCCCGTCGTGGCTCAGTGGTTAATGAATCCAACTAGTAACCATGAGGTTGCAGATTTGATCCCTGGCCTCACTCAGTGAGTTAAGGATCCGGCATTGCCGTGACCTGTGGTGTAGGTCGCAGACATGGCTCGGATCCTGCATTGCTGTGGCTGTGGCTGTGGCCGGCAGCTGTAGCTCTGATTCGACCCCTAGCCTAGGAACCTCCATATGCTGTGGGTATAGCCCTAAAAGACCAAAAAAAAAAAAAGTTAAAAAAATGAATACATAAAACTACTGTGAATATTTGTTTGCAGTAATTTGTATACACATAAACAAATTTTCGTTTTTCTAGGATAATTGCCCGAGAGTGTAATTGTTGCATTGTACCATAATTGAATGTTAAGGAATTGCCAAGCAGTTTTCCAGAGTGGCTGCACTATTTTACATTCCTACTAGCAATGTATGAGTGATCTGGTTTCTCCACATCCTTGCCAGCATTTGGTATTGTAATTTTTTTTTTTTAGCCATGCCTGTGGAAGGAAGTTCTTGGCCAGGGATTGAACCAACACCACAGCATATGGAGGTTCCTAGGCTAGGGGTCGAATCAGAGCTACAGCTGCCGGCCACAGTCACAGCCACAGCAATGCAGGATCCGAGCCATGTCTGCGACCTACATCACAGGTCACGGCAATGCTGGATCCTTAACCCACTGAGTGAGGCCAGGGATCAAACCTGCAACCTCACGATAACTAGTTGGATTTGTTTCCGCTGTGCCACAACAGGAACTCCACAGTAGTTTTATTTATAATTGTGAAAAGCTGAAATCAGCCCATTTGTCTTTCAACAGATGAACCTAGGAGTTCCCGTTGTGGCAAGTGGGTTAAGAATCCAACTAGAACCCATGAGAATGCAGGTTCGATCACTCGCCTCGCTCAGTGGGTTAAAGGATCCAAGTGGGTTAAAGGATCCAGCATTGCTGTGAGCTATAGTGTAGGTTGCAAGTATGGCTCAGATCCTGTGCTGCTTTGGCTGTGGTGCAGGCCAGCAGCTGCAGCTCCGATTTGACCCTTAGTCTGGGAACTTCATATGCTGTAGGTGCACCCCTAAAAAGCAAAAACAAAACAAAACAAAAAACAGGTGAATCTGACAACCAACTTCATGTATGATACATGGTATATATATATATTCCTGAATATTCCTCAGTACTAAAATGTAAAAATCTGTTATTATGCACAGCTCAGGTGAACCTATAGAGAATTACACTGAGTGAAAAAAATCAGTTCCCCAGATTCACAAACGATATGATTTCATTCAATTCCCTTTTTTTTGGCCACGCCTACATCACATGGAAGTCCGCAAGCCAGAGGGGACTGAGCCACTGCAGTGACAATGCCAGATCCTTAACCCACTACACCACAAGGCAACTCTTCAAAAACACTTTTGAAATGGCAAAAATTTAGAAATAGAGGACAGATTAGTGGATAGGGAGGGGAAGGGAGAGTAGGAAGGAAATGATTATAAAAGGGTAATGATGAATCCTTGTGATAGAACTGTTCAGTATCTTGACTGTGGCAGTGGCTCCATGAACTAAACATGTGACGAAGTTGTACAGAGCTAAACAAACACAAAGGCGTGAATACAAGAAATACTGGGTGATAAAATCAGTGGACTACTATTAACGTCAATATCCCTGTGGTGATATTTTACTATAGAGTTTGACAAAATGTACAGAGGATCTCTGCACTATTTCTTTCAACTGTATGTGAATCTATGGTTATCTCAATAAAATCTTCAGTTAAAAAAAGAAAACAGGAGTTCCTATTGTGGCTCAGTGGCTCAAGAACCTGACATAGTCTCTCTGAGGATGTGGGTTTGATCCCTGGCCTCTCTGCGGGTTAAGAATCCAGCGTTGCTGCAAGCTGTGGCATAGGTCAAGGATGACGTTTGGATCCACTGTTGTAGGCCTGCAGCTGCAGCTCTGATTCTATCCCTAGGCCGAGGAACTTCCATATGCCACAGGTGTGGCTGTAAAATGAAAAAAAAAATCAACAACAACAAATAAAACACTGCCAAGAAAAGAAAAAGACAAGCCAGATTGGGAAAAAAAATTTACAAATTATCTCATAAAAGGCTTGTATCCATCCAGAAGGTGTGAACAACTCTATACACCTTAATTGGAGCAAATGATTTAAACAGACATTTCACAAAAAAGAGATATACAAATGGATAATAAGCTTGTGAAAAAATGCTCAGTATCATTATTCATTAGGAAAATGCTAATTAAAACTGTAGTGCAATAACATTATGCACTTATTAAAATGGCCAAAATTAAAAAGACTATAAAAAATGTTGAAGAGAATGTGGGGAAACCATAACCCTCATGCACTGCTGATGAAAATTTAGAGTAGAGTCACTGTGGAAAACAGTTTCTTAGAGTTAAAATTAACTCTTTATACAACCCAGAAGTTAAACCATTAGGTATCCACCCAAGAGAAATGAAATCATATCAACACAAAGACTTGTACAATGTTCATAGCAGCATTACTGGAAAAAATACAAATGCCTATAACTGGTGAATGGATAAACATAATGTGATATTATCCATATTCTGGAATACTGTTCAGCAATTTACTGTTCAGCAATAAAAAGAAACAATCTATTGATACATACTGTAACCTAGATGAGATCCAAATTTTATATAAGGCAAATAAAAATAGTGAATATTATGTATTTTATTTATAAGAAATGCCTAGAAAAGGGAAATCAATAGTTGACTGATTATAAAGAGGGAAGAGGGGAACTTCACAGTGATAAAATTTTCTAAAATTGAATGTGGTGATACTTAACATCCTATAAATGTAATAAAAAATCATTGAATGGTAGGCTTACAGTGGGTGAATGTTATGATAATTATATCCCAATGTATGGTAACTAAACATATTGCATAGTAATTATACCCTTAAAACTAAAAATAACTAAATTTTGTAAATACGTAAAAAACTGAAAATTTCTTTGACTAGAGCTGATAAAGTTAACGTATTAGCATTAGAAAAAACATTTTAGGAGTTCCCGTCGTGGTGCAGTGGATAACGAATCCCACTAGGAACCATGAGGTTGCAGGTTCGATCCCTGGCCTCGCTCAGTGGGCTAAGGATCCGGCGTTGCCACGAGCTGTGGTGTAGGTCGCAGACGCGGCTCGGATCCTGCGCTGCTGTGGCTGCAGCGTAGGCCAGTGGCTACAGTTCCGATTAGACCCCTAGCCTGGGAACCTCCACATGCCGTGGGTACGGCCCTAAAATGACAAAAGGCAAAAAAAAAAAAAAGAAAGAAGAAAAAACATTTTAACACATAGAGTATTCAGTTTAAATAATTAAATGAAACGTCTTAACATGGGCAATTTAATAAAACTTTTTTTTAACTATTATCTCTATCAGATACTCATTTTCACATTTGTCAAACAAGATTTTATTACTCCACAAAAATTCACAATTACCTTAATCAGAGCTTTTTTGGTGAGTTTCTGGTTAACTTCAGGTTTATTCAGTATGTTCTTTGCTCTGTGAGCATATTCCAATGTACTAAGAGTTTCCTGTGAAAACAAAAGGTCAATTACTGAAGATGTGAGAACAATGTTTTATCTAAATGTGCTATATATAACTTATAAGTAATAATTTATGCTAGATTTATGTTTAGATTTAGGTTATATCTAAATCTAAAAATCTACCCACTAATATTACTGTATTAAACATTTGAAAAGGATTGCCAGAGCTCCCTTGTGGCACATCCGATTTAGGAACTTCCACATGCCAGGGCACAGCCAAAAAAAAAAAAAAAAAAAGGAGAGAAAGAAAAAGGATTGTTCAAAACATCCTTATCTTTTTTTCCCCTTCAAGTTTATTGTAATTTGATCTAATAATTTTTGGCTTTAGATTAGTTTTAAAACTCAATGAAGGGAGTCCCTTTGTGGCTCAGCTGATTACGAACATGACTAGTATCCATAAGGACATGGGTTTGATTCCTGACCTCACTCAGTGGGTTAAGGACTCAGTGTTGCCATGAGCTGTGGTGTAGGCCCAAGATGTGGCTTGGATCCTGCGTTGCTATGGCTATGGTATAGGCCTGCAGGTGTAGCCAATTCAACCCCTGGCCAGGTGCGGCCCTAAAAAGCAAAACAAACAAACAAAAAAACCTCAATGAATTTCATCAGTTGATGAATAAACAAAGGGAACATTCATTCACAAAAACAAATGAAGTTTTGATACTTGCTACAATATGGATGAATACTGAAAACACTATGCTAAAGGAAAGAAGCCACTCACAAAAGAATACTTATTGTATGATTCCATTTATACAAAGTACCCAGAATAGGCAAATCTATAGATTAAAAAAAGATTAATAGTGACATGGGACTGAGAGTGGGGGCAGATGAGGAGTGATTACTAATGGGTTACCAGGTCTCTTCCTAGGATGATAAAAATAAATATTTAGACTTATATATAATTTTACAGTATGTGAATTATATTTCAATAAAGATTTTTTTGGCCAGCATATGGAAGTTCCCAGGCCACTGCAGTGACAATCCTGGATCCTTAATACACTGAACTACAAGAGAAATCGAATATACCTTTTATTTATTTTATTTTATTTTATTTTTTGTCTTTTTTGTCATTTCAGGGCCACACCAGCGGCACGTGGAGGTTCCCAGGCTAGGGGTCTAATTGGAGCTACAGCTGCCAGCCTACGCCACAGCCACAGCAACGTGGATCCAAGTTGCGTCTGCAACCTACACCACAGCTCACAGCAACGCTGGCTCCTTAACCCTTTGAGCAAGGCCAGGGATCGAACCCACAACCTCATGGTTCCTAATTGGATTCGTTTCCGCTGAGCCACGACGGGAACTCCCAAATATAACTTTTTTTTTTAAATGAAAGAGGAGTTAGAGACCTTATAAGATCTTTTCTAATTCAATTTAAAGCAGATAATCCAATACATAAGAGTAGATTTTACTATCTTTGTTGCATCTCAATTTTCCTACCTGATCCACACAACCAATGCCATCTTCAATGCTCTCTAAGCAGCCTCTAAAACACTAGCAATTCACTTAACCCACTTCAAGGTACTCAATTAGTTCACTGCTAATGAGCAGAGCAATTTTCTGTGCTGGGGAGTTCCCGTCATGGCTTAGCAGAAACTAACCTGACCAGTATCCATGGAGATGCAGGTTCAATCCCTGGCCTCACTCACTGGGTTAAGGATCTGGTGTTGCCACATACTGTGGTGTAGGTTGCAGACGAGGCTTGGATCTCGCGTTGTTGTGGCTGTGATGTAAATTGGCAGGTATAGCTCTGATTCGACCCCTGGCCTGGAAACGTCCATATGCCTGAGTGTGGCCCTAAAAAGACCAAAAAAAGAAAAAAGAGATTGTGCACAAAGTGTAATTCACTAGTAATTAACTATTTTTTTTTTTTTTTAAAGATTAAAAGCTACTACAAAGGGAGTTCCTGTCGTGGCTCAGTGGTTAATGAATCCGACTAGGAACTATGAGGTTTAGGGTTCGATCACTGGCCTTGTTCAGTGGGTTAAGGATCTGGAGTTGCCGTGGGCTGTGGTGTAGGTTGCAGATGCGGCTCAGATCCTGCGTTGCTGTGGCTCTGACGTAGGTTGGCGGCTACAGCTCCGATTAAACCCCTAGCCTAGGAACCTCCACATGCCCCGACTGCGGCCCTAGGAAATGACAAAAAAAAAAAAGCTACTACAAAGGAAAAAGATCATTTTCCTCCCATTGCTGTCCTCTGTGTATCTACATGCAATGTCCAGGTTCTTTTTACTGAAGTATAGAGTGAATGAGGCCAACTGATGAACTTTAAAAATATGTGACAGTTAAATAAGAATTATAGCTACTACATTTTTGGATACCTTTCAAAGGGCTTACCTCAAGATTGAGAGATGCAGGTGAAATTGTTGCAATTATAGATGTTCTTGTACGTCCCCCAAGAGAGTCCTGGAGGATTCTAGTTAGTTTAGATTCCCGATAAGGAACATGAGGTGTTCTTTCTACAAGAGCAGTAATAACCCTTCCCAAAGTCAAAAGGGATTGATTGATATTTCCAGCTTCCCGAGCTCTCTTGTCAACTGCTCCAGATCGGCCAATGTTCTCACTTCCAGCAAGATCAACCTTGAATTTTAAAAACAAGAAGTTCTCTTGGATTTGGAATAGAAGACTTTCATTCTCATATTGTACATAATATGTTAAATACCCAGTAAAATATTTTTTCTATAATTAACAACCCACTACAAAGCTAATAATCTAGTAACTAGAAAAACATTGTCTGGAAGTACAAACTTTCAAACTGTTCTATGAGGTCATAAAGAATGTGACAATGGAATAAAACCACCATATGACCTAGCAATCCCACTTCTGGGTATGTATCCAAAGGAAATGAAATCACTATCTTCAAGAGATATCTACACCCCCATGTTCAATGTATTATTCACAATAGCCAAGGAATGAAAACAGCCTAAGTACCCAGTGATGGATGAACAGATAACGATATGTGCTATGAACATAATGGAATTATTATTCAGCCATGAGAAAGGATATCCTGCCATCTGCCACAAAATGGATCAACCTAGAGTACATTATGCTAAGTGACAGAAGCTGGACAGAGTAAAACAAATACTGTATGATCTCACTTACATGTGGGATCAGGGTGTGGGACAGGGAAGATACATGGGAGGGGAGAAACAAGAAGTAGAATGATGGCTACCAGGAACAAGGGAGATGGGAAGATAAGAAGATGCTGGTCAAGGGTTACAAGCCTTCGGTTTTAAGACAAGTAAATTCTGGAATCTGATGTATACTATGGTAACTACAGTTATTAATGCTAAACTGGAATGTGCTGAAAAAGTAGATCTTAAGCATTCCCACCAAAAAAGTAACTATTCTCACCAAAACAACGTTAACTATGTAAGATGATGGATATGCTTATTTACCTGATTGTGGTAATCATTTCACAAAGTATATTGATATCAAATCATCACATTATACATTTTAAGTACATAATTTTATTTTCAATTATACTTCAATAAAGCTGGGGGGGAAATCATAAAGAATGAAACAGTAGTATTAATGTTGATGCTTACCAAATTCAACTTTCCAATTTTAACAAGCTCCTCTCCATCAACTGTAGTCTCCTTCATATGTATG
This sequence comes from Catagonus wagneri, assembly GCA_004024745.2. NCBI lineage: Eukaryota > Metazoa > Chordata > Mammalia > Artiodactyla > Tayassuidae > Catagonus > Catagonus wagneri. Next base: position 1,076,650 of record PVHT020003785.1, read on the forward strand.
GTAACAGAGAAAACTGAATGGGAACGACTAGAAAACATGACCAAGTTGCCCAGTTATTATAATGCAAAACATTATTTGCTTTCTATAAAATATTGAAGGGAGTTCCCATGGTGGCTCAGCAGTAATGAATCTGACCAGTATCTGTGAGGATGCAGGTTTGATCGCTGGCCTCGATCAGTGGGTTAAAGATCCAGCATTGCCATGAGTTATGGTGTAGGTCTCAGACATGGCTCAAATCTGGCGTTGTTGTGGCTCTGGCATAGGCCATCAGCTGTAGCTCCTATTCAACCCCTAACATGGGAACTTCCATATGCCACATGTATAGCCCTAAAAAGAAAAATAAATAAATAAATTTTTAAAATACTGAAAACAGCAAAGAAAGATCTAAATCCACCAGGGCAGAGAAAGAAAGTATCAGAGAGGGGTATCAATAAGATATTGGAAGACAGTGGATGGATAGAATAATTCTAAGTTTTTGCCTTTTTTTTTTTTTGCTTTTTAGGGCCGCACCAGTGGCATATGGAAGTTCCCAGGCTAGGGGTCTAATCGGAGCTACAGCTGCCAGCCTATGCCACAGCCACAGCAACGCCAGATCCGAGCCACGTCTGTGACCTACACCACAGCTCACAAAAACGCCGGATCGTTAACCCACTGAGCAAGGCCAGGGATTCGTTAAGCGCTGCACCACAATGGGAACTCCCAGTTTTTGCTTTCTAGTATTTGCTGCCCAAAGAGGAGACCCCAATAAGAAGCTATCTGAAAACAGCCTAAAAGACTTGAATTTGGACAGCTGCGTAGTAAGTCAGAGGGAAAGGTTTGCAATTGATCTATTTATAAGAACCATTTGAAATATACCATTGCCATAAATTCAAACAGCACCAGGCAAGCCATCAGATTACAAACCCCAATATCAACTGTTCTAAAAGGACATTGCTCTGCTTTGACAACATCATCAGAGATACGTAGCTTCTTGCTCTGAACAGCAGAAATAGTAACTAGCAGTATTTATCAAAACACTTTAAGAGAATCACAGCTAAACAATAAAGTTTCCCAAAGTCTAACTTATGCAATATACTGACATTCAACTTTTATCTGGAAGATACAAAAACCATATGACAACCAAAGACCTCATTCCTTTCTGCATCAATGACATTTGGTGAACATCAATGTTTGTTAATGTCATTGTTGGTTGTCAAATGGTTAATTTTTTTTGTTTGTACTTTTCACATTACTTGGAAAACTTTACAATAAGTACCATTTTCACAAAGTTATTTAAAAATGATTTTTCTTTCTTGGCTGCACCCACGGCATGCATAAGTTCATGGACCAGGGATCAAATCTTAGCCACAGGGGCTACCCGAGCCGCTGCAGTGACAATGCTGGATCCTTAATCCATGCACCACAAGGGAACTCCAAAATTACTTAAATTATTTTAAATATCAGAAGAGGAGAAGGGCATAAGGAAAAATATAAACTATCATCTGGGAGTTTCCATGGTGGCACAGTGGAAACAAATCTGACTAGGAACCTTGAGGTTGCAGGTTCCATCCTTGGCCTCACTCAGTGAGTTAGAGATCCGGCATTGCCATGAGCTGTGGTGTAGGTCACAGACACAGCTTGGATCTGGCGTGGCTGTGGCTGTGGTATAGGCCAGCAGCTGTAGCTCCAATTGAACCCTAGCCTGGGAACCTCCATATGCCACATGTGCGGCCCTAAAAAAAATAAATAAACAATAAATAAATAAAACAAACTATCATCTGAATTATAACATGCATCTCATGTTTTCCTACCATTTGCTCATTCCTAATTCAAGATTATGGAATTAATATAATTAGAGCATAGAAGTCAACTCTGATTTTGGAGAAGTGAATTATGTTTTCCTTCTCTTCATCACATACTTTCATAAGAAGAGATCTTCAGTCTATTTATCAAGAAAAGGAAATCCTAAATTTTTCAAATTTACAGAATACTAGGAATTTTAATTTTCATAGAAAAGTATTTAGAGAAAAGAAATTTTCTTAAATTCATTCCTCTAAATTCTAAATAAAGTCTTAGAAGTTCCCTGGTGGCACAGCAGGTTAAGGACCCAGCACTGTCACTGCTATGGCACAGGTTTGATCCCTAGCCCAGGAACTTCTGCATGCCATGGGTGCAGCCAAACAAAAAAACAATAAACAGTCATAAACCAATCAGTTAAGAACAACAGAAATTTCACTCTATCAATGGTTTATAACAAGTTTTTTGTGCGTGATTTTTGTTTGTTTTCAGGGCTACACCTGCAGCATATGGAAGTTCTCAGACTAGGGGTCACATTATAGCTGCAGCCTCTGGCCTACACCAGAGCCACAGCAATGCAGACCTATGCTGCATCTGCTACCTATACTGTAGCTTGCAACAACACTGGAACCTTAACCCACTGAGCAAGGCCAGGGATCAAACCCAAATCCTCATGGATACTGGTCAGGTTCAGTTCCACTAAGTCACAACGGGAACCCTATAACTTAAGTTTTAAAAATGGAAAGTTAGCAGTTCCCACTGTGGTGCAGTAGGTTAACGATCCGGTGCTGTCTCTGTGCAGTGCAGGTTCAATCCCAGGCTCAGCACAGTGGGTTAAAGATCTGGCATTGCGATAGATGTGGCCTGGATTTGATCCCTGGCTTGGGAACTCCATATGCCATGGGAGCACCTGAAAAAGGAAAATAAAAAGGAAAGCTATTATAGGAAAAATTAATTAAAATTATAAAATAATCTATAATCCTATGATCTTACTTTCATGTTATGTTATTTTTCTTCTTTCTTTAAATACATACAAATTTTTTTAGAGTTATAGTTATAATTGATATAGCCTAGTGTAGAAATGTCCAACTGTAAAAGAGCAAAGAAATGAGAACTAGCCTTAAAAGTCATTCCATAGCTCAAGGAAAATGATATTCAGGTAAGTTTATCTGAAGTAACATATTTACTTAACTGCAGATCCGGAACCAAACTCAAGTATCTAGCTCCTAATCCACAGCTCTTTCAGTTACATTCCAATGTTTCTTCAAAGACGAGCAGAAAAAAAAATCATCTCTGACTCGGTAAACTGCATTTGGAGAGTTTGGGATTTGTCCTATAAGGATGCTAACAAATATGTCCCTTTCTCCCCTTGAAAGCCAGTGTTAGTAACCATTTGTCTTCCTACATTAAAATGAAGCCATTATGGAGAAAAAAAAAACCATCATACGACCTAAATATATACAATTTTTGTCATCCATACCTCAATAAAGGTGGGAAAAAAATAAAATTGCTATTTGATTTTCTTCTAATTCTTGCTCAAACTAGGGATTTTCAAACTGTGTTCTAAGTATCCATAGGGGCTCCAGAAAAGTGCTCAAGGAGAATTTTCATAAGGCCAAGGAGACAAGCCTCTGAGAATCCCATTGCCAAATCAACTACAACAGTCACATTAATCTGGGCTCCCACATATAATTTCATTTAGGTAAAGAAATCTTCTGGTTAAAAAGACTTAATACTCTGCTCAAGTTCAACTTGTCTTTGTTCTCCTTTCAACATTTTCCCAATATTGGTGTTGTCCCTATAAATCTCAAGCTGATTAGTAAAGCCTGCAATCTGGCATACAATCTAGACGTGTGACTTGCTCACTCTAACCCAGCCCAATTTGATTTCCCAAGTTCATAATTCTTCTTAAAAAGGGAGTGGAGTGGTGGAGAAGACAATGGCTTTCTCACCTTGAGTAGGCATTCATCAAAGTTGCTGCAGTTGTCCTTTTTGCTGCTCCTTTCTCCAAAATTTGATAGACTTCATTCTTGTTATGTACTGTAATTTCTTCTAAACCTTTGATTATCACTCCCCTCTGACCAAATATCAAAACAGCATTCATTAGATTGGGGGTGTGTGTGTGTGTGTGTGTGTGTGTGTGTGTGTACTTTTCAAAGTATAAACCTTTAACATTTGGAGACATTTTATTCTCCAAGACTGAAGTTACCTTGTTACGGGGATCATCAAACATCTGTAGTCTCTCAGAAACATCAGAAGATGGATTAAGAAGATCAAAAAGCTCTTCATTATAGATTTCCAACAGAGACACTTTGACTGAAAATTCAGTACCATTATCAGTAAGTTTCTCAAAAATTTGATGAAGAGTACGTGGAATTATACCAGCCAAAGGGTCCTGAAATTATAATATTCATAAGGACTTAAATGAAGGATGAATGCCATTTACTGCAATAGTTAGGATATATATAAAAAGGGCCTCTTTTATAGTATATTTAAACATAAGTATGTCAAAACAAGTTTAAGGAAAAAAAAAAACTAACCTAATTTAAGAAGCCAAGTCATTTATAAACCATTTACAACAGTCTGTTCAATAATAATTATTCTTCCTCCCACCTTCCACAAATCTGTCATTCTTGTCAGCCACTTCATGCCTGAACATTACACAGAAACCAACTAAACCAAGGTACTTATAAAGTAAAGGTCATTGCCAATTTTTCTCATCAGAACATAATACCATCACTTTAATTAGAACAGTATCTCGTCTAACAGTATTTTCTCTAAATCTGACATAAAACAAATTATTTCTCAAATTTCTAGGTATCCCTTTTTTTTTCCTTTTTCTTTTTAAGGCCCAGCCTAGGGGTCCAATCAGAGCTGCAGCTGCCAGCCTACACCACAGCCACAGCAACTGGATCCAACTTAAGCTGGATCCTTAACCCACTGATGGAGGCCAGGGATCAAACACATCGCTCGTGGATACCAGTCAGATTCTCAACCCACTGATCCAAAACAGGAACCCCTACATGTCCTTAATAAAACTGTTATCACCCTCTAAATTTTGAAACTGTGCCTTAAGCCTGTTCCATATCTGCTATGATCATAGTTCCATAACTTCATTATCCATGCATTAAGCTAATGCCTCATGTATGTAACCACCAGAAAAAAGGATCTACCTAAATATTACTAACATGAAAACTTGACTTAGTCATTAAACACATTTAAACACACTTGATGGAAATCTTTGTCATACGTACTATATGCTTTCACTAATATTCAACTATACAGTGACCTTAATTTCTTGAACAAAGTCATTATTAATAAAGTACCACACTGCCCCCATTGCTATGCTAACTTAATGAGACTCATTCCCTCGCTGCCAAGTCTTCCACTTCAAGCCCTACTCAGATTCCACTTTCCTACAATATTCCACTCCAATTATCCTGTCCCCAATAGGCCCTTCTCTTTAACCAATAAAGACTGCATACTTCTCTCCCAATAAGACTGCATACTTCTTAAATAGGAGCCATACCATATACCTTTTTTTTTTTTTGGCTCTTGTCTTTTTAGGGCCACACCAGCGGCATGTGGAGGTTCCCAGGCTAGAGGTCTAATCGGAGCTGTAGCTGCCAGCCTACACCAGAGTCACAGCAACGCCAGGTCTGAGCCGCACCTGCAACCTACACCACAGCTCAGGGCAACGCTGGATGGTTAACCCACTGAGCAAGGCCAGGGATCGGACCCGCAATCTCACGGTTCCTAGTCGGATTCGTTAACTGCTGTGCCACGACAGGAACTCCCTTTAATTTTATTATAGTAGTAGCTTATCTTAACTTTGTGTTTTATATGGGTACACTGAACTTTTCCATTTCAAGACAGAGGCCTTCAACCAGCTTTTATTCAGTATACTTTAGCCACTTTAGAAAAAGAAGTCTGTTATAAACAATAAATACCTCCTCCCAAGTATATTCTTCATTAGGGGACCTTTCACCTTCCATTGTAAACGTTTTTCCAGTGCCAGTTTGGCCATATCTGTCAAAATTAACGGAAGTGTTAAACAGATAAACAAACAAACAGAAACAAAATACATGCATCTAAACCTTTTCATCAATTTAAAAAATAGTGTTTCACTCACGCAAAAATAGTGCAATTATAGCCCATAATAACTTCATCCAGAATTGGACAAACAACACTTCGGTAAACATCAATTTGTTTAGTAGATGCTCCAAAAACCTATCCAAAAAAAGGGGGGGGGCATTTATTTTTGTAAAAAATTTCAAAATTACTTTAATAATTTTGTTTTTAATATATTAACTTATTCAGCCCACTAGAAACCATTTGACAACTCAAAGAATCAACTGAAATTTGTAACTGCATGCTAGAACCTAGAGAAAATAAGTATACTAGGAAATCTTCACATTAGTGAATAATAAAGAAGTAGCAGCATTTTAGGAAGTAAGTACCATATCAAAAGTATATGTTTTCCGGGAGCTCTTGTCAGCCAGTCCTCCAGTTCGTACACTAACTTCTTTCCGTATGTGATCACATTCTACTACAGAATGGGCATTAGCTTTCCGTTCTGCCGAATTAAATGGTCTATAAAAAGAAACACACAAGGTTATTCAAAATCTGTCAGTTATCAGGTTACTGATGACATTTTTGTTAATACCTCAGAAGTTTTACTACACCGTTGGTGACAGGGATTAAATGGACCACTGCAAAAAAGCCAAGAGCAGAATTTTAAGGATTTCAATTCCTAGAATTAAGTTTTTTTAAAAAGTTTTGAAAGGTATGTACAATTTTGACAGTTTCTTGGAGTAGATGCTAACAGAATTAATAAAAATAATGACTAGGTGTTCCCACTGTGGCTCAGTGGTAACGAACCCGACTGGTATCCATGAGGACGTGGATTCAATCCCTGGCATCCCTCAGTGGGTTAAAGGATCCAGCGTTGCCATGAGCTGTGGTGTAGGTCGCAGACGTGGCTCGGATCTAGTGTTACTGTGGCTGTGGTGTAGGCTGGCAGCTGCAGCCCCAATCTGACCCCTAGCCTGGGAACTTGCATGTGCTGTGGGTGTGGCCCTAAAAAGACAAATATTAATAATAATAATGACTAATATATTGAGTACTATGTCAGGTACTCACTGTTCCAAGTGCTTCACATATCGTGTTAACTCAACTTGTCCTCACAGCAGTGTGAGGTCTAGTGGGGAACAGTGACATAAAACAAGTGATTAAAAGAGAAGTGATGTTTAGAAAGGGTAAGTAAGGAGTTCCCATTATGGTGCAGGGGAAACGAATCTGATTAGGAACCATGAGGTTGCAGGTTCAATTCCTGGCCTTGCTCAGTGGGTTAAGGATCTGGCATTGCCATGAGCTGTGTTGTAGGTCGAAGACGCAGCTCAGATCCTGTGTTGCTGTGACTGTGGCGAAGGCCTGCAGCAACAGCTACGATTAGACCTCTAGCATGGGAACCTCCATTCGCCACAAGTGCGGCCCTGAAATGACAAAAAGAAAGAAAGAAAGAAAGAAAGAAAGAAAGAAAGAAAGAAAGAAAGAAAGAAAGAAAGAAAGAAAGAAAGAAAGAAAGAAAGAAAGAAAGAAAGGCTAAGTAAAAGGTGCTGTAAGAACATATAGCAAAAATTTGATGTGCTCTAGAGAGTTCCCATCGTAGCTCAGTGGAAGCGAATCTGACCAGCATCCATGAGGACAAAGATTCCATCCCTGGCCTCGCTCAGTGGGATCTGGAGTATAGGTTGCAGACAAGGCTTGGATCTGGCAGCCCCCGTTGGACCCCTAACTTGGGAACTTCCATATGCCATGGGTGCAGTCCTAAAAAGCCAAAAAAAAAAAAAAAAAAAAAACCACAAAATTTAACGTGGTCTTGATTGGGGCAGGGAGGGCATGAGTGTTGGGAAAGACTCCCTGAGGAAGAAATCTAAGTTAAAGGCTTCCTTAGGGATTTGAGTATAGTGATGACTCTTGATCCCACCTGCTTGGGCAATGTAGTCCTGTAAGCCTGTCTCATTTGAAAATTGAGCTTGGTAATAGTACCAACCTCACAGTGTAAGCAAAGATCCTGTTTAATTTACTGTTTCCCCAGGGTCTATTACCATGCTTAGCACACACTGGGCACTCAAATATCCATTAAACTATACTGCTTAATAGATGCTTAAGATGATGTCATCTTAAGGGAGATGATGGGAAAGCTAAAAAGAACCATCCACAAGATATCGATGTACTTAATGCACATCTGGGCCAAAGGGAGAGGTATACCATTTTTTGCCTTTTTTTAGGGCTGCATCTGCAGCATGTGAAAGTTCCCAGCCTAGGGGAGCTGCAGCTGCTGGCCTACACCACAACCACAACAATGCCAGATCTGAGCTGCATCTGCAATCTACACCACAGCTCACGGAAATGCCTGATCCTTAACCCACTGAGCAAGGCCAAGGATCAAACCCACATCTTCATGGATCCCAGTCAGGTTCTTAACACATGGGAACTCCCAGGAGTACACTCTTAGGACCTAAGTTCATTTTTCCTGTTCATTATCACATACTGTGACAGGAAATTATCTTTGCCCTCATCACTAAATGAACCAAGTTGCTATTTATTTTAAGAAGGATATGTCCTCTGGCATGCCCCACCTCCTAGCATATTTTGACTGGTCAGAAGATCAAGGTGTGATCCTAAGAAATTTAACTCAGTAACTCCCAGGTAATACCTGATAATGCTGTCATTTATCAAATGTACTAAAACTTACACAATGCACACAACCCACTATATGCAATATTTTAAATGTTCAACAAAATTAAGTCAAAGCCAGCTTACAATGAAGTAGACCAAAAGTATCAGGAAGAATGGATTGCTCTCGTGTGGTTAGAGCTTTTCCAATTGGTCTAATCTCCTGCCTGGTTGTGTGATTAAGTTACCAAATGAATACCATTCAAGCTCTCAGATCAGAGCAGTAGAAATTCACACAAATCACACATACTAAGTTATCAATACCTCCCCAGAGGAGCTTTAGGAACTGTCTGTACAGCAATAAAGAGCACTGCCAAGCCACTATTTTCCTACCCAGACTTCACTAATCTGAAACTGCAAGATTTCTGCTGATGACATTAACAAACTCATCAATATGTTGACTTCATTATAGTTACATTAAAATTCAAACAACCAAAATGGTAAGAGAAGGGAAATTGAAAATTTAAAAAAAAGAAAAAATCCTGTCAGTGGAGAAGTGCTAAATTCACCCATTCATTCCATAAATATTCATATAGTTAGTTAATATACAAATAAAGAACACTGGAGTTCCCGTTGTAGTTCAGCGGTTAACGAACCAGACTAACATCCATGAGGATGCGGGCTCGATCCCTGGCCTTGCTCAGTGGGTTAAGGATCTGGTATTGCTGAGGCTCTGGCGTAGGCCAGTGGCTATAGCTCCAATCAACTCCTAGCCTGGGAACCTCCATATGCTGTCAGTGCAGCCCTCAAAGACAAAAAAAAAAAAGTAAAGAACATCAAAAAGATTGTGTTCATTGTAATCAAGTAATGAAACCATCTATCCTCTCTTGAAATCTTGTTAATCTCTTAGACTACAATAAACTGTGCTAACTAAAAGTTTAAAACTGAAAAAAAAAAAATTAGGGAAGAGGATGTGACAGAGACCATTTGCAGTCTGCAAAGCCTAAAATATTTACTATCTGGGCCCTTTACTGAAGCATCTGACAACCCCAGAGGGCCTTATAGTTGTTCATTTACTAAAGTTTAAGGACATACTTACACTAGAAAGGCTCTTTGAAATAGAAAAGGCCAGAGACATAGAGAACAGACTTGTGGTTGCCAAAGAGGAGGTGGGAGGGAATGGGACAGACTGGGAGTTTAGGGTTAGTAGATGCAAATTATTACATTCGGAATGGATACACAATGAGGCCATATTGTATGTAGCACAGGGAACTATATTCGATCTCCTGGAATAAACTGCAATGGAAATGAATATCAAAAAAAAGAATATAATCTGGACAAAGCTTTCATTCAAAAAGATACATTCATCCCTGTGTTCACTGCAGCAATATTCACCATAGCCAAGACATGGAAACAACCCAAATATCCATCAACAGATGACTGGATAAAGAAGATGTGGTACATATACACAATGGAATACAACTCAGCCATTAAAAAAAGAACAAAATAATGCCATTTGCGGACAAGGATTCTCATACTAAGAGATTCTCATACTAAGTGAAGTAAGTCAGAAAGAGAAAAACAAATAACATGATATAAATTATATGTGGAATCCAAAATACGGCACAATGGATCCTGTCTGCGAAATAGAAATAGATCATGGACATGGAGAGCAGATTTGTGTTCACCAGGGGGAGGAGGGAGAGACAGGGATGAACCAGGAGTTTGGGATTGGCAGATGCAAACTATTACATTTAGAACGGATAAGTACTGAGGTCCTACTCTACAGCACAGGGAACTGTGTACAGTCTTCTAGGATGCAACATGATGGAAGATGGTATGAAAAAAAAAAAAGAGTGCCTGGGTCACTTTGCTGTATATCAGAAATTGAAGAAACGTTGTAAATCAACTATACTTTAATAAAAATTTTTTTAAAAAGAAAAAACAACTAGGTCACTTGGCTATACAGCAGAAATTAGCACAACACTTTAACTGCACTTTTCAAAGTGGTCTAATCTGAAAAGAAAAACATTTCTTTTTACTGAAATTATTACAAATACTAGACACATCCTAAGCACTTTTCATTAATGATAAACTAAAAGAAGTCTCTTTTATGTTAAAGCTTGAAATGTATGGGAATAATAAACATGAATTCAGGATAATGTTTAACTTTTGGGGAGTTCTCGTTGTGGCTCAGTTGTTAACGAATCCAAATAGGAACCATGAGGTTGCGGGTTTGATCCCTGGCCTTGCTCAGTGGGTTAAGGATCTGGCATTACTGTGAGCTGTGGTGTAGGTTGCAGATGCGGCTCGGATCTGGCGTTGCTGTGGCTGTGGCGTAAGCCGGCGGCTACAGTTCCGATTAGACCCCTAGTCTGGGAACCTCCATCTGCCGCAGGTGTGGCCCTAGAAAAAGACAAAAGAAAAAGCTTCTGAGGAGGGATACTATGGGACACTAAGCATAATGATTGTTTTGTTTCTAATCTGAGTGATGGGTACACAAATGTTTGTTACATTGTCCTTTATAATTTTTTACAGGTTTGACATATTTGAAACTAGCAATAAAAATGAAACTTAAAAAACTAAAGACACAAAGAAAAGGCAATACTGCCTGACTTCACTAAACAATCAAAATCATGTGAAAATTTGCATTTGTAAAAAATCTTCAAAACAGGTGACTATTAGCAGAAGCACTAGAGTGCAACTAGTAATTGGTTATACTTAAGTTTACCATCAAATTTCCTCTCTGGCATCCAGTTTAGAAACCTAGCTATTACCTTTGATATCAACAGTTCAAGTCACCAAAGCCGTGTAGGCAATAACCTAAGAAAGTTTGTTGATACACTTTTAAAATAACCTTTTAATTTTAGAATATGTTTGGACTTCCATAAAAGTTGCTGATGATAGAGTTTTTTGAAACAACAACAAAAACAGACACACAAAACGCACATACACCAGTAAACTGTAAAGGGCCTCTAAAAAGCTGAATAAATCCAATTAAGCAATAGTTTGTACAGTATGCTCTTCCTTTCCTAGTTCATTTTAAAATCGGGAAATGATATGGAAACTAATCAAGGAAGAGCTGAACACCTTCACCAACCCACTCACTGAGAAAAAAGCTGTCTCCTGTGGTCAAGGGAAGACCAAGTGCATTACAACAAGTTGTCTCCTTGATCTTTTAAAAACAAACTCACTCTACAACTTAATTTTAAAGTGTTAAATACAGAGCTATTTTCTTGTTTAGCAGGGATTAAGGAAATATTTCATCTAGAATAAAGAGAACAGGTGACTGAATATGCTTTATAGGGGTGATGGAGGATGATAATTTCAAGACAAATGCTAAAACATTTGCAAAGTAGGTGTGCACTCTTATTTCCAAACTGACCAACTGCTAGGGAGTGCCATATAAAAGTGACGCCTAGATCTCTGTCGAGGTGTTTGGGGAAAAAAAAGAAAAGAATGAAAGCTCATTTCAACAAAGAACTGCGGTAAAATTCTCCATAGCAGCTTAAACTACAGATTCAGATATAAATGTCCTTTCTTCTGAAAACAACACTAATTTACTCGTCGCAGCAAGCTGGTGTTATTTTACCGAAAACTCGGGTAACTATGAAATAGGAAAGGTTTTGGTTCCCTCAAAAACTGCGAACAAAATCGCTTTCCTCCGACCGCACAAGAGGGAGCCCCGCAGCAAAGCCCCGAGCTTGGAATCCAGCCCGTCTCGCCCTACCTGCATCTCAGCACCACCTGGATGTTCTTTCCCTTCTCATCTTTCTTCTTCGTAGAGGAATTCGGCTGAGACGCCATGACTGTCCCCGCCGAAAAATCAAGGCCTGGTCTCAGACTCCCGCGCCGAGGGGCATGGAGTGGCTCTGCAGCCGGCGTGGAGACCTGGGTGACCTCCTTCTCTGCCAGGTGCTGCCGGAAGGCGGGAAAATCGCTCTCCACCAGGGACTGTGGCTGCCCTTCTGTCCGGCACTAGCCAGTGCCTTCGAATCAACTACCTAGCCCCCACCTAAGTTCAGGAAACCAAGCAACGACTGGGCGCCTCAATTTGAAAAAGGAGCCTAGCCAATGGCAGCGCGGGCGCGCAAAGCACCATGGGATACGGTGTCGTAATCCGATTCCGCCCCCAGGGCGTGGCCGCGGGAAAGTAAAAAGCTCTCCTAGAACTCTTAGTCTAGTGGGAGAGTTTCTCTGAGTAAATAGTGTTGCACTTCACCGTGGCCTTGCTCAGATTACATAACCGTCTCTAAATTTCTTCATCTGCAAAATGGAAATAATAGCAACCTTCTCCGAAGGTTGTGTGAGAATCAATGAACTAGTGCGGGTAAATAGCTTAGACTAGAACATGTAAGCCCTCAGGAAAGCTGGCCGTGATTTTAATTATTTTCAGAGACTTGTAATAAAATGCTGTGGAAGCATAGAAGAGAGAGGTCCAAAGCGAGCCCGTTTCTCGGAGGGAGCGTCCAGAATAGTCCTGAAGAATAATTAGGACACAGTGAGGCTACCACGAGTTGCCTAAGAGGCTACCAAAATCGTGATGGAAGGACATTGCATGGCATTTTACGACATGGATTTATCCTTTGATGCTAAATCATCGTAGCCAAATGATTTCAAACAATAAAGCATAATCAGATTTGCATTTTCTGCCAACTCTTCTGCAGTAACTTGCAGGCTCTGGGCGCGCCCCGGTACTTGGACGGGGCGCTGCATCCCGCGGGCGTCTCAATGAGGTTGCGCAAACTGCCGCTGCCATTAGCCTACAAATCCCAGCAGGCAAGGCTGCCTGGGCCCCGCCTGCTTTGCGTAGGGATACCCTGGGTTTTGGCAGTGCTTGGACTGACACTACCACCAGTTTAGATATAGGTCCTGGATCCAGAAAATAATAAAGCATGGGCCTGTGCCGTAGTCCGCTCGGGAAACTGAAATTCTGGACCACACTTATCCCCTGGAAATCTAGATGAAATTGGAGGATTTTTTTTTGTCTTTTTGTCTTATCTAAGGCCTCACCCGCAGCATATGGAGGTTCCCAGGCTAGGGATCTAACAGGATCTGTAGCTGTATGAACCGAGCCCCGTCTGCAACCTACACCACAGCTCACGGCAACGCCGGATCCATAACCCACTGAGCAAGGCGAGGGATCCAACCTGCAACCTCATGGTTCCTAGTCGGATTCGTTGACCACTGAGCCGGGACAGGGAACTCCGAAACTGGAGTTTCTCTCTCTCTCTTTTTCTTTTTTTTTTTTTTTTTTGTCTTCTTTGTCTTTTCTAGGTTCGCACCCGCGGCATATGGAGGTTCCCAGGCAAGGGGTCTAATCGGAGCTGTAGCCGCAGGCCTACGCCAGAGCCACAGCAAGGCGGGATCCGAGCCGCGTCTGCGAACTTCACCACAGCTCACGGTAACGCCGGATCTTTAACCCACTGCGCAAGGCCAGGGATCGAAACCGCAACCTCATGGTTCCTAGTTGGATTCGTTAACCACTGAGCCACGACGAGAACTCCCGAAACTGGAGTTTCTTAAGTGATAGCCAGATGAGGTGTAAAGCTCTCAGTCGCCTTAGTGTTCCTCTGCATAACAACCGCCTGCATTCCCCCAAGGAAGCATCTACGCCTATAGCTTAGATAGATGGTCTTCGTTCTGCATAGCCAAATGTCTATTGATATTGAGGTAGGAGGTAGATGGGCTCCTGGGCTGAGAATAACTGGGACTTGTTAGGCGGAGTAAACTGTGTCTTGTTTCCCTTTGGCACTTCAAGGAGAAAGTTAATTGTAGGAGCTGAGCTCTGCTAGAGTAGAAAGATAAGATTAGCACCTCAATCCTTGCTGGGGTCAAGAAGTTCTCCCCGATGACACGTGCACAGTAGGACTCCTAGGGGTCAAAAAGGGAGGGTGTGCCAGGCCATAATAAGTCTCAAAACTCTTTGCTCTTGAATCCATCTTGACCAAAAGTTGAGCATGCATATCGCAGAGGATCCTATCTCCAGTCAGGTGTGAGAAATAAAACAAGATAATTGGCCAAAGGAAAACACAGACTCAGAAGAACTGTCCTATGTGAGTGATTTAAATCACCTCTCTGGTGGGCTTCTCACTCAGGGGGACTCCCGCACCCTCACTCCTCTTTAGGGTAGTACTTCTTTGCTTCTGACCTAAATAAACTGCTTTTCTGTGTGCTCTCTCATGTTGCACTGTGGCTCTAACAATAACCTTTTTGCCTGTTTTTTTATAATCTTTTTCTCCTTGAAACATTCTTGCTTTCAACAGGGGGCAAGAATCAGGGCAATTCTGCTTCTAGACTCTAGCTGCTCTAGTGGCTAGTATTCCCGGTTTTCATCCAGGCTGCCCAGTTGCAATTCTTGAGCAGAGAATTAAGATCTTGCTTCAAGCCATCATTCACTGCTGTCTCTCCAAGATCAGTATCTCCTCCTAGATGTATCACCAGCATCTCACTACCGACCTATCCAAAACGAGACTCTTTATCCCACTTGCCTCCACCCTGCTCTTTCTCATTTAGACACCTGGCCCTAACCAGACATTTGATTCCTTTCTTCTCCCTGTCCAATGCACCCCTGTTGCCTTTATCACCTCTACCCACTGCTCTAGTCAAAGTCTCTTTTATCTCTTCCCCAAACAACTGTCCTTAACCTCCTTGACAGGTCTCCCTACTTCTGCTCCTTTTTTCTTTCACTGCATTCACTCAGGAAAGGGAAAACTTAAAAAAGAAAAAAAAAGGGAACACATCATGCCCTTCATGTGCTTTTTAATCTTACATTAGCTTCTCATTATACTTAGGATAAAATCCAAACTCTTCTAACCATGTCCTGTAAGGTGCTTGTCAAGAAAGGGAAAATTTCTCCCTTTACCTATGTTGAGTTATTGTTGCCAAACTAGTAATGAAATTGATGAGAGACAGATCAACAACAAAAAAAAAAGAATTAAAAAAAAAAGGGAGTTCCCCGTCATGTTGCAGTAGAGACGAATCCGACTAGTATCAATGAGGTTGTGGGTTCAATCCCTAGCCTAAGTGGGTTAAGGATCCAGTGTTGCCTGCCATGAGCTGTGGTGTAGGTCGCAGACGCGGCTCAGATCCCGCGTTGCTGTGGCTGTGGCAAAGGCCGGCAGCTTAGCTCCTGTTAGACCCCTAGCCTGGGAACCTTCATATGCCACGGGTACACCCCCCTCAAAAAAAATGGTTTTAATTTGAACACAAAAAGAGACATAGGAAGTGGCCAAAGCAGGCAGTTTTTATGAATTTTAGACAATTCTGTGAACAATTGGCAGGACGAAGAAACTTAATTTGAGGTGCTCAACTAGTGAAGAATCTAAACAGAGTTTAAGCTTGGGGGTAGCAAATTAAAGAAGTAACAAGGGAGTTAGCATCATGGCTTAGCAGAAATGAATCTGATTAGTATCCATGAGGATACAGTTTCCATCCCCGGCCTCACTCAGTGGGTTAAGGATCCCTTATTGCCGTGAGCTATGGCATAGTTTGCAGACACAGCTCAGAACCTGAATTGCTGTGGATGTGGTGTAGGCCAGCAGCTACAATTCCAATTCGACCCCTAGCCTGGGAACTTCCATACACCACAGGTGTGGCCCTAAAAATAAATAAATAAATAAATAAAACTAACAAAGTTTGTTTATATAGACATCTTCCCTGAATGCACTTTCTCTGGTGATAAGGGTATCTTTTTACTTTCAGATGCTGCAAGTGCACCTTTTACGGGAGAAATTTATTTCCTGCTCTCAGGTCAAAGTGTCCTTCTGGCACTGGCCATTTCTTTAGTTCAAAATAATCAATATACCACTGAGGCCCATTCTGGTGCAGCCAACCCAGGGCACCAACACCCTCATAGTCTGGCCTTGACCTATAAAAAAATAACTACAGCCAGTAGCCACACAGCTCACTACCATGGTCCAGAGCTTCTTTCCTATAGCCAGGCCTTTGTATTTGCTGTACCACCTCCCTACAGTTTTCTAGTTTGGCTCCTTGCATGGCTTATCCATTCACATCCTTCATGTCTCAGCTCAACTTTCCCTCTGTCTCCTTTATTTTTTGTAGGGTTACGCCTGTGGCATATGAAGTTCCCAGGCTTGGGGTCAAATCGGAGCTACAGTTGCCGGCCTATGCCACAGCCACAGCAATGCCAGATCCAAGCCAACTCTGTGAACTATACTACAGCTCATGGTAAAGCCAGATCCTTAACCTACTGAGCAGGGACAGGGAGCAAACCAGAGTCCTCATGGATACTAGTTGGGTTCGTTACTTCTGAGCCAAAACAGGAACTCCTCAACTTTCTCTTTAAAAAGGGAGGAGTTCCCGTCGTGGCTCAGTGGTTAATGAATCCAACTACGAACCATGAGGTTGCGGATTCGATCCCTGGCCTTGCTTAGTAGGTTAAGGATCTGGTGTTGCCGTGAGCTGTGGTGTAGGTTGCAGACGTGACTCGGATCCCGCGTTGCTGTGGCTGTGGTGTAGGCCGGCAGCTACAGCTCCTGTTAGACCCCTAGCCTGGGAACTTCCATATGCCGCGGGTGCGGCCCTAGATAAGGCAAAAAAGACAAAAAAAAATCTGCATGTCGATGTTTATAGCAGGTTTATTCATAATTGCCAAAACTTGAAAGCTTGAAAACTTGTCCTTTCAGTAAGTGATACATCCAAAGAATTGAATATTACTCAGTGGTAAATAGGAATGAGTTATCAAGCCATGAAAAGACATAGAATAAACTTAAATGAATATCACTAAGAGAAAGAAGCCAATCTGAAAAGGCTACATATTGTAATTCCAACTATATGACGTTCTGGAAAAGACAAAACTGTAGAGACAGTAAAAAGATCAGTGGTTGCCAGGGCTCAAATGGAAAGTAGGGATGAAGGCAGAGAACAGTGGATTTTTTAGGGCAGTGAAAATACTATGTATTATACCATAATGATGGATACAGGCCATGACATATTTGTCCAAATGCATAGAATACACAACATCAAGAGTGAGCCCCAAGGTAAACCATGGACTTTGGGTAGTAATGATGTGTCAGTGTGGGCTCATCAACAGTAATAAATGTACATCTGCCGTAGGGGATGTTGATAATGGGCAGTCTAAGCATGTGTGGGGGTGGGGAATATAAGGGCTATCTCTGAAATTTTCCCTCAATTTTCCTGTGAATTTGAAACCGCTCTTTAAAAAATTGTCTTTAAAAGCTTGAAAAAAAAAAGTGCTTCTGGTCATTTCACATAGCTTTTTATTATCTTTTTTTTTTGGCTGCACCCGCAGCCTATGGAAGTTCCTGTGCCAGGGATAGAACCCTCACCTCCATAGGGATCCAAGCTGCAGCAGTCAGGTCCTTAACCCTCTGTGTCACAGCGGGAACTCCTCATAGAGCTTTACTTTTACCTTCACAGCAAATAAAAGCATTTTTAGTAGGCATCCTATTATCCTAGTGCAGAATTATGTTTTATTGAAATATAAATCTGTGTTTTGTTCTCATTGTATTTTCTTCCAAGCAGGTAGCTAGGGCTTTTTGAAGAATAATTTAAACATGGGAAGTTTTTCCTACTATCTTGGACTTCTATGTGAAATTTGTTGGAAGTTATTAATAATTTGGGGAACTTTGTGTTTTATACAAGCCACCAGCTCACCAGAATTTGATTTTCCATAGTAATTAGCTTATACCTATGATTTTTTTTTTTTTTTTTTGTGCTGTGCCCACGGCATGGGAAGGTTCCAGGGCCAGAGATCAAACCCATGCCACAGCAGTGACCTGAGCTACTATAGTGAAAACGCCAGATACTTAACCTACCACACACTACAAGGGAACTCCATACCTGTGATTATTACTAGAATTTTTATGTCCTTAAATCTTACACAAATAACTGTCATAACAGATACTATTTTGCAACCACAATCTTGACTAGTGTAAGAAATATCATTGGAATTCCCATTGTGGCTCAGTGTTAACAACCCCGACTAGTATCCATGAAGAGAGGGTTCAATCCCTGGCCTTGTTCAGTGAGTTAAGGATCTGGCGATACCTTGAGCTGTAGTGTAGGTTGCAGATTTGG
Organism: Catagonus wagneri; assembly: GCA_004024745.2. Classification (NCBI taxonomy): domain Eukaryota; kingdom Metazoa; phylum Chordata; class Mammalia; order Artiodactyla; family Tayassuidae; genus Catagonus; species Catagonus wagneri. Next base: position 1,095,169 of record PVHT020003785.1, read on the forward strand.
CTGGGAGCCTGCCTTGATATGGCTTTGGCATAGGCCGGCAGCTCCAATTCAACCCCTAGCCTGGGAACTTTCACATGTTGCAGGTGCAGCCCTAAAAAGCAAAAAACGAAAAACAAAAAAAACAAACACAAAAAAAGAAATGTCATGTTACTTTTATTTAAATAATACTAAATGTGACCCCGAGTTCCCTTCCACCTAGAAACTTCTGCAGATTTCCCTCACAGTCACACGTCCCTGAAGACAGTGTTTGCTAGGTTTTGCTGCTGCTAAGAAGTCCGAAGCCATTCTGAGGCCTGATCATTTGTTTGTGGCCTCTCTGTTCTCTCTTTCTTTAAATAATCTATTTCCCTTCAATGTGCTGAAATTCTGCAATAATAAGACTTGTTGTGCACGTATTTTCACCCACTGGGCAGAGCATTTGGTGAATCCTTTTGGTCTGGCAACTCATTTCCTTCAGATCTGGAAAATAATTTTGAAATATTCATTGAACATTTCTACTGCTTTTTTTTTCTTCCTGTTCTTTCTTTCTTTCTTTTTTTTTTTTTTTGGCCATACCCAGGGCATATGGAAGTTCCCAGGCCAGGGACTGATTCTGAACCATAGCTGCAACCTATGCCACACCCTGAAAATATCAGATCCTTAACTCACTGTGCCATAGCAGGGATTCCTTCTCGCTCTTTCTTTCTGAAACTCCTATATGTATATGATAAATTTCCACTACCTAGGAGTTCCTGTCATGACACAGTGGAAACGAATCTGACTAGGGTCCAGGTTCGATCCTTGTGCCTCACTCAGTGAGTTAAGGATCCGGCGTTGCCATGAGCTTCTGTGTAGGCCATCAGCTACAGCTCTGATCAGCCCCTAGCCTGGGAACCTCCATATGCTTCAGATGTGGCTCTAAAAAAGAAAAAAAAAAAAAAAAAATTTCCACTACCTAGGGATTACTATTGTATTTTGATGTATTTCTTTCCAGGGTCTATATATATATATATATATATACACACACACACACACACACACACATATATACATATATATATATATATATATATATGTATATATATGTATGTATATATATGTCTTCTTGCCTTATCTGGGGCTGCACCCGAGGCATATGGAGGTTCCCACGCTAGGGGTCTAACAGGAGCTGTAGCTGCTGGCCTTTGCCACAGCCACAGCAATGTGGGATCCGAGCCGCGTCTGCAACCTACACCACAGCTCATGGCAATGCCAGATCCTTAACCCACTGAGCAAGACCAGGGATCGAACCCGCAACCTCATTGTTCCTAGTCAGATTCATTAGCCACTGAGCCACAACGGGAACTCCTAGGGACTATATTTATATTTTTAATAATTGAAATCATAGTTAAATATGCAGTTTTACATCCTGAATTATTTAACACAACTAAAACATTCTTCTAAGCCCTAATAAAGTCTTCATAAACATATTTATTTGTATGACTTTTTAAGGCTCTTGAGCAACATCTATGCAATTCGTTAGTGAATAGTGGATGAGTAAATGACTTTAGCTATCTTTTTCTGTGGTTACCAGAGTCATGTTAGGTTCAATACTGTTTGTCTGTGGGTATGAATGCCAAAAAGAACAAACAGTCATTATTCCTGCTTGTGCTTATAAACTAAGGAAAAAACAGCTATAAACTGCTCATAAATCTGTTTAAAAACAAAAAAATCCCAAAATGCTTATGTATTGAGTTTCCCCAAATCCAAATTTTGGTTACTATTTTTAGTGTTCTAATAGTAATGGTTCAGTAGCAAAGATTAGTTGGGAGAGAAGGAAAAAGAGTTTTCCAATGCTCTGGCCTCCTATCAAATCCCAGAACATGCCAGACTCTCTCTTGTCCCAAACCTTTATGATAGATGTTTCCACTGTCGGGAGTCTTTCCCTCATCTGTTCATATAATTAGCTCCCTCTTACCTTTCAGATCACAACTTAAATGTCACTTCCACAAAGAGTCTATCCCTAGCCACCATGTTTAAAGTAGATCCTCAATCTCTCTCATGAAACCCCATTTCTTTTTCCACATAGCAAAAGATGTTGGAATTTTACTCTCCATGTTTTCCTTTATTTGTTATAACTCAGGATCTTTTCCCAGAGACAGAGACTGTCCAGGAGATTTTGGGTTCTTATGGTATGAATGCAAAGGCAAAAGCTATTCAGTGTTTCTAACTTTCAAACTAGGCTCTTAAAGGAAAGCCCTGAGAAGAGCCCTAAGTCACACAGTGAGTGATGGAGGGAGAAGCAGATGATTGCCCCTCCACAACTTTCAAACTCTGGTTGAGAAACCCCTGGCTTGTACATTGGATGGAGAGAAAAAGCTGTAGGAGGAAGAAGGTAATGGAGGAGTTCCTGTTGTAGCTCAGCAGGTTAAGGACCCAATGTCTCTGTGGACAGTGTGGGTTCAATCCCTGGCCTTCCTCAGTGGATTAAGGATCCAGTATTGCCGTAAGCTACAATGTAGGCCTGGGGCTGCAGCTGCAATTCAACCCCTAGCCTGGGAACTTCCACATGCCGCAGGTGTGGCCATAAAATTAAAAACACACACACATACACATGTATGTATGTATGTGTATGTATATATATATATATATATATATATATATATATATATATATATATCCCTGGAGGGGTCTGCTGGAGAGTTAGCTCATGAGAAGGGCCACAGAAACTGACTCTCCATTGGCTTATGCAGCCTAGTCCAAACTCTGAACCCCGTGCTCTGAGTTTTGCTGAATTTCCACCTACACCACCTCAAGTGTACACTCATGTTGTCGATTCCTCTTAATATAGATGGTGAGATCTTTGTTATCTCCTTCCACCTAGAGGGGCCATAGCGATGATGAAGGGAAAGTCCCAGGACTATGACTTGGGTGATGCTGATAGCAAGAAAACCCACCTGATTACTCGAATTGTTTTGGGGGAAGGGCAGCCCTATAGAACATGGCACTCACTGCAACTAAGCTGGGTATCGAACCCATGTCCTGGCACTGCAGAGATGCCACAGATCCCATTGTGCCACAGCGGGAACTCCTCTATTATTATATTAAACACAGTTTATAATTACTTTTTTTTTTTTTTTTTGGCGGCACCTGCAGCATATGGAAGTTCCTGGGCCAGAGATCGAACCCACAACACAGCAGCTACCCAAGTCACTGCAGTGACAATGTCAGATCCTTAACCCACTGTGCTACAAGAGAATCCACATTATATACTTTATACAAGTATTAATTTACTTCTTTCCCTCACTATAGTATAAACCCCACAAGAATAGAAACCTGGTTTCTCGGAGCTCCCACTGTGGTGCAACGGGATTGGCAGCATCCTGGGAGCCCCTGGGAGGCAGGTTCGATCCCCAGCCAGGCACAGAGGGCTAGGGATACAGTGTTGCTGCAGCTGTGGCTTAAGTCACAACTGTGACTCTGATCTGATACCTGGCCCGGGAACTCCACATGCCTTGGGGTGGCCAAAATTGACCAAAAAAAGAAACCTAGAAATCTAGTTTCTCTTTTCTGTGAGGTAGCTTCAATATACAAAGCAAGGCCTGGACCCATATCTATCGAATGGGTAAAGCAAGAATAGTCTTAACTGTGGAAAATATAAATTATAGATTTTTACATTAATATTTAAAGTACTGCCCATAAAGTAACTCAAACTTACCATTAAGGGCTAGAAATATGAGTCATTTAGGAAAACTTTTAACAAATTTATAATTAATAAATCACTTATCTAAAACATTTTAAAAAATTCATGTTGCTTTTAGGTATTTCATTACCATAGTACTGTACTTAAAAAACTAATATACATTGTAAAACTTTTTACCATGGAAAATTTTAAACATATTCAAAATCAAAGTGAACAGTATTATAAATCCCCCAGGCATCCGTTTTCCAGCTTATAAATCCCCCAGGCATCCGTTTTCCAGCTTTAATAATTATCATTTCCTGACCAATATTCCTCTTCTTCCATCATCTTCTACTGAAGATGGAATTATTCTGAACCAAATCCCAGGCATCATATTATTTCAGTATGTATCTCAAAGGACTCTATTAAAAAAAAAAAAAACCTGAGAATTCCCTTGTGGTACAGTGGGTTAAGGATCTGGTATTGTCACTGCAGCGGGTTGGGTCGCTGCTGTGGTGCAGGTTCAATCCCTGGCCTGGGAACGTGGGTGTTGCCAAAAAAAAAAAGTTGCTGTGAACAGCCACTAACATAACCCCCAAATTACTTAATATAAAAAATCTAGTCAGTGTTTATATTTTTCTGATTGTCTCATAAATGTTTCTTTTTCACAGTGGGTTTGTTCAAATGAGGATTTAAACAAGAACCAAACATTTCATTTTGGTTAATGTCTCTTTTCTTCCTTTGCATTTTTGAAGATTATCTGTTTTTCAAGTGCATTTTTACCCCCCGAGAACCATGACATGTGGAAGTTCCTGGGCCAGGGATGGAACATGCCCCACAGCAGTGACCCAAGCTGCTGCAGTGACCACGCTGGTTCATTAACCCACTGAGCCACGAGGTAACTCCTGTTTTTGAAGAATTTATTGAAGTATTGAAATCATAAGTGTACAGCCCAGTTAATTTTCAGAAACCGAACGTGCCTATGTATCACGTACCTCACAAGCCTCACATTCTTTCAATCACTGCCCACCCCAAAGTAACCAATAAGCTGATTTCTAATACTATAGATTAGTTTTGTCTAGTTTTCAACTTTGCATAAATGGACTTGTACAGTATGTACTATTTGAGATCTGGTTTCTTTCACCACGTTTGTGTGTTTCATCCATACTGTTGAGCATAATTTTGGATTGTTCATTTTAATTGCTGTATAGTATTCCACTGTGTGACTATTCCCCAGTTTATTTTTCCAGTACATTTTACTCTTGATGGGATTTGGACTATTTCCAGTTTGGAACTACTATTAGTTGTGCTGCTAAAAATGTATTTGCATGGGGAGAGATTGGATTAAGATGGCGGAATAGAAGGACTGGAGCTCAACTTCTCTCCCGAAAAACAGCAAAACTACAACCAAATGCCGAGCAGCCTTCAACCAACTGGACTGTAAACTTCCAAAAAAGATATCCTACTCCAGAAGACAAAGAGGAGACCACATCAAGAGGTAGGAGGGGCGATTACGTGATAGAAGCAACCCCATACCTCCTGGGTGGGAAGACCCACAGACTGGAAAGTAACTGCATCACAGAGACTCAGCTACAGGACTGAGAGTTCTGAGCCCCACATCAAAACCCCACATCTGGGGATCGGGCACAGGGAGAAAGAGCCCCCGGAGCATCTGGCATTGAAGGCCAGCGGGGCTTGTGTGCAGGAGCTCCGCAGGACTGGGGGAAACAGAGACCCCATCCTTGAAAGGCACACACAGACTTTCACGTGCACTGGGTCCCAGGGCAAAGCAGT
>PVHT020003785.1:1113875-1135495 GCA_004024745.2 Catagonus wagneri
CAAAAAAAAAAAAAAAGAAATAGCACAAATAACAAGGAAAGAGTGTCTGCAGAAGTTATGGAGAAGATTTGGCAGTTTTGATTGGGTATTGGGTATGGAGGAATCAAAAGAGGCTTAAGGACTTTGGCCTGAATGACTTTGAAGTTAGGTGGGAGGAGTTCCCCTCATGGCGCTGTGGTGTAGGTCGCAGACATGGCTCGGATTTGACATTGCTGTGGCATTGCTGTGGCTGTGGTGTAGGCCAGCAGCTGTAGCTCCGATTAGACCCCTAGTCTGGGAATCTCCATATGCCATGGGTGTGGCCCTGAAAAGCAAAAAAAAAAAAAAAAAGAAAAGGAAAGAGAAAAAAGAAATTAAGTAGCAGACACCATTGGGGTAGGGAAGGCTCTTGTGGGGAGATTCAGCTGCAGGCAGTGGGAAGAGGTCCAGCCAGGTGAGATGTCAGTGCTGCCTGGTGGGTGGCTGGTGTTCTAAAGGCATACTAAGAGAACAGGTTGGTCAGGTACAGCGGTAGGACACAGTGGTGCAGTCTTGTTGGCACTTCAAGAGCTGGCTTTATTGACTCGAGGCCCTTCAGGGCAGCAGATAAGACTGAGTAGTCCTTAAACACCCAGAAAGAAAACCAAAAAGATGTTCCAGTTTGTAGACTGGTAGCTCAGGGCAGAGTTTAGTTAAAGGATCATGATGATCTTTTGCCTGGCATTATAGGCTATTTGATTTTAAGACACATAAAGTTATACCTGGAGCCAGGAGCTCTGAAGGAGCAAAGGTCCCCTGAAATGGTATCCCTGTCACCTAGCACAGTGTCTGACAGATAGTGGGAGTTCAGTATTTGTTAGATGAATTTGTTGGGGACATGGGCTCCTTGAAGTAGGAAGCCCGAGTCATAAACATGATTCAACCATTTCCATACTCTAAATGTCAGTGTAGCTAATAACTGGTATCTGTATGTGATTCTTATGATAAAGAAATTAGAGGTTGGAGTGTATTTCCAAGATTTCTTGCTGTTCTAAGTTATAGCAACTAAATTGGTTTGAAAAGGGATAGGACAGTGTGGTAGAAAAGAGCTCTATATATGAAGGCTCAGTTCAGCTGGATTCTAGTCTTGGTTTTCTATGAGCTTCAGTGTGTGGTTGTGGATGTTAGACGAAATCATCTTTAAAGGACGTACTACCAGCATGAATCTGAGACCTTATGTTTATGAAAACTCTAATCTCAAAGTTCCTGTCGTAGCCAGCGATAATAAACCTGACTAGTATCCATGAGGATGCAAGTTCAATTCCTGGCCTCGCTCAGTGGGTTAAGGATCCAGCGTTGCCGTGAGCTGTGATTTAGGTTGTAGACACGGCTTGGATCCCACGTGGCTGTGGCTGTGGCTGTGGCTGTGGCTGTGGCTGTGGTGTAGGCTGGCATCTGGAGCTCATTCAACCCCTAGCCTGGGAACTTCCATATACCTTTCTCTCTGGCTGTACTATGGCTCTGACAATAGCCAGTTTCTCATAATCAACTGGTGTCATGATGCTACTGTAATTGAGTTGCTGGCAGTAGAGATTATATAGTTGTTTTATGAAGTGATATATAGCAAAGAATATTCCTTTGACAGTTCATCTGATACATATAGATATTTGTAATCATTTGGTGTTCTTACTAGTTTTATTTTATTTTATTTTTTGTCTTTTTGCTTTATCTAGGGCCTCACCCGCGGCATGTGGAGGTTCCCAGGCTAGGGGTCTAACAGGAGCTGTAGCTGCCGGCCTACACCACAGCCACAGCAACACGGGATCCTAGCCGCGTCTGCGACCTACACCACAGCTCACGGCAATGCCGGATCCTTAACCCACTGAGCAAGGCCAGGGATCGAACCCGCAACCTCTTGGTTCTTAGTCGGATTCGTTAACCACTGAGCCACAACGGGAACTCCTAGTTTTAATTTTTAAAGTAACTCTAGTTTTTTTTGTGGTGTAACAACAAAGTCTCAATCAAGATCAGGTTAGATATAAAGAAAGACTGTATATATATATATATATATATATATATATATATATATACATACACATATGACTGAGTCACTTTGCTATACAGCAGAAATTGACACGTCATAAAGCAATTGCACTTTACTTATTTATTTATTTAGGCTGCTCCAAGGCATATGGAGCTTCTGGGCCAGGGGTCAGATTCGAGCCACAGCCTTGAACTAAGCCAGAGCTGTGGCAGCATTGGATGTTAACCCACTGTGCCAGGCCGGGGATCAAACCCGCATCCCAGTGCTTCCAAGATGCTGCATATACATACATATATATTCATTCTTGGAGGTCCCAAGAATAAATATATATGTATGTATATGCTGTACAACAGAAATTGGTACAACATTGTAAAACAATTATACTTTAATAACAAAAATAGAACAAAAAAGACCAGTTCATGAAGAGGATAATACTGCTTATGGAGCTTTTTGTCACAAAGGATCCAAGCTCACTTGCAATGGTAACTGGATAGAAAATACCCAACAATTCAGTGATTAGCATAATGGCCCTGCAACTCATTTGCTTTTATTTTTGTTTTCTTCTTTCTACAAAAGGAAATGGCTTATGGGGCACAGCTAACGCATGATTGACTTTCTTAGGGAATGAAATTCTGAATTCAGTACTCGCCCTGCTGATTTATTTTCTTTCTTCCTCCCTTCCTTCCTTTCTTCCTTCCTTGCTTGCTTGCTTGCTTTCTGTTAACACCCATGACAATATGGAGCTTCCCATGCTAGGGGTCTAATCGGAGCTACAGCTGCCGGCCTATGCCATAGCAACGAAGGATCCGAGCCATGTCTGCAACCTGCACCGCACTACGCCAAATCCTTAACTCACTGAGCGAGGCCAGGGATCGAACCTGCAACCTCACGGTTCCTTGTTGGATTTGTTTCCACTGCGCCACAACAGGAATTCCTGGTGATTTTCTTTTTGCAGAACACATGACATATTGCATGCATGGAAAAATCAAACATTCTTTCTTTTAAGGGAAAATGTAAATGAATTTATTTCATATATGGCTGGTTTTAAAAATGAATTTTTGATATTAGAATAATATAGGCAGTGTTTAAAAGTCAAGTAGTACTAAAAGATTTACAGCAAAAACAGCAGTTTCCTGCTCTTATTCCATCTCTTAGTTCCTATTCAACTCTTTAAACAATTTATTGAAATTTATTTTAATATTTCCAGGTAATATGCAATACTATTATTCCTTTTTTTTGGTCAGTACTATTATTCCTTGATTTCTCTCTCTTTCTTTTTTTTTTTTGCTTTTTAGGGCTGCACCTGCAGCATATGGAAGTTCCCAGGCTAAGGGTCTAATTGGAGCTACAGCTGCTGGCGCACACCACAGCCACAGCAATGTAAGATCCAAGCTACACTGCAACCTACACTGCAACCTACACTGCAGCTCGCAGCAATGCTGGATCCCCAGTACTGAGGCCAGGGATCAAACCTGCGTCCTAATGGATACTAGTTGGGTTTGTAAGCCATAGAGCCACGATGGAAACTCCTTTTTTTTTTCTGGTTCAAGCCTCCAGCATGTGGAAGCTCCCAGGCCAGGAATGGAATCCACACCATAGCAGCGACTCAAGCCACAGCAGTAACAATGCTGTTTCCCTAATTTCCTGAGCCACCAGGGAACTCCCTTCGTTTCTTTTTTTTTTTTTTTGGTGTCTTTTTGGCTTTTCTAGGGCCGCACTCGCGGCATATGGAGGTTCCCAGGCTAGGGGTCTAACAGGAACTGTAGCCACCAGCCTTTGCCACAGCCACGCAGGATCCGAGCCACGTCTGCAACCTACACTACAGCTCATGGCAACGCCGGATCCTTAACCCACTGAGCGAGGCCAGGCCACTGAGCCACAATGGGAGCTCCCTTCATTTCTTAATTTTAGGAATTATCTCTTTATTTGTTTTTATGATAGGTAAAGATTTAATTCTCGTCCCTTATCCTTGCTTTTTGCTCCATTTAACCAAACTAGTTATATTGCAGATTTTGAATATAGCAGTCCAGTATTTATGTTATTATGACTTTGCAAATATTATTCACTGCCGAGCCAAATAGTGTAATCTTACTACATTCTTTTTCTTGTTCATCTTTGTTTTGCCTTTTGTCATTTTTTGTTTACTTATTTCTGATTTTCCCAATTGCTTCCACCGCCACTTAGTATAGTTTCCCACATACCTGAACTTATTAAATGATCTGTTGATTCCATATTTTTTCCTTGGAGACTTTCCTTCTGGACACTTTTCCCTCAGCTGTGGTCTGGACTAGTTTTGCTCCAGGCCTGCTGCAAAGTGGTTACCTGGAATTTCCCTTTGTTTCTCTCCTATAGTGGGTTCATTTCCTAGACTCATATTTTGTTCTCTCTTGGATTTCTCCTTCATTCAAGAGATTCATAGTATATTTGAAACTTGCATTCCAGCAACTTCTTGAAAGAGAGTATGTAGGAGATAACTATTTTACTTAAAATTTTTGCCACACCTGAGGCATGTGGAAATTCCTGGGCCAGGGATCAAAGCTTTACCACAGCAGTGATTTGAGCCACAGAAGTGACAACACTGGATCCTTCACCCTCTGGGCCACCAGGGGATGCTGGGAGATAACTTTTTAAAAGATTTTGTGGAGTTCCTGTTATGGCTCAGTGGGTTAAGAACTTGACGTAATGTCTGTGAGGATGTGGCTTCGATCCTTCGCTTGGCTTCGTGGGTTAAGGATCTGGTATCTGGTGTTGCTATAAGCTGTAGCATAGCTCACAGATGTGGCTCAGGTTCAGTGTTGCAATTTTGCTGTGGCTGTAGTGTAGGCCTGCAGCTGCAGCTCCAGTTTGAGCCCTAGCCATTGGGGTCATTTGACTTCCATATGCCACAGGTGCAGCTGTTAAAAAAAATGTAAAAGATCTTCTGTTTCCTAAACAGAAAGGTGTAGATCTGAGTTTTAGTATGAATCTACACATTTGTGGAATAAATCTACAAAATTGTGAGAGATGATCTGAATGGCTTCTAGTCCTCCATCCAGCTCTAGAATTGTAGGATTCTGAATAGGAAAGAATTAAATGATTTTACAGATTAACACATGGTTAAATCAGCACACTTTCGAAGAGATCCTTTGCAGAACTTTGATCAGAAAAGACATTAACTTTTCTTTTTTAGCTCCTTCCTTTCTTTTGATTGTCTGTTCTTTGCAGATTTCCATTTTATTTATTTTCTTGCAGTTTTTTTTGAGATGTAATTGACATACAACAGGGTATAAGTCCTAGGTATACAATGTATTGATTTGACCTACGAACATCATGAAGTAATTACTACAGTAAGTTTACAAAACATCCGTCATCTCATATAGATACACAATTAAAGAAACAGAAAAAAAATGTTTTTCCTTGTGATGAGAACTCTCAGGATTTACTCTCAACAACTTTCATATATAACATAGACTAGTGTTAATTATATCATGTTGTATATTACATTCCTAGACTTATAACTGGAAGTTGGAAGTTTGTACCTTTGACTGCCTTCATCAATTCTCCCTTGTCCCATCTCTCTTCTTCTAGTAACCATAACTCTGATCTCTCTCTCTCTCTCTCTCTCTCTCTCTCTCTCTCTTTTTTGGGGAGGGGCGCTGCACTCACAATATATAGAAGTTCCCAGGCTAGGGCTCAAATCAGAGCTGTAGCTGCTGGCCTACACCATAGCCACATCAACTTGTGATCCAAGCCGTGTCTGCGACCTACACCATAGCTCACGGCAACACCAGATGCTTAACCCACTGAGTGAGGCCAGGAATTGAACCCACGTCCTCATGGATACTAGTTGGATTCATTACCTCTGAGCCACAATGGGAACTCCCTGATCACTCTTTTTTTTTTAACTCATGCTAATTTATTGTATTTTTGTTTTTTAACGTCCACACCCATGGCATATGGAAGTTCTTGGGCCAGGGATTGAACCCGAGCCACAGCTGCAGCAACACCAGATCCTTTAACCCACTGCACAGGGCCTGGGATGGAACCCATGCCTCCCCAACAACCTGAGCTGCTGCAGTCAGGTTCTTAACCTACTGCACTGCAGTGGGAACTCCTCTGATCTATTCTGTGATTTTGTTTATTTGTTTTTGAAGTATAATTGACCTACAACACTCTGTTAGTTCCTGTTACACGACATAGCAATTTGATATTTATGTATGTTTCAAAATGATCGCCGTGGTAAGTCTGGTTATCATCTTTCATCATACAAAGATATTACATAATTGTTGAATCCCTGTACTATATATTTCATACCCATGACTTATTTATTTTGCAACCGGGTCTTGTACCTCCATCTCCCTCACCTGTTTCTCTCCTCCCCTCAACCACTTCCCCTGTGGCAGCCGCCTGTTTATTCTCTGTATCTATGATTCTGTTTATTTATTATTATTATTATTTCTTTTGTCTCTTTAGGGCCATGCCCACAACATATGGAGGTTCCCAGGCTAGGGGTCAGATCAGAGCTTTAGCTGCTGGCGTACGTCACAGTCACAGCAACGAGGGATCCAAGCTGAGTCTGCTACCTATGCCGCAGATCACGGCAATGCCAGATCCTTAATCCACAGAGTGAGGCCAAGGATGGAACCTACGTCCTCGTGGATAACTAGTCAGATTCGTTTCCGCTGAGTCACAATGGGAACTCCCTATGATTCTGTTTTAACATACCCTCTAGGTCCATCCATGTTGTTGCAAATGACACAATTTTATTTTTTTTACGTTTGAGTAATATTCTCACAGTGTGATTTTATGTGTATATAATATATATGACGTCTTCTTTATTCATCTATCAAAGTGCACTTAGATTACTTCCATAACTTTACTGGTATAAATCATGCTGCAGAGAAATGATAAACCTGATAAAGAGTTATACAAAGAACTCATACAACTCGACATGTTCTTGTCATCACTGACAGCATGATCTTTCTGAAATCCATGTCCTAGATCTTGGCTAGGGAATATTGAGCAGTTGATCCCCATTTTGCTCAAACCTAAAGCCCTTGTAATGGTCAAGGAGGCCCTGTGGACTCTGGTCTTTCCTTACCTCTCTGACCTTGTTTCCAAAATACTGTCTTCCATCCAGTCCCACTGGTCTTCTTGCTTGACTTGTTGTTGCTCTGATTATTTGCACTGTTCTCCGTCTGCTCAGATGCTCCTCTACCTGTGAGATCAGGGAGGGCTTCACAGAGAACACAGTATTTGAGCAGATGTTTTTGAAGGAAATATAAAATTTGAATGAACAGAGAAGGGGAAGAGAGAGTGTTTCAGATGGAAGGAATGGTGATAGCAAAGGCTCAGAAGTAGGGCAATTCAGACTATAATCAAGAAAGAGTGAGATTTTACCCTAAAGGAGGTCGAGAGCCTCAGATACCTTTCAAGTAGTATAGTGACATATGTAAGTTGTATTTTTGGGTGGTTAACCTTTTGTTGTTTTTTTTTTAATACAATTGAAATGCAGGCAGAGATTAACAAAGGATCAAGAAATAGTACAAATAACAAGGAAAGGAGAGTATCTGCAGAAGTTATGTAGAAAGAAGATTTGGCAGTTTTGATTGGGTGTGGGAGGGATGGAGAAATCCAGGAGGCCTTGTCAGAAATTAATTGATTATAAAGGTGAGGATTTTCTCTGAACTTTTTATCTATTCCATTAGTATGTAAGCCTGTCCTTATCCAGACTGCATTATTTGATTACTGAATGCAAGTTACCCAGCTTTGGGAGAAATATCACTAAATCAGTGTTATCTATATTTTCATTATCCTATCAGTTGGCACTTAGTTTTGATTTGTCCTTTACTGGTTATAATTACTTTGATCGCTTTAAGATAGTTCCTCTCAGGCTTCTCCACTGTAAAGATACTCTTTTTCCTTTGTTGTAAGCATCTTCAGGGGGATACTTTAAAACTACATCAATATGGAGTTCCCGTCGTGGCTCAGTGGTTAATGAATCTGACTAGGAACCATGAGGTTGCAGGTTTGATCCCTGGCCTTGCTCAGTGGGTTAAAGATCTGGCATTGCTGTGAACTGTGGTGTAGGTCACAGACATGGCTTGCATCTAGTGTTGCTGTGACTGTGGTGTAGGCTGGCAGCTGCAGCTCCGATTCGACCCCTAGCCTGGGAACTTCCATGTGCCACAGGTACAACCCAAAAAAGCCAAAAAAAGAAAAAATATTTAGAAACCAAGTTCTGGATACTTAATATAACTCATTGCTGTTTGGGGAAAAAGAGGAGGCTAGCTGCTTCTGGGCCCTCTTACTAGACAGAACTAGAAATACATGTATATAAATAAATAGGTATCTATTATAGATATGGATACATAGATATACATATTCTGTACAAAGATGCATGTTATCTATGTGTATTTCCTATCTGCCTATATTTATATATTGAAAACCAGGAATCACACAGATAATCTTCATTTCCAGTCAGGAACTACAAAGTACATTTTAGCTTTTTTCCTTTCCATGTTTGTAATTCTTTGCTTGATAGCGAGGACCCTAGTTCTTATTATCCTTGATAAATATACTCGTTTAATCCATCCTCCTTAATGTAACTAACATCTCATCATTGCCATCCCCTCTCCTCCCCGCTCCCAGTCCCTTTGAGGTGCTTCCTGGGTACCACTACCCGGTGTTGGCTGTTGCAGGAGTGGTTGCCCTTTTTATTGTGTTAGAGCTTTGACACCGTGCTTGAGGCTGTTTCCTCAAAGGTATGCATGTGTCCTTAACCCTGCTCGGGTTTAACTATGTTGCTGGGCCACCAAGAGTAGTTCTGTTCTCCTCACCCACTCACAAACAGGGATATATTTAGCCTTTATATTAAATACTCTAAAGTTTGTAAATGGAATTTGTAAAAAGACTTAACTTTGCATTAACTTTTTTATTTTTATTTTTTGTGGGATAGAGCGTCTGGATACAGATGTATTTTTAATTTTTAAAAAGCTTTGCAATGGAGTTCCCTCATGGCTCAGTGAATCACTGCTGTGGCTTGAATCACTGCTGTAGCACAGTTTTGATCCCTGGCTGAGGAACTTCTGAATGCCGCAGGTGAGGCCAAAAGAAAAAAAAAAGCCTTTTGTTTTGAACTAATTTTAGACCTAGAGAACAATTGCAGAAATAATATACTTCCCCATACTTAATACTGCATAATTATTAAGAACAAGAAATTAATGGAGTTCTTGTGGCTTAGTGGGTTAAGGATGTTTGTTCGATCCCTGGCCTTGCCCAGTGGGTTAAGGATCTGGCTTTGTTGTAAGCTGAAGTGTAGTTTGCAGATGTGCCTTGGATCTAGTGTTGCTGTGGCGTAGGCCAGCAGCTGCAGCTCCTGTTGGAACCCTAGCCCAGGGAACCTTCATATACCACTGGTGTGACCATTTAAAAGAAAAAAAAGAACAAGAAAATAATATCTTTATCTTCGTAGTTGATAAATAAATATCTCGGAAGAGATACGTTGAGACTGTGCAAATCCTTTTTTACCTCTTAGATCTTTGCAACATTTATTACTGCACAAAGTGGTGATTTTTTCTCTATCTGTAAATTGTAATTCTCTGAGGGAGAACTGTTGTTTTCCCTCATTTGTTTTCTTATTATTTTTATCAGTATGAACTCAAAAATATTTATTTGTGGGTTAAAATTCATTGCTGTCATTGTTTGTTGCTCAAATTGTTCTAGCTTTGGCCATTAGGAGCATCTTTGGGTTGGCCCTTGTGTATTTTCAATAAATCCTCGTCTTTTTTACAGAATTTCTTTATTTCTGGCACTGTAAGATGTTTCAGACTCATCTCGTATTTTCTTTGCTCTAGCCCTGGAATCAACTACTTGATTCCTCTTATTGGAAAATGATGTTAAGGGATCATGATCTGGGCAGTGGATTTACTGTCACTGAGTTGAGGTGTCATTACTTTTAGTGGATGGTCTAGCTAACCCCACACATAGACATGTTTTTATTTCTATATCTGTGTGTGTGTGTGTGTGCACACGTGCGCACATATGAGTTCGTATTGATAATATCTCTGATTCCAACTTAATATTGCAAACTTTGTTTTAGTCTTTTTCCTTATAATTTTTTCCTCTAACAATGAGTATATTGGATATCATTATCTACAATTTATTTACTTATTTGATCAGTCTGGTGTACATATAAAGTATTTTCGTAATTTCCCATACCTCTGTAAGAAACATTTTTGTTTTCCTTTTTTTGGCCGTGCCTGTGGCACGTGGAAGTTCCTAGGCCAGGGATCAGACTTGCTCCACAGCAGTGATAACATTGGATCCTTAATGGCTAGGCCACCAGGAAACTAAGAAACTTTTTTTTGTTTTTCGCTTTTAGGGCCACATCTGTGGCATGTGAAAGTTCCCAGACTAGGGGTCGAATTGGAGCTACAGCTGCTAGCCTGTGCCATAGCCACAATACCACTAGATTTGAGCCATGTCTGTGACCTACACCACAGTTCACGGCAACGCCGGAACCTTAACCCACTGAGCGAGGCAAGGGATTGCACCTACGTCCTCATGGATACTAGTTCGGTTTGTAACCCGCTGAGCCATAAGGGGAACTCCCTCCAAGAAACATTTAAAATAACTATATCATAACATTTATGTACGGTTCTTTTTACCTTTATTGTATCCAGTCAAAATACTATTTTCTAGCTAGGTTGGTTCATTTCTTTCCCACCTTCTTCAGTATAATTATAATACAGTTAGTTTCTCTCATTAGTGTTTTCTCTTTTGCATACCTAATTGATTTTTTTCTTTTGTTTTAATCTTTCTAAGGCCGCACCTGCAGCATATGGAGGTTTCCAGGCTAGGGGTTGAATCAGAGCTGTAGCTGCTGGCCTACCCACAGCCACAGCAGTGCAGGATCCAAGCTGCATCTGTGACCTACACCTTAGCTCATGGCAATACCAGATCCTTAAGCCATTTAGCGAGGCTAGGGATTAAGCCTGA
Source organism: Catagonus wagneri (assembly GCA_004024745.2). NCBI lineage: Eukaryota > Metazoa > Chordata > Mammalia > Artiodactyla > Tayassuidae > Catagonus > Catagonus wagneri. The sequence goes on from PVHT020003785.1 coordinate 1,124,857, forward strand.
ATCCTCATGGGTGCTGGTCAGATTCTTTCCACTGAGCCATGACGGGGACTCCCCTGATTGATTTTAATGGTTTATTTTTATTATTTTTATTGTGAAATGTACGTAAGATTTGTCATTTATACATTTTTAAGTGTACTGTTCAGTGGCACTATCACATTAGTATAGTTACATTGTTGTACAACCATCACCACAACCCATCCCCAGAACTTTATTATTTTCCCAAACTGAAGCTCTGTATCTGGCAGTAACTCCCCAACACTCCTTTCCTTTAGCCTCTGGCAACTACCATTCTACTTTCTGTCTCTGAATTTGACTACTCTGATATCACATACGAGTGGAATCATACACTCTTTGTTCTTTTGTGACTGGTTTATTTTACTTAGCGTGATGTCTTCCAGGTTCATCCATATTGGGATTCTGTATTCTTTTTTTTTCTTCTTTTTCTTTTTTTGGCCTCCTCCAAGGCATGTGGAAGTTTCTGGGCCAGAGGTCAAATCTGAGCTGCAGCTGTGATGTGCACTACAGCAAGAACTCTTAATTAAGTCTGTATTAATTTTTAAACTGTACTTGCCAGAGGTTAGGGAATTTTTAATAGTATCACTGCCATTAAGGGGCCCTGAGATGACGAGGTGGGGACTCTTAACTGCTCTACTCATCTTGAACCAGAGTAGTTTAGTTTTATGAATTATACTTCTGTAAGATTTCAGTAGAGGAAAGCGTATTTTCTTAGTTTAAGAACCACATAATGAATAGTATTCAAGCTTCTACTTTAATACACGGTGGGATGGTACTCCTGACACAACCTAGTCAGTGAGAACCTTTTTCATTGCTCATTGGTTACATAAGCATCATAGTTCTCCTTACACTTCCCACCATTAACTTAGTTAACATTAAACTTAGCTTTGCCTGCTGAGGTAGCACAAAGTGGGTTCACTCTTTTACCTAATAGTCTTGAGTATTTGAACATTGCTTTTATGGATTGGTCCTAGTATTGTGGAAGAGTCTGTTCTGATACGGATCCTTTGGGGACTGGATGAGAATGTAGATAATTATTCTTTGGCTTACATTGCTATTGGGATTCTGGAGCCCCAGTGCCTGGACTCTGCCATTTTTACCTCTGTGTGACCTGGTAATCGTTACTGCCCTCTTCAAGCCTATTTCCTCATCAGCAAAATGGGGACAGTAATAATATCTACCTCATAAGTTTGTGATGAGAATGAAATGAGGAAATGCATGTAATGTGTATGTCTCCATCATGTAGCTGGGTTTTCAATAAACGTGGACTAAAAACAATAATGATGCCTCCATTACCATGAAGAGAAGAAAGGGTTAGGTATTTATTTATATTATTTTTGTACACAATAGGGGTATAATTTCAAAGTTGTAGGCAGCCATTTGGATGGGATTTGAGGGGTAAGGTTTTAAGTCTGTAACCTAAATAGGATAGCATCTGTTGGCAAAAAAAAAAAAAAGTCAGAACCTAGACTTTTACTACCTAACATTCTTACCCTGTCTGTAGAAAGAAACAAAATGAATCCTAAAACTGACAGCAACATTGGGCCAAACCGCATTAGGTCAGCAACTGAATGAGAAAGTAGGTTCTGGAATTAGGCTATGAGTTCCGTTCCATTGTCTGCTTAAAGCTTTTACCTCACATCAAAAACAATTGAAAAAATTCATTTGGAAATTGTCCCAGTTGTGGGCCAACAAACTATTTCTTTTCACTTTTCTTTTTTTTTGGCTTTTCAGGGCCACACCCACAGCATTTGGAGGTTCCCAGGCTAGGGGTCCAATTGGAGCTACAGCTGCTGGTCTACATCACAGCCACAGCAACACAGGGTCTAAGTCACATGTGTGACTTACACCACAGCTCACAGCAATGCTGGATCCTTTACCCACTGAGCCAGGCCAAGGATCGAACCCACAACCTCATGGTTTCTAGTCAGATTCGTTTCTGCTGTGCCACAATGGGGACTCCCAACAAACTAATTTCTTGGTTTAAGTTGTCAACAACAACCGTGAATGAAAATGGAGTTCAGATTTTTCCTTTACTAATTAGCCTTATATTGTGATGTAGCTGATGCAAGTTAACAACAACAACATAAAGTTGGGAGTTCCCACTGAGGCATAATGGGTTAAGTATCCACCTTGTCTCTGTGGTGTTGCCCGTTTGATCCCCAGCCTGGTGCAGTGGGTTAAGCATTCGGCATTGCCTCAGCAGTGGTGTAGGTTGTAGATGTGACTCAGATTCGATCCCTGGCTGGGGAATGCCATATGTTGTGGGTGCCACCAAAAAAGCAAACAACAGCAAAAAGTTCACTTCGGGCTTAAAGATTTAGTAAGCAGAACCTAGTGTTTCAAGTCCATTAAATTTTATCTTTTCAAAGATCCTTTCTATACTGTCCTGAAAAGCACAAAGAATAAAGACCATCTAATAGTCTGTTATCCATGGATAACCATACTGAACAGATATGGGAGTATCCTTCCAGGGGTTTAGTCTCTGTACATAAGATAAACTTTTAGCTTGGTGGAGTGACTATTGGTAGAGTGACTAAGAGCATGGTGCTTTGGTGTCTAAAGACTTGGGTTTGGATCTTAGTTCTTTTATTTAATGCCTCTGTAGTCCTAGCCAAATAACTTTATGAGATTTAATTTCCCCGTCCAGGAAGAATGGGAATAATAGGATCTGTCTAAGGGGTTTCTTGATGTTATAATCTCTGAAGAGTTTGTGCTGTGTACAATGCTGACTGAGTGAGGATTCAGTTAGAGTCTGTCCCAGTACCCAGGCTCTGCTCCTTTCTAAAGCAGATCCTTTGACTTGTGTACTTGATTGCTTATTCAGGGGCAAGATTTCTACAAAGCTCTCTCTCCTTCTTTATCAGCTCCCCCTCCCCCCCTTTACTTAAGCCCTTTCTGGTTTAGATTTTTTAAAATAAATAGATGGGAGTTTAATACATACAACTTTTCTATGTTTTGATGAGGCTATTTCCTGGCTTTATTTTAAGTGGATTAAATTGGTTGCACTTATCCATTATTTTTGGATGATAAAGTTAGAACTCTAAACTAGGGTCCTTCATCCTTAGCACTGTTGACATTTTTGACTGGATGATTCTTTGTCATGAAGGTTATCCTGTCGTGTTGTTGGATGCTTAGTGACATCTGGCGTCTACTCACTAGTTGCCAGTTGTACCCTTCAGTTGTGACAGTTCACTTGTGACACATTGCCAGATATATCCCCTTGGAGAGCGGGTGATTCTGTTGAGAACTACTGACTATAAACAGTGGCTAACCTATAGTGATTATAAAGGGATAATTATTTACCTGTTTTTCTGATAACCTGATAGTCTTATAAAGTACCATCCTATTACCAGGCTATCCTGGAGATGACAACATATGCCTGGAATTGGCATGAGTATATGTTAAGAATGCCAGTAATAACATGGTAGCTGCTGAAGTGGTCTGTTTTTTTCTCACCACCCTAGGCCATAATGTGGTGATTATAAGGTTACCATTTGTGGGTGCCTACTATCTACCAGATACTGCCTTGGTGAAATGTTTTTGTACCTGCTTTATAGCAGAGATACTGTAAAGGCTGTCTGTCCAAGTTTGATGCAGCTGTACACCTCTGTCAGTTTAGTGCAGCCATAGGAACACTTCACTTGACTCTTGATTGGCAGTACTAGTTGTGACCCCGAAGCCCAGTTTGACCAGAAGAGTTCAATAGGATCTAGGATCTGAGCAGCAAAAGGGTCATTTGGTAAATGTGAAAGTATATATTTACTGAACACGTCTGGAAGTGGTCCTTGAGTCAGTACTGGCATGAAGAATCGTGTTAAGGCAGAGTACAGGTCAAGTTTTTGAACCACCGTTATCCGATGAGGGCAGGATTCTCTGTCAGAACCAGGGTGTCTCAGTGGAGCTCAGCCCTCAAGTGGAGGTACACCACTCTGTGCAGAATATGAGCATTTGTGGTTTGCTTTCCTTGGAGGGTTTTCTGCAGAGAATTGGTTACAGGCTGCTAACTCTCCCTAGCTTGTGATTTGAATTAATCTTTAGAGACCATGACAGGGATCTTTGAGTTGTCCTTGCTGTTATGAGATCATAGAGAATCTATGAGTAAGACGACCCATTTGTAAAATTAATTCTGAGTTTGAAGAAATATTCACGAAGTCTTTGATTTTTTTGTTGTTTTAAAATAACCTATCTAATTCAAATCCTGGGTTAAAAGTTGTTGTTTAAGGTAAATATTGAAAATTATTGAGAGGAGAATTTATTCAGCATTTAATCATTTTGCTTTTATTTGGATTACACTTATTGCTTGTCACTCTTAATTGGTTGTAGGAGTGTCTGGTTGTTAGGAGTTTTATTTTTAAATCTTAACTGGGGTCAAAAGTAATTACTAAAAGCTAGCTTTCAAATTATATATTTCAAATTATATATTATGGGTAAAGACTTGTTAAAAGATTTAACATATTCTGTTTATTGACTTAGTTGACTCATGCTATGCTTACGTGGGTCTCGTAGTTCTTGTGGCCAAGATGATATCAGCGGAAATAATTTTCTCAGGGCACACCTGAAGTTTAGATAATTATACTAATTGGACTATTATTTCTTCTGCGCCTTCTTAGTTTTGCACCTGTTTGATATGGCTAGCTACTTCTCAGTATCCAAATGGTACTATTTCCAGGGTGACTTTTGGTGGATGGTCTTTACAGACTGAATAATTCCTGAATCTCCCTCCCCCTTTTTTTTTTTTTTACTATGTTTTATGATTTTTAAAAACTCTTATTTTTTTTGTCATTTTAGGGCCATACCCACGGCATGTGGAGGTTCCCAGGCTAGGGGTCTAATTGCAGCTATAGCCGCCGGCCTATGCCAGAGCCACAGCAACGTCAGATCCTTGTCTGCACCCTATACCATAGCTCATGGCAACGCCGGATCCTTAACCCACTGAGCGAGGCCAGGGATCGAACCCGCAACCTCATGTTTCCTAGTTGGATTCATTTCTGCTGAGCTATGATGGGAATTCCCTAAAAACTCTATTTTAAAAACTTTTAATTGAAATATATCACTAGTGTGCAGCTTGTTGTGCTTCCACAAACCGAAAGTACCTGTTTGAATACACCTGTATAACCAGCACGTGATCTACATCTCGGAAGCCTGCCCTCATGTTTCCTTCTAGTCCCCACCCCCCAACTTCTACCATCCTTACATAAAAGTATGGCTTGATTTTACTTTTCTTGCACTTTATTTAGATAGAAGAGCAAATATTTACTCTTGTAGTTCCCTCTATGATGCAATGGGTTAGGCAGCATCTTTGGAGTGCTGGGATGCAGGTTCTATCCCTGGCCCTGCATGGTGGGTTAAGGATGTGGTGTTGCTGCAGCTGCAGTGTAGGTTGCAACTGTGCTGGGATCTAATCTCAGGCCCAGGAACTCCATATGCCACGGGGTGGCCAAAAAGAAAAAATAATTTGCTCTTTAACATCTAAATTCTTTCACTCAACCTTACATTAGTGATACTCATTCCTTTTTGTTCTTTGTTCAGGTTTTTTGTTTTCATTGTTGCATACTGTTCCATTATGTGAATATATCACAGCTTATCTTTTCATTACTGATGGACATTTGATCTTTTCTAGTTTTGGCTATTACGAATAGTATTGCTGTGAACATATAAATTAATTGGTAGGTCATATTGTTAGCTTTAGTATATGCTGCAAGTTTTTGCAAATAGTTATGCCAGTTTGCATCCCACCAGCAGTGGGTAAGAGTTTGTGTTGCCCTGTGACTTCTCTATCACTTGGTATTTTTTCATTCTTTTTCTTTTAGCCAGTCTGGTTGGTATGTAGTGGTATCTCAGAAAATCCCCTAGGGCAAAAATCCACTGTGAATTTGGAGCATTTTGGAGCTTTAATCTCTCAAACTAGTATTATTTGCATATTCCCTTTCATCCATGAGACAATTCTGTATACTCTTCTCTCTCTTTAAACCTACTACATTTAACCTACCATACATTTTTATTCTTTTTTTTTCTTTTAACTCCACACCTGCGGCATGTGGAAGTTCCCAGGCTTGGGGTTGAATCGTAGCTACAGCTGCCGGCCTACACCACAGCCATAGCAACACGGAATCTGAGCCGCGTCTGCAACCTACACCACAATTCACAGCAATGTGGGATCCTTAACATACTGAGTGAGGCCAGGGATCAAACCCGTGTCCTCATGGATACTAGTCAGGTTCATTACTGCTGAGCAATGACGGGAGCTTCCATTTTATTCTTTATTAGTAATGTAGATAATGTGGTTCTCGGCCCAGGGACTCCTTTGGCAGATTGGAAGCACTCTTCCAGGCTTCTACCAATAGCTATCTCTGTTTTATATAGGATAAATGGGTGAAAAACTGAAAAATTTCCTTGGAGCATTATTTTAACCTACTTAAATTTTTATTTACTCATTTTTATTACTTGGGATTATAAGGAGGAGAATGGGGTCAGGGAAGGGCAGAGAGGGTGGTAACTGGAAGCCCAGGAAGACAGCCATGTATGATTTCTTTAAGCACCACCTTCTGCTCCTCCCCTTCCCATGCTTCCTCTATATAGTTCCACCTTTGCTACAAATCAATTGTGTGAATGCCCTTGAGCAAGTAACTTAATCACTGATCCTTTGTTTCCTCATCTGAGATTGAGGAGAATGGCCAAGAACAGCTGCAGTGATCTGCCACTTAGGGAGAATGCAAAGATTCAATGAGCAGTTTATAAGGCATATGACACTTTAAAAATGGGAGTGGTTGTTAGGATTAGTTTTGTACAGTGGCATCTATCTTACACTTTCTAACATCCTGAAGGCCACCTGTGGAAGAAGGATACTTGTGAAATACTTTTGGTTCCCAAACTACAACTGTAAAAAACCTGTAGTTAATTGTGGCAAGAGGTATAATAAATTGGAGACTGTTCATTTGCTTAAACCTTCATAATATCTCTAAAATTGTCATAGCTAAGCTTGTCACTTTTGGAATGAACAACCATTGATATGTGTGTACCAGAACTAAAACAAAATTTGCAAAAGCACTTTTCTCTAAAATGATACTATTGTAGGATTCCTTTAAATTACAGCACTCTTGTTTATTTAAGGTACCTTTTTGTTGTTGCTATAAACTTTCCAAAGGGTGCAAGAGAACAACTGACATTCTGCCTAGAACAAAAGCAGAGCATCTCATCATGGCAAAGTAGATTTAATTGACAGGATTTTAGTGTATACCCACCTTTATTGATCTAGCTGGTGCATGAAGTGTGATACTCTGGTCCTTATAACTGAAGAACCATCGGGTAGATGGTTTGCTGAGACATGTTATTTTTAAGTTCAAGTAACATGAGTAGTATTTGGGAATATGTCGTTTTATAGTGAGGCATCCAAGAGCATATACCACCACTGCCTTGATGTTTTTACTAATCTCTGCCTTGTACTGAGAAGAAAGGATGTTTGTAGGGTGGTTCTGATTCCAGGCATTTTCTCTCTGGGTGCCTCCTCATCTTTCAAGAATGCCGTAGGTGAAATTGACTTCCGCCTATAGTTTTGGGAGTGGGTGGATGGATTCCACGGAAGGGAGGTTTTGATTTATAAAATGAGTACTAGCCCAGTCATCAGGTTTATAGGTCATCCATTTAAAAATTAGAAGTGGATCAGGTCTAACTTTAAATGATGTCTCGGGCTCTGGGGTGGGTAAGGGAACAAATGGCGAAGTAAAAGGTTATTTCCATAAAAAAATTTTCTCTTAGTATAGGAATTTGTAATTGATCTATTTGGAAATTTGTTTTTGCCAACCTGCAGTTTAGGCCTTTGCATGTCTAGGTAAAATTAGTTCATGATTTTTCAGTGGAAATTCTGATTGTGATTCTGTTAACGTCAAGCTTGTGTTTTTCTCCTGAATGCTTCACGTTTTCTCAACACCACCCTTTTGCTCAGGTGTCTCCTTTTTATTTGGCATGATCTGCTCACCTGCTTTTTCACCTGTCTCCCTTCCTAGACAGAGATAAATGCCCCTTTTATTACTCCCCTAGTGTCCTGGGGATAACTTTGTCAAAACACTTAAAAGAGAATATTGGCTTATTTTCATTTCTGTCATAAGTCTGAGACCCTTCAGAATAAGGGCTCTGGTGTGCTCATCTTTGTAGCCAACATGCGTGGAGTGGCGTGTGGACCTTAATAGGCCTCCTAAAAGAGTTATTTGGATAGGACGGCAGGGGCTGAAGTGATCAGAGGACTGGGTTAAGAGCCAAGTACTAATTATAACTTTGTTGAATGATCTTGACAAGTGATTTAAGCTCCCTAAGCTTCAGTTTCCTTATAAGTGAGATGAGGGGACTTGCTCACCTGAGGATCTTGTTAAAATGCAGATTCCAGCTCAGTAGGTCTCTGGTGGTTTACTGATATTTTGCATTTTTAACAAGCTTCCAAGAAGAGCTAGGTCTACCAGTTCAAGAACTGCAAAGGACTAGATAACATATAGTGGCTTTTTAGCTTTTAATTTCTGTGATTTTAGTCATTGTTCTAAATTCTGAACAAAACTACAAGATATGCTATAATTACTAAACCTCTCTCCAGTTTATTAGAATGCTCAACACTGACAGTTCTGTGCCTTGTAATGAAGTTGTATGACAGTGTCCCTAAAATTGAAAGTACTTTTATTATTACCAAGATTTTGACTTGGACAAGTTAAAAATATCCAAAAGATGTTTGGAAAAGCATTTGAGTTAGCACAAGCTTGTCATCTAAAAGTCAGAATACTTGCTTGCTCACTCTTTGGTGCATATTGATGAACATTTGCAATAAATAAAAAATGCTAATGAGGGAGCTGAGTTGGGTAGACATGTGATCTCTCATGAGTATAAATACAGAGACAGGCAAGCTGTTGAGGAATTCATCAGAGGAGGAGGAGTTCACAATCATTTCCTTCAGTTCTCCAGAAGGTGAGAATCAAATTGTTGTAGGACATATTGATAGGTGTGCTGTAGGTAAATGCAAACTGTGTCTATTGCGTATGGATTGCTGAGGATGGGTCTTGTTTGAAAATGTTTCTGCCGTTTCTTTTGGCTTTTACTTCCTCCAGAAGTCACGATATTTGATTTCGCAGCATTGCCAGCTTAGAAATTTATAGCTGTCCTTGATCTCATGCACAGATGTCTAAAAGTAGTTGGATTAATTTTTATGTTTGATTTATGAAATAAATCCATCTCTTTACTCATAACCACACCAAGGATATTAATGAGGCATAGTTTCAGTGTCCACATGAGTTATATACATGCCTGTGATGGATTCTGATCATTTTTTTTTCCTCTAAGAAAATGAAAATCTGGACAAGGAAAAGTAAACCCTGGAAAAAGTACAGAATATACCATATAGTTGAGGGTGGTTATCTTAATCATGATGAATCTTTCACCTCCCACAGGATAAGACAATTTGTCCTACCAAAGTGAGCTGTATTTCATTTCCCAACTATAGCTGTGGCTTGGATAGAAGTTTTAGAGCTTGCCTCCTCCTCCTCATCATTACATTTTAGTCATTTGTAACCTTTGGCTCCCCTAAATCAAATTACCTGGGGCAAGCACACTAGAGGGAATTGTGTGTAAACAATGGCAATAGAACCAAAATAAATAGCCTTTGGTTTTCACTCTAGTGGATTGCATCACTAGAATTACAACTCTGTCCTGCCTTCTGGTAGAGCCTTACAGGAAGGAGCTTAGGCATTCTCTGTGGTACACGTGGAGCTCTTTTACTGTTGCCTTTCAATGCTGTCCTTCTTGCTGGGGGGTCTCAATGGAGGCAGACTCATGGTTTATTTGATCTTAATATTGCTACCACGTTGGGACTCTTTAAAATAGAAAAGTATATTGTGTCCAAATTAAAGCATTTGGAGCCAGCTGTGTACTAAAGGCACTTGCTGCAGTCCAAACAGGTTGTCTTTTGGGAAATACCTTAACCGGCGTTATTACTGTTGTGACCCCCTCTGAAGGCTTAGATAGTTCATTTTCTGTTAAGCTGAGGATTTTTTTGAACGGCAAAGCACCATTTTTAAAGACCTTTCACTTAGACATTTTTATTTGTCTTTGAACTTAAGTGGCTTATGGCTAATGATATAGAAAGAAATTGTTAATAATGCCTTTTCATGTCCAGATTGCTTTTGAATTTTCCATGGTGGCCTTATATCCCCCAAATGTTAGTATTATATTTTATGCTTTGTTTTTAAAGAAATTATTTTTACTGTAACAGGGCACGGTTATTAACATTATCTGTGTAAAGTACTATGTGTTTTTTAAAAAAATCAATATTATATATTTAGTATGACCTATAGTATTGATCTCCAAAGTTGCAAATACTCTCCTCAAAAGAAACTCTGCGGGACATTCTTTTTTTTTTTAAATAACTTAATGAATTTTATTTCAATTATAGGTGTACAAAAGATCATCACAAGTCAATTTGATAGATTTTGTGTCCCGAACCCACAGTGCATCCCCCCACCCCCCAGATTGTCTTATTTGAAAAACCAAGGTTTTCCAGTCTGTGAGTCATTGTTCTGCAAAGAAGTTCATTGTGTCTTTTTAGTTTCCACATGTAAGCCATAGCATTGGGTGCTGCTGTCTAATT
>PVHT020003785.1:1139278-1149811 GCA_004024745.2 Catagonus wagneri
ATTTTAACACAAAAAATAAAAATTTTATCAAAAATTAATTACATACCTATTGATAACACTCCCCCCAGCCCCAACGATTTACCTTTAAAACTGAATGTCTGTCAGTTTTTAAGAAGCGAGTAGGAGTTTCCATTGTGGCTCAGTGGAAACGAATCGGACTAGCATCCATGAGGACGCAGGTTCCATCCCTGACCTCTTGCACGCAGTGGGTTAAAGATCCAGCGTTGCCATGAGCTGTGGTGTAGGTTGCAGACATGTCTCGGATCCCACTTTGCTGTTGCTGTGGCGCAGGCCAGCAACTACAGCACTGATTTCAACCCCCTAGCCTGGGAACCTCCATATGCCCAGGTGCGGCCTTAAAAAGACCAAAAAAAAAAAAAAGGGGAAGCAAGTAGATCTACTTCTTTTGTCTTCCAGGTGAGAAGCAAATGTGTTAGCACAGGATCATTTTTTCCTCAGTAGTTTCAGATAAGGTTTTGGCTTTATCTGATTAGTATATTGACCAACTAATAATAGCAAGCTCAGTTTTTCTCTTAAGCAGTCCTCACCACGGACAAAAATAGCGTTCATTCTTTGTCACAAAAATATACATATCCCAGATCTAGAAAATCCCCTTACTGCACTCATAACCAACTTAGAACTCTATAGGATTCTGTGTACTGGTGGTCCTTTTCCATCCCTGTAACTCCAGCCTTCCTAGAGAAGAAAGGAGAGAGCTATTAGGGGAAGTGAAGTCCTTTGTAAGAGAAATTATCTAACTTCTCTGTTAAGATCATTGAACTGTTCCTACTCTGGCATTCAGCTTTTCACCAGTTTACAAAAATTTCTTGGGGGTCCTTCCAACTTTTTGTTTGTTTGCTTTTATGTCATTACTTTTGCTGCCTTCATAGGACAGCTGAAGTTTCATATTTTTATTAGGACTTAACAGGATTTTTTCCTCAATGAGGTTGTTCTCTAGGTTCTGATCTTGTGAGTACCAGACCCTTGAGCTCTAGATCTGCCCTCTGTTTGAATTATCATCACTTTGAGCAGTGTTTTGGTTGATCCAGTAATAATACTTGCACAGCTTCTTACCTTACTTTAGGAGGTATTTCTGACATATGTGGGAAAGCAGTTATTGGTAGTTGAAAATTCTTTTGGGTCAGCACACTGACCAACTAATGGCCCAACCAATCCTGTTGCAAATCCTCATTGATGTGCTCTTCTAGATACAAATATTGTTCCACGAAAACAATATTGTTAGCATTTCTCTGAAGGAATGATGAGAAAGAGGGAGGAGAGGAATGATTATACCCTATAGATAGGCTAAAAAAGTTTCCTCTAGAATATGAGTCACGATGGTGGAGTAGGAAGATCCTGAGCTCACCTCCTCCCGTGGACACACCAAAACTGCAACTACATATAGAACAGCTCTCTTTGAGGATGACCTGAGGACTAGCAGAACAGATTTTCAGATTTTATATATGACCCTCATAGTAACCACAAACAAATACCTATAACAAATACACAAAAAATAAAGAGAAAGGAATACAAACGTAACACTAAAGAAAGTTATCAAATCACAAGGGACAGGAACAAAAGAATAAGAAAGGAAGAGAAGAATTACAAAAACAACAAGAAAACAGTTTTAAAAAAATGGTAATAAGTGTATTCCTATCAGGAGTCCCCACCGTGGCACAGTGGAAATGAATCCAACTAGGGACCATGAGGTTGCGGGTTCAATCCCTAGCCTCACTCAGTGGGTTAAGGATCTGGCATTGCCATGAACTGTGGTGTAGGTCGCAGACGCAGCTCGGATCTGGTGTTGCTGTGGCTGTGGCATAGGTTTGCAGCTGTAGCTCATATTAGACCCGTTGTCTGGGAACCTTCATATGCCTCGGGTGCGACCCTAAAAAAAGCAAAAAAAAAAAAAGTATATACCTATCAGTAATTACTTTAAATGTAAATGAACTAAATGCCTAGTCAAAAGACAGGGTAGGAGTTCCCGTTGTGGCTCAGTAGTTAACGACTCTGACTAGGAACCATGACGTTGCGGGTTCGATCCCTGGCCTTGCTCAGTGTGTTAAGGATCCGGTGTTGCCATGAGCTGTGCTGTAGGTTGCAGACGCGGCTAGGATCCTGCATTGCTGTTGCTGTGGCGTAGGCCGGTGGCTACAGCTCCAATTAGACAGACCCCTAGCCTGAGAATCTCCATATGCTGCAAGTGCGGCCCTAGAAAAGACAAAAAAAAAAAAAAAAAGACATAGGGTAGCTGAGTGGATAAAACAAAAAAGACCCATTTATATGCTGCATACAAGAGACTCACTTCATTTTTTTTTTGGTCTCTTTGCCTTATCTAGGGCCGCACCCGTGGCATATGGAGGTTCCCAGGCTAGGGGTCTAACAGGAGCTGTAGCTACGGGCCTTCGCCACAGCCACAACAGTGCGGGATCCGAGCCGCTTCTGCGACCTACACGACAGCTTACGGCAACGCCGGATCCTTAACCCACTGAGCAAGGCCAGGGATCGAACCCGCAACCTCATGGTTCCTAGTCGGATTCGTTAACCACTGAGCCATGATGGGAACTCCTCACTTCATATTTAAAAACACACAGACCTATCAAGAGAGGGCTCGAATAAATGAAAAAAAATGAAAAAGGAGAAGTCACAACTGATACCACAAGAATACAAGGGTTCATAAGAGACTCCCCTGAACAACTATTTGCCAACAAATTGACAACTTAGAAGAAATGTATAAATTCCTGGAAGCATACAATTTTCTGAGACTGAATCAGAAAGAAATGGAAAATCTGGACAGATCATTAGTAATGAAATTGAATCAGTAATCAAAACACTTCACAAGCAAAAGTCCCCCACACAATCTTAGGAAACCAAATTAAACGATACTTTTAAAGAGTCACATGCTATGATGAAGTGGGATTTGTTCCAGCAATTCAAGGATGGTTCCATACCTACAAATCAGTCAATATGAAGCATCGACAAAATGAAGGATAAAAATATAATCATCTCAATAGATGCAAAAAAAGCATTTGACAAAATTCAGCACCCACTTATGATAAAAATATTCTTAACAAAGTGAGTATAGAGGGAATATAACCTCAACATAATAAAGGCCATATATGACAGACCCAAAGTTAACAAAATAATGGTGCAAAGCCGAACTCTTTTCCTAAAGATCAGAAACGATATGAGAATGCCCACTCTTAGCATTTTTATTCAGCTTAGTATTGGAAGTACTAGCCACAGCAATCGGGGAAGGAAAATAGATAAAAAGATATCCAAAACTGAAAAGAATAAGTAAAACTGTTAACTATTTGCGTGTCATCCATGATACTATATGTAGAAAACTTTAAAGAATCCACCAAGAAATTGTTAGAATAAATTAATTCAGTGAACTTGCAGGACATAAAATCAGTATTCAGAAATCTGTTGTGTTCTGTATAGTAATAGTGAAATTTCAGAAACAAATGAATAATTAACAATTGCATCAAAAAGAATAAAATACATTGGAATAAATGTAATCAAGGAAATAAAAGAGCTGTACGCTGAAAACTCCATAATATGTTGATGAAAGAAATTGAAGATGACACAGATAAATGAAGAATATATTGTGTTCATAGATAGGGAGAATTAATATTGTTAAAATGTACACGTTATCTTAAGCAATCTTCAGATTCAGTGCAATCCCTATGAAAAATACCAATGGCATTTTTCAAAGAGCTAGAACAAATAATCCTAAAATTTATATCTGCAAAAGGCCATTAGTAACCAAAGTAACCTTAAGAAAGAAAAATAAAACTGGAGCTCAGCATGCTCCCTGATTTCAAACTATGCTAGAAAGCTTTGGTAATCAGAACTATATGGTACTGGCACAAAAGTAGACACATAGATCAGTGGAACAGAATAGAGATCCTAAAAGTAAACTCATGCTTGTATGGGCAATTAATTTACAACAGAGGAGCCAAGAATATACATTGGGAAAAGACAGTCTCATCAGCAAAGGTGTTAGGGAAAACTGAATCACTTTCCTATACCATATACAAAAATAAATTTGAAATGGACTAGAGACTTATAATCCATTGGTTTATGGTTTCTTATGACTCAAAACCATAAAACTCCTAGAAGAAAATATAAGCAGGATGCTTTTTGACATCATTTTCAGCAATATTTATTCAGACAAGGGAAACAAAAATAAACAAATGGACTACATCAAACTAAAAAGCTTTTGCACAGCTAACGAAACCATCAACAAACTGAAAAGACAGTCTACTAAGTGGTAGAAGAAATTTGTAAATGAAATTTACAAATGAGAAGGAATTTATAAATGAAGTATTTGATAAGAGGTTAATATCCAAAATATATCAATGCACACAATATAAAAAAAATCTGATTTTTAAAAATGGGCAGATAACCTGAATATATATTTATCCCAGAAAGACATACAGGTAGCCAATAGAAACATAAAAAGATATTCAACACTATCACTATATCAAGGAAATGCAAATCGAAACCACAAGGAAATAGTGGTTCTCAATGGTTTGTGAAACAGTGGTTTCACAATCAGAATGGCTGTCATCAAAAAACAACAAATAACAAGTGTTGGCAAGGATGTGGAGAAAAGGGAACCCTTGTAGACTATTGGTGGGATGTAAATTGGTGCAACCATTATGAGAAATATGTGTCAGTTCCTCCAAAAATTAAAAATAGAACTACCATACAATCCAGCAATTCAAATTCTGGGTATTTAACCAAAGAATATGAGAACACTAATTTGAAAAATATAGGTAGCCCTGTGTTCGTTGAAGCATTATTTGTAGTAGCCAAGATAAGGAAGCAACCTAAATGTTCATTGATAGATGAATAGCAAATGGCAATGCAAATATAAGTGGAAAGATTTCATTACTTTTCACGGCTGAGTAATATTTTTGTGTGTATATGTAGTGTGTGCACTGCACCTTCTGCACAGACACACATGGCTATTACTCAGCCATGCCAAATAATGAAATCTTGCCATTCACAACAATGCAGATGGACTCGGGTGTTACGCTAAGTGAGATAAGTCAGTGAAAAATAAATACTTGCTGTATAGCACTGGGAACTCTATCTAGTCGCTTATGATGGAACATGATAATGCGAGAAAAAAGAATGTACGTATGTGCGATTGGGTCACCTTGCTCTATAGTAGAAAATTGACAGAATACGGTAAGCCAGCTATAATGGAAGAAAATAAAAATCATTAAAATAAATAGCAATGGTTTCACTTATACGTGGAATCTAAAAAACAAAGCAAGTGAACAAGCAAAACAAAACAGAAACAGACTCAGAGATGGGGAGGAAAAATTCTTGGTGGCCAGAGGGGAGGTCTTTGGGCAAAATAGGTGAAGGTGATTAAGAGGTATAAATTTCCAGTTATAAAATACGTAAATCAGTGGAATGTAGGGAATATAGTCAATGATATTTTAACAGCTTTGTGTGGTGACGGATGGTTACTAGACTTATTGTGGTGATCAGTTTGTAATAATTTCTCTGCTGTATACCTGCAACTAATATTGTGCTACATTTTAAAAAATTAAAGGAAAAAATGTTTCCACCACTTTTTTTTTAATCCGATGACATATGGGTTTACTTGTTACTCTTTGTTCATTAAAAGAAAAAGCACAATCCAATAATTAGTAATTTTTTTTCTTTTCAGCTTCCAAAAAAAGACTTACAGCAAAATGAATAATTCAGCTATCAAGAGGCTGGGAAATCATATCATCAAATCTCCTGAAGATAAGCGAGAATATCGTGGGCTAGAGCTTGCCAATGGGATCAAAGTACTTCTCATCAGTGATCCCACCACAGATAAATCATCAGCAGCACTTGATGTACACATAGGTACAATTTAAAATTATGAATTAAGCTTTGTTCAGTTTTTTTTTTTTTTTAGGGCCGCACCCGTGGCATATTGGAGGTTCCCAGGCTAGGGGTTGAATTGAGCTGTAGCCGCTGGCCTACACCACAGCCACAGCAATGCCAGATCCAAGCCGCGTTTGTGACCAACACCCCCGCTCAGGGCAACGCCGGATCCTTAACTCACAGAGCTAGGCTGGGGATCGAACCTGCGTCCTCATGGATACTAGTCAGATTCGTTTCCGCTGAGCCACGATGGGAACTCCTGTTCAGGTTCATTGACCTAATTTTAACAGTTATTAGAAATCTCGTATTTGTGCAAATGAAGACCCGGTAGTTTCCAGTTTGATATAGCTCACTCTGTGTAGCAGCCCTGTCAGCTATTGGTAATCTACAGCTATCTAAGTTAAATCATGTTACATTTACCAAGAATATCTTGTTAGGTTCCTGGCTAAGGTGACCTAGCAGCAAGGAAATTTGTTGCCATCCTTTAGGATAATGGTTCTAATGCTTTTACTTTGATATACTTTTGATATGCTAGGAAATATCGTATTTCCTAAATTCCTTTGTACACGTTTCTTCTACATTTAATCAAGTTGCTTCTCATGTATATGTACACTTAGTGAGGCATATTTTTTCCTCTCTGCAAAGTTTTTATTTAACGCCATTTTAGAATTGAGAAGATAAGATAATCACCGTCATAAACTGAACAAATAATTATTGCCAAGAACAGTGCAGTGTGCTTTGTAAATTGTCATCCAATTTGTAATTGCACAACACTCTAAGTAAGGTATATATACAAAAAGTAACTGAAGTAAAATAAACGGTTTTGCTCAAGGTTTCACAGCTAGTAAAGCTGCTGACCCCCATACCTTGGCACTACCCAGTATTGTCTCCTGCAGTAAAATTTAAGAGCTAGAACTTCACAGAACAGTGAATTCAACTCTTTTTCTCAGTTGGTGTGTGAGGAAACTAATGTCCAGAGAAGCTAAGTATCTGCCCAAGGTCACCAGTTAACTGATACCGAAAGCTTGGGCTGGGATCTAAGCAGCACCATTTTAGAGTAGCCTATTGGGAATTCCCGTTGTGGCTCAGTGGGTTAAGAACCTGACTCGTATCCATGAGGATGTGGATTTGATCCCTGGCCTCGGTGGGTTACAGATCCAGCGTTGCTGCAAGTTGTGGTTTAGGTTGCAGATGCGGCTTGGATCCCACGTAGCTGTGTCTGTGGTATGGGTCGACAGCTACGGCTCCAGTTTCACCCTTAGCCCAGGAACCTCCATATGCTTGCTGCAAACGGGGCCCTAAAAATAAATAAGTAAATAAATAGAGTAGCCTACGGTTAACTTTCACTGACTGAATGGTTGGAGTTGTCATACTAGCAGAATTTCCAAATCATGTATAATTCATCTGTACTTGATAGCATTCAACATTTAAAAAATGGTTTATATACATATATATATATATACACACACACACACACACACACGCACACACACATATTATTTTTTTCTCTTATTTTTCAGGTTCTTTGTCAGATCCTCCAAATATTGCTGGCTTGAGTCATTTTTGCGAACATATGCTATTTTTGGGAACAAAGAAATACCCTAAAGAAAATGAATACAGCCAGTTTCTCAGTGAGCATGCAGGAAGTTCAAATGCGTTTACTAGTGGAGAGCATACCAATTACTATTTTGATGTTTCCCACGAACACCTAGAAGGTGCCCTAGACAGGTAATGCTGAAAATACCCTGTAAATTGTCCAACTTTGTTCACTTATCATGTTAATAATTATTACTATTTTTACAAAGATGTCTTCACAGCTTTATAGCTTAACAAAAAGTATTTTAAATCAGTTTTTCTCCCCCTGGGTTTTATAAAAAAAATAATGATGGTGATATCATATATTTACTTGGTGATAGAGGAAAAACAATGGTATGACTTTAAACCAGCTTTCAGGCCTGCAAAATATTTTATTGACTTATAAAATTCTCCCTAGCCCTTCCCACTCTAACAGTATTACACGTGAAGTGTGTGATGAAGAATAAGCTGTAATAATGTCATAGATCTTTTCAACACACTCTTATTCCAGAATGCCAGAATTTATATTCTCTTCTCTTTTAGTTCCTCCATCCTCAAGGATACTTAGTGGATACAGAATGTTTTGACCTGCTGTTTCAACCCTGGGGACATATTGTGAAAGTATTTTCTGGAGCAAGCTCCATTAAGCCAATTTAACTTCTTGGTCAGTTATCTATACAGCTAACAATTTCAAATTTTTTGTTATATCAATGATTTTATTCATTATTCAACGTGTAACTTTTCCTTGGTGAATTTTTCTAGTTTTCTGTGTTATCAAGAAGGTGAAATTCTGCAGCCATTTGACAGGTCTGTTAATGAAGTTTGATTTTACAGTTTTAGTGATTCTCAGCTTTAACTGCTTACATACATTAATAGCCTTTTTTTTTTTTTCCAAAGCTAATAGTTTGAATTTATTCTGTCGCCCAAAGAACATTAACAGAACAAAGGCATGGATTCAGGATATTAGGACTGGGTCAGAGTAGCTTCTTTCTTATTCTAGTTTATGTTTGAGTCTTTAGGCTGCAGCTTTGAGGTGTAATCATCCTTTGTATGTATTCCCAGAAGACTTCCCTTAATGAGTTCCCTGGGATCATACACTGAATTTAATTTCCTGCTTTACAGATGCCTCAGCAGATGTTCATATAATAGATCTCTGTATGATGGAAGCTATCTGTTACTTGGATTAGAGGGGGAAAAAAAACAAAAAACACTTGTATAGACCATCTTTTAAAAATACTGGTTATACTGGGTTCATAATCATGACCCTTTATGTGGGTTTGTCTAGCAGTGGTATTAGGCATTTTTCCCAGCCTGGAGTATGTTTCCATATATCTTTGAATGTAGATAGTGGAGTTTCCCTTTGGATTGGTATGTGTAAAGCACTTAACACAGTATTATATTCATTATGTGCTTAAAATAATATCAAGTAATGATCACAGCTTCTTTGATGGCTAGACTGTGAGATGCAGTTGCTGAGATGTCTATAGACCCTGGAGTCTCTTAGGCCCACTCAGTCCCATTCAGACAGAGCCTCTCTTCTTGGCTTCATCTGAATTTTGGACCTTGCATTTTGTAGGATGAGATCTAAAATTTCTTAAGAATTACTATATGAAAACATGATTTAAATCACAATCTGATATAGGAGAGTTAATTTATTAATAAAAGGGATCTTAATCCAGCTTTGGGCTACTATTAAAGAATATTTTCAAGAAAAGCATATTTTACGAGTTCCCGTCGTGGCGCAGCAGAAATGAATCCGACTAGGAACCATGAGGTTGTGGGTTCTATCCCTGGCCTCGCTTAGTGGGTTAAGGATCCAGCGTTTCCGAGAGCTGTGGTGTAGGGCCGGCAGCTGTAGGTACAATTGGACCCCTAGCCTGGGAACCTCCATATACTGTAGGTTGCGGCCCCCCCCCAAAAAAAGTATGTTTTGGTTACTTATACTTAACGTTAAAGTTACATGCCATGTTATTTGTTAAGCCACTGCTTATTTAAGTTTTAAAATTCTCTTAATGTTTTATAAAGTCTTATAATTATGTCTCAGTCAGACTACGACTTTTCACTTCATTATTTTTTCCACTAATCAAAATTTGTTTTTCTTCATAAGAAGGAAAAATATTCAAATAGAGCCTTTTAAAAATAGTCACTTAGTTTGTCCTAAAATGCCTGAGTCTTAGTGAAACTGCACGTAAAACTTCTAAATTCAAGATTTATTTCCCAAGAACTATCACCAGCCTTTTTTTCCCCTTGGAGAATTAGCTGTATACAAACAGATTTTCATAGACATGTCAAATTGCAAATCTTCTAGGTAACCGCTGTCTCGTATAAGTCTGCCTTGACTTTTTGTTGTTGTAATATTGTGATTTATATTAGGAAATATATGTTTGGTTCTTGTCCCTGGTCCCATAGCTCCTTTTAAAACCCTTGGAAAGTCCTAAGTGAGGAGAGCTGTAAGGTTGTCTTTTGTTATTTTAATGAGGTGACTTTGGGGAATTTTCTGTTAACCTGAGGATGGGGGTCGGTTGCCAGGGAAACCAGCCCTGTGAATAGACAGTTAGAACTCTCAGTCCAGGGGCTGGAGATTGACTTCTGTCACCAGTGGCCAGAGATTTAATCAATCATGCCTAAGTAATGAAGCCTCTCTAAAAAACCCAGGAGGAGGAGGTTTAGAGAACTTATCGGTTGGTTAACATGTGAAGATGTGGGGAAAGCGGTCTGCCTAGAGAGCATGGCAGCTACATACCCCTTCCCACATACCTTGCCTTATGCATCTTTTTCATCCGGCTGTTCCCCAATCATATCTTTTTATAATAAAGTTGATAATCTAGTAAGTAAAATGTGTTTCTCTGAGTCCTGAGAGCTGATCTAGCAAACTAATTGAACCCAAGCAGGAGGTCATGGGAACCTCTGATGAATAGCCAGTTGGTCAGAAGCCCAGGTGACAACCTGGACTTGAAATTGGTCTGAATTTGTGGGGCTGGCGGCAGCGGGTTGGGAGGCGGTCAGAGAATTACTGGGTATCCTGGTGACAGTACATGCTAATTATCAGAATCAGAATTG
>PVHT020003785.1:1159611-1276373 GCA_004024745.2 Catagonus wagneri
CTGGGATGCAGCAAAAGCAGTTCTAAGAGGAAAGTATATAGCAATACAAGCCTACCTCAGGAAACAAGAAAAAGCTCACATAAACAACCTAACTTTACATCTAAAGCAGCTAGAGAGGGAAGAAGCCAGGTCATGGAAACAACCTAAATGCCCATCGACAGAGGAGTGGATAGGGAAGATATGGTACATACACACAATGAAATATTACTCAGCCATTAAAAGGAACAAAATAACAACATTTACAGCAACGTGGATGGACCTAGAAATTATCATGCGAAGTGAAACCAGTTAGACAATTAGACAGCAACACCCAATGCTACCGCTTACATGTGGAAACTGAAGAGACACAATGAACTTCTTCGAAGAACAGACAATGACTCACAGATTTTGGAAAACCTTGGTTTTTCAAATAAGATAATCTGGGGGGTGGGGGGATAGACACAAAATCTATCACATTGACTTGTGATGATCTTTGTACACCTATAATTGAAATTAAAATTCATTGTTATTAAAAAAATAAAACAATGCCTGAGTACATGGGGAGATAAACCATGTTCATGAGTGAGTAAACTCAATATAACATAGTTCACTTTGAATTTTTCCAAATGTAGTGCTATTTGAAAGCCCTAGAAGTTTTTTTTTGATAATCTGATTATAAAATAAATAAAGAGTAAAGGGCCAAGAACAGCTAAGATAGTTTTGAAGAACAACAAAGAAGGGACTACTCTACCAGATACTACAACTTTAGTTATTGCAGGAGTGGAATTGGTGCAAAGACACATGAAGCTGAGAGTAGAACAGATTATGGACCCTAGAAACATATCCACAAACGTAGGGAAACTTGACATGAGGCAGAGGTACATTCCAGATGAATAAGGATAGACCTTTTAATAACCGAATACAGGGGCAATTAGTTGTTCATATAGAAATAAGTAAAATTAGATATCGTCTCACAGCATGCACAGAAATAAATTATGTTGATTGGACCTAATTATGGAAATAAAACTATGCAACTATGAAAATACTGAGAATTTTTAAAATTTTGAGATATGAAAATGTTCTCAAGCACACATAGCACAAACTGTATCTTTTTGGAGATAAAGATAAACCATAAAGATAAATTTGACTTCATTAAAACTTAAAATTTTTGTTCAGTAGGAACATGAAAACAAAAGACAGGCACATCCCCAGTGAAAGTATTTGCAAAATGTTTAGCCAGTAAGAACTTCTGTAAATAAATAAGTAAAAGATTAAATGGCTCATTAGAGAAATATGTGAAGGAGGGTTCCCTTTTCTTCACACCCTCTCCAGCATTTGAATCATTTACTTTGAAAGTCATTTTTGTAGATATTCTGTGCTAATTCTGCCTCTAACCACCTGTCTTCATTGACTCACTGTATGATCCTCCGAGCCTCAGCCTTCAGCCAGGAATCCCACTTCCCACTAGCATATTCTTCGGTGGTGTTAAGTTTGGCCTCGAGTTAGTCTGTGCTGACTTTGAATTTATGCTCTACTGACCAGCTGAGAGACTCTGGGCCAGTTTCTTAACTTCTGTAAGCCTCAGTTTCCTCCCGTAAAGGGTTGGTGTGAGGATTAAAGGAGGTTGTGTGTGTGAATAGCTATCCAAGAGTCTTGCCATAATGGTGCTCAGTAAATGATAGTAGTCTTCATAATAATGATATAATAGAGAATTGGTAGCTGTGGAAGAGAGCAAAACTTTGATAAGGCCCTTGCCATGAAAGATGAGGGGGACAGGGCTGCTTGAAGAGCCCATGGGTTTGATGAACTGATTGTAGGGCAGTGTTACCGGAGAAATATTCTTCTGTTCCCTTTTTAAATGGAACCAGTGGTTGGTGTTCACATTCTCTTTCCCCCTCGTTTATCACTCACTTATGCCTTTGGTTTTAGTTCTGTAATTCCTGATAAATTGTCTGTCCTGTTGCCTTTTTTTCCTTTTTTGCCTCTTCATGGATTTTATTTTATATGCTTTTATGCAGAAGCAGTTGAATTTTTTAAATAGTTTGGAACAGGAAAGGGAGAACTTAGTTCTGATTATTCTTTAGTGATCTGTTTTTCTAAACATAACCCCACAGACACTGTGGTAGCAAATCGGTTTAGTCATTGCAGAAAGGAAATAAAAGAAGGACGTCAGGATGTGGGTGAAGAAAAAAAAAATACAGGCACTCCTTGATGTATCAGTAGAATGAAAGGAAGAGTGGGAGGGCACATGGAAATAGAGGGTGGTGCTTTATCTAGATATGGTGACATTTTTCTTGTTAGGTGACAGTTTCATTTTCTAGCATTTACCACAGGACTGTAGGAATCTGAATAGGGTGTTATAAGTATGTTCAGATTATCTCTCTTTCTCAGTTGACAAGTGATTTTTTTTAAGGCCCTATATTTGTAAAATGCATTAGAAAATGCAAAGGAGTTCCCATCATGGCCCAATGGTTAGCGAACCCAACTAGTATCCATGATGATGTGGGTTCGATCCCTGGCCTTGTTCAGTAGGTTAAGGATCCGGCATTGCGGTGAGCTGTGATGTAGGTCACAGATGAAGCTTGGATCCTGTGTTGCTGTGGCTGTGGCATAGGCCGGCAGCTACATCTCTAATTGAACCCCGAGCCTGGGAACCTCCATATCCTGCGGGTTTGGCCCTAAAAAGACAAAAAAAAAAAAAAAAGCACGCAAAGTATTTTTGTACTCGAGGTGCTCTGGTTTAGTTGGAGAGGTCAGGCAAACCCAGGATTTCACTGGAGTATAATCTCAGATTTAATTTTCCAGGACCATTATCTCTTCTTTTTCTTTGCCTCCTTGCTAATTTTTACTGAGTTCTGTACTAAGCATTTTGCATGGATTACTTAATTCTCACCATATCCTCAGTGGGTACATGCTCTTATTATTTCTGTCTCATAGATGAGTGAACTAAGACTTTTAGAGAAGGTAATTAAATTGCTTAGGGTCACTCAGCTTTTGAATCCTGGAACCATATCAGATGCTTTTAACCACCGTTATGTTCTGCCTGCTTTATTATTATTTTTTAATGATTTTTATATTTTTCATTAGAGTCAGTTTACAGTGTTCTGCTGTACAGCAAAATGACCCAGTGATACATACATATGTGTGTATATGTGTGTGTGTGTGTGTGTATGTATATATATATACATATACATATATGTACGTGTGTGTGTATACATTCTTTTTCTCACGGTGTCCTCCATCATGTTCCATAAGTGACTAGATATAGTCCCTGTGCTATACAGCAGGATCTCATTGCTTATCCACTCCAAATGCAATAGTTTGCATCTGTTAACCCCAGAATCCCAGTCCTTCCCACTCCCTTCTCCAACCCCTTGGCAATCATAAGTCTGTTATCCAAGTCCGTTGAGTTTCTTTTCTGTGGAAAGTTTCATTTGTGCCATATATTAGATTCTAGATGTAACCATCCATGTAGCTGCAAATGGCATTATTTTGTTCTTTTTTATGGCTGAGTCCATTGTGTGTGTGTGTATATGTATATATATATATATATATATATATATATATATACATATACACACCATATCTTAATCCATTCATCTGTCGATGGACGTTTAAGTTGTTTCCATGTCTTTGCTATCGTGAATAGTACTGCAGTGAACATAGGGGTGCATTAACCACTGAGCCATGATGGGAACTCCTATAGTTCTTATAATGAAATTATAAAATAAAATTTACTGAGGAGTTCCCATCATGGCTCAGGGGAAACAAATCCAACTAGGAACCATGAGGTTGCGGGTTCAATCCCTGCCCTTGCTCAGTGGGTTAACGATCTGGTGTTGCCGTGAGCTATGGTGTAGGTTGCAGACACGGCTCAGATCCCGCATTGCTGTGGCTGTGGTGTAGGCCAGTAGCTATAGCTCCAATTAGACCCCTAGCCTGGGAACCTTCACATGACACGGGTGCAGCCCTAAAAAGACAAAAAGACAAAATAAATAAATAAATAAATAAATAAAATTTACAGAGCTTTACAGTTTATAGAACCCTCTTTCATATCCATTGTCGCTTCTCATAAACTTACAACAACCTAAGTTCCTATTAAGAAATTATTGTCTGACAGATGCTATGCTGAGACTTAAGACAGATTATTCATTTAATCTCATAGCAATCCTATGAGGTTGGTTCTCTTACCATTCTTATTTACACATAAGGACAGTGGGGCTTAGAGAGATGAAGAAACTTGTCTGTGTCTAACTGCTAGGAAACGAAGGGGCCGGGTATTGAGTTCTTGCTCTTAACAACTGGACGTGTATCCGTATTACTCCCATTTTATAGATAAAATAAAGGACTCCTTGGGGCTATCTGTAGTCTTTCCCAAGATTGCTGGATTAGTACATGATGGAGTCAAGATGAGAAACCCTGAATCTCCCACTGCCAAGCCAGTGCTCTCTTCTGGCAGGTCCAGAGTGGGAGGGTCCCAGCAGGTGGGCAACCCTGACATGCTCAGGCCTCTGTCGGAGCTCACTCTTACGGTGATACAGCCAGAGAGGCAGAACTCAAAATATTTGTGTAGCAGCATTTTGTTTTGATATAAATGACCCAGCAGAATTAGCGCTAAGATAGGACGGTATATGTCTAGAGACTGAATTGGTATTTGTTATCCCAGCCATACTCACGGTGTTCTCCACATACGGATTCTTGGGTAGAGGAAAGTCATCGTCCGGACCATTTACTGAGCTTTCTACCCTACTTTAGTACCACAGGTTTTTTTTTTTTCTTGGCCACTCAGAGGCTGGGAGGGTCCCCCTGCCACAATTCAAATCATAGCATGAATAGGTAATAGTTATTGTCTTTATTTTCTGCTATACATCAAGTATTATGTTAAATTCTTTAATATTTTTATAGATTTATTATTTGTCATAAAAGAGAGTAGTACAAAAGCATTTGCAAGATCATTCTTTACACATTACTTGAAGAAACAAAACATTACAAATAAAGTTTGAACATCTTTTGTATACTTCAATTGCATTTTCCTCCCTGCTCCCAAGAGATAATCAACTATCTTAAGTTTGGTGATTGTCATTTCCATACATTTTGGGTTTTTTTTTCCATTTTTTAAAAAAGTTTATTGAACTGTACTTGATTTGAAAGTTTGTGGTAGTTTCTGCTGTAGGTTGTCACTCCTATGCTTTTTTATAAAAACATTACCAAGTCGTTTCTGCGGTGGCGCAGTGGCTTAAGAATCCACCTGCAGTGGCTTAGGTCGCTGTGGAGGAACAGGTTTGACTCCTGGCCTGGCGTAGTGAATTAAAGGGTCCAGAGTTGCTGCAGCTGTGGCTTGGATTCAGTCCCTGGCCTGGGAACTTCTGTATATTGTGGATGTGGCCATAAAATTAAAAAACAAAAACAGAAGTTCCTGTTGTGGCTCAGTGGTAACAAGCCCAACAAGTATCCATGAGGCAGTGGGTTCGATCCCTGGCCTGGCTCCATGGTTTAAGGATCTGGCATTGCCTAAGCTGTGATGTAGGTCACAGACATGGCTCAGATCCCACGTTTCTGTGGCTCTGGCGCAGCCCAGCAGCTGCAGCTCTGATTCAGCCCCTACCTGGGAACTTCCATATGCCATAGGTGCGGCCATAAAAAGAAAAAAAAAAAAAAGAGAGAGAGAAAAGCATTTACTCCTAAGCAATATGTTGTATAATTTAAAAAATTTTATAAGAAGAATGGTGTTTTATTGCAAATGTTTTTACCACTTGTATTTTTTCATTCAGTGTTATATTTGTAAGAGTTATCCATATGGTGGGTGTGCCTCTGCAAAGTTTTTTATTTTTAATTATTTTTTGCTCCTATCTGAAAAAAAAAAAATTTTTTTTTTTTTTGTCTTTATGTAGAACCGCACCTGCGGCATGTGGAGTTCCCTGGCTAGGGGTCTAACAGGAGCTGTAGCCGCCGGCCTTCGCCACAGCCACAGCAACACGGGATCCGAGCCGCGTCTACAACCTACACCACAGCTCACGGCAATGCTGGATCCTTAACTTACTGAGTAAGGCCAGGGATCGAACCTGCAACCTCATGGTTCTTAGTCGGATTTGTTAACCACTGAGCCATGAAGGGAACTCCTATCTGAAAAAAATTTATTGAATGTATTAGTACTTCTTTTTTTTTTGCTTTTTAGGTCCGCACTCATGGCATATGGAAGTTCCCAGGCCAAGGGTCGAATCGGAGCCGTAGCTGCCAGCCTACGGCACAGCCACAGCAATGCCAGATCCGAGCCACGTCTGTGACCTACACCATAGCTCGTGGCAACGCTGGGTCCCCGACCCACTGAATGCCAGGGATCGAACCCGCATCCTCATAGACACTAGTCTGATTTGTTTCCGATGTGCCACAATGGCAACTCCCTGTGTGTACTATGCTTTATCCATTTTCCTGTCAATGGAATGGTCCTGCTATGAGCATTCTTGTACATGGTCCCTTGTACACAGAGTTCTCTAGGGTTCTAGGAGTGGAATTCTGCCAGTGGAATTACTATGAAGTAGGATACCTACATCTTCAGATAACAATAGATTTTTTGCCAAATTGTTTCCCATAACAGTTGATGCAATTTGCTCTCCCTCAAGCAGCGTCTGAGTTCTCAATTTCACCACAGCACTTGGTGTTATCATACTTTCTATTCTATTTATTGGTTATTCAGTATTATTCATGCTTTTTTACATTCTTAAAAAATTTGGTATAAGCCTATAAACATCAAGACAGCAGACTGAACCTACTAAGAGAAGTGGAATGACTTGTTCAAGGTAAGGCAGCCAGAAGAGGGCTGATCCTGGATTAGGTGATAGCTCTGCCAACACCAAAGCCAGTGCCTTTTCCTCTGCAGCTTCCTCTCTGGGGATCATGGCAGTGACAGTAACAGAGTCTGCTCCGTAATTTAAGGACTAGTTGTGGAATTCTGTGCATTGTATCCTGCTTTTCCTTTCATTTCCTCATCTGTTTCTTGAGATCTTCTCACTAGCTGGCCTCTTACTTTAAAAAAAAAAAAAACTTGGAAAAAAAATTTGTTATAAAAGAATTAATAAACTTAATAAGAAGCCTGACTCTTTGGCCTGTTTGTACCTAGTATTCCTGTTTGTCTGTCAGTGTATCGAGAGCTGACTGTCCTGCCTCCAAGAGTCCCAGGAGGGGATGTTTTCCTCTTTCTAATTCAGGAGCCTCTAAGGATGTAGGACTGCCAGGAGCCTCTAAGGATGTAGGACTGCCGTTGTGGGCTGTGTTCCCAAATGGACCACAGTCCTTCTGTCATTTCATAGTAGAAAAACATCTAGGCAGCAAGAAAATGAATACAGATTCACAGAATGGTATCTCTTTGTGGCTAAAAGCCACCTTTCCCTCTGAGCACTGCCTTTGCAGCATCCCATAGATTTGGAGTGATTGTGTCTGCATTATCATTTGTCTCGAGGTAGTTTTTAATTTCCTTCTTGATTTCCTCATTGACCCATTCGTTTTTTAGTAACATGTTGTTTAGTCTCCATGTTGTGTGGTTTTTCTCATTTCTTTTGCTGTGGTTGATTTCTAGTTTCATGCCATTGAGGTCAGAGAAGATACTTGAAATAATTTCTATACTCTTTTGTTGAGGTTAGCTTTGTGACCCAGTATGTGATCTGTCCTTGAAAATGTTCCATGTGCACTTGAGAAGAATATATATTCTGATTTTTTTGGATGTAATATCCTAAAAATGTCAATTAGGTCTAACTTTTCTATTACATCGTTTAGGATCTCTGTTGCCTTACTGATTTTCTGCCTAGAGGATCTGTCCATTGATGTGAGTGGAGTGTTAAAGTCTCCTACTATTATTGTATTCCCATCTATTTCTCCTTTTATGTCTGATAGTACTTGTTGTAGGTACTTGGATGCTCCTATATTAGGGGCATATATATTGACGATTGTAATATCCTTTTCTTGATTGGATCCTTTAACCATTAAATAGTGTCTTTCTTTATGGCCTTCATCTTAAAGTCTATTTTGTCTGATATGAGTATTGCAACTCCTGCTTTCCCTTCTTGTCCATTGGCATGAAATATCTTTTCCCATCCCCTCACTTTCAATCTATCTGTGTCCTTTGCCCTGAGGTGAGTCTCTTGTAGGCAGCAGATTGTAGGTTTTTGCATTTTTATCCAATCTGCCACTCTATGTCTTTTGATTGGAGCATTCAGTCCATTGACATTTAAGGTGATTATTGATAGATATGTATTTATTGCCGTTTTAGGCCTTGTTTTCCAGTTGATTCTATGTTTCTTTTTTCGGTTGGATCATTTCCATTTATTTTATGCTTGAGTGCTTTTCTTTTCAGTATTTGTGGACATGATGTTCCATTTTGATTCGTGGTTGTCCAGTTTTTTAGGTATGTTAACCCCTTCTTACATCTGCTTCCTTTAGCCTGATAGCCATATAGGCTCAAACATATCATTAAAAATTTTCTTTAAGAAGTTAAAAAGAGTCTATATTTTCTTATTTTCCCTCCCCATAGTGTATGATTTTTTTTATATATATTTTTTTAACATCATGTTTAGATCTGTGTGCTGGCTTATTTGAATGATTGCTTTCCATTTGTGGTTTCCTCCATTCTGTTTCTTACTTTTTACTTTTTTTTTTATAGGAGCCCTTTCAGTATTTCTTTTAGAAAGGGTTTAGTATTGCTGTACTCTTTTAGCTTTTGTTTGTTGGAGAAATTCTTTATTTCCCCTTCTATTTTAAATGATATTCTTGCTGGGTAGAGTATTCTAGGCTGCACATTTTTTCCTTTCAGCAGTTTAAATATATCTTGCCACTCCCTTCTGGCCTATAGTGTTTCTGTAGAGAAATCAGCTGATAGCCATATGGGGGAATCCCTTATAATTAAGTCTTCGCTTTTCTCTTGCTGTCTTTAGGATCCTCTCTTTACCTTTAATTTTCACTATTTTTAATATAATATGTCTTGGTGTGGGCCTGTTTGGGTTCAACTTGTTTGGTGCCCTCTGTGTAAAAGCCACTTTTCATAGCAAGCGCTATTGAGCCTGTTTAGCAGTTTGGCCAGAGATAGAGAATCTCTAGTTTTGTTTTTAGTTTGTTTTTTTTTTTGTCTTTTTGCCTTTATGTAGAGCCACACCCGTGGCATGTGGAGGTTCCCAGGCTAGGGGTCTAACAGGAGCTGTAGCCGCTGGCCTTCGCCACAGCCACATCAACGCAGGATCCGAGCCACGTCTGCAACCTTCACCACAGCTCATGGCAACGCCTGATCCTTAACCCACTGAGCAAGGCCAGGGATCGAACCTGCAACCTCATGGTTCCTAGTCGAATTCGTTAACCACTGAGCCATGAAGGGAACTCCAGTTTTTTATTTTTTTTTTGGCTGCGCCCACAGCATGCAAAAATTCCCAGACCAGGGGTCAAACCCACCCCACAGTAGTGACCATGTCAGATCCTTAACCTACTGTATCACAAGGGAACTCCAAGATCACTAGATTTTTGTACTTTAGGTGAGCCAGGTTGCTGTTGAAAAAGTGGCTCTTTTGATTCATTTTTCTTTTACCTTTTTGTTGAAAGATAATAAATACACTGAAAAGTACGTATGACTCTGGTAAATTATTGTGATTATTTTTACTTTTGCTAATCATTTGAATGAATACACTACTGTTACTTATCTGTAACTCAGTGATTTTTCAAATACTCAGGACACCGTGGACCCAGAACCCAGTCAAGAAACAAGATTACTAGCACCTTTTGTGTCCCTTTGCAGTCATATCCACCCACCCAGGAATAAACTCTGTTCTCACTTCTCATGGCTTGGATTAGTGTAGCCTGTTTTTATGCTTTATATAAATGAAATGATATAGTGCATACTCTTTTGAGTTTGGCTCCTCTCATCCAACCTTAAAGTTGTGAAGTTCCTGCAAACACTGTTGCATATAAACAGTGGATTCTTTATTCTTCTTGCAGTATATTATTCTGTTACAGTCCTCTATCACATTTTGCTCTAGCATTGCCAGCATTTTGCCAGTGATACATGCTTAGTGTATTTGCGGTATGTTCCTGCTTTATCTCTTGTGTTTTAAAATGAACCTTAAGATAAAGGTTAGGGATTGAAATGGTAAGATATTCAGGTACATTAAAGTCAAAGGAGAAGGAGCTAGAGGTAGTCAACCTAAAAGAATTTTAAGCACTATACGGAGGCTATGATCTTGGTCTTTATAAATTTTAATTTGAGATTTAAAAAAAAAAAAAGATTATTGACCAGATTGTGAATAGGCACATCAGATCACACTTAGACTGAAAATCTGATTTCTGTCTAACACTATCACATTTATAGTCAGTTGAAATAAAACTTGATTTCTCCAAGCTTGGGTGTCCCAGTGTGTCAATCTTGCTTCACATGTTGTAGGAATCTGAGCTTGGCAGTGTAAATGAATAAGGAGTCTCTGAACTGAGGCCTTTAGAACCTTCATTTAGTAGAAAAGGGAGGTGCCATCAGACCTCAGGTTTCACCTTAATATATGAGAACTTCAAACCATACCCAGGAAAAAGCTTTTTTTTCCCTTTTCCTTTTCTTTTCCTTTTTTCTTCTGAGGAATTAGGACTCCAGATACTTTTTAGATCACCTGGATACCTCAGGTAGAATGAGGCGATGTTTTAGGACCTCAGAATACGGTAGATCTGGAATCGAATTAGATCTTCAGTGAAACTGAGAGGACTAGTGAAGAACTTAGAAACTTGACCAGCTGACTACTGCTAGTGAATATGAGTACATTAGATTGTTTTCTGACTAGAAAAAGGTTAATAGATGCTTGTTGCCTTTGGAATGAATAAGCAATGAGATCCTGCTGTATCGCGCTGGGAACTAGCTCTAGTCACTTATGATGAAGCATGGTGGAGGATAATGTGAGAAAAAGAATGTATATGTGTATGTGTGACTGTGTCTCTTTGCTGTACTGTAGAAAACTGACAGAACACTGTAAACGAGCTATAATGGAAAAAAGTAAAAATCATTAAAAAAAAAAGTTAATGAGTACTTACGGGGCTGTTTCCTGAACATTCCACTAAATCTGTTGATTGAAGTCTTCTGGGGTATGAATCTTGGCTCAGAGTACCATGCAGCTCTAAAGCTGAAGATTGGGTCTGAGAACGCCATCTGGTGGCTTTCTCTAGATAACCAATTTAGTGAAAGGGACTGTCCCAGTGCCAGTTCATCAACCATTGTAGTAACCCAAGGGGAGAGAAAACACATCAAGAATGTGATCTGCCGTAGTTTCATCTCTACAGATGAAAGACAGGAGCTCACTTAGTGGTATAAGCAGGAATAATAATGCAAGTTATTGTACTAGGACCTTAGGATATTTCTAGTCAAGATGCCATATTTAGAGAGAGATCAGTCATTGAAATTCCACCTCCCAGTCTTTAAATGACAAGATCTTTATTAGAAAGGTAGTACTTAGAGACTTTGACTATTTGCTTTTAGACATGCATATTTTATTCTGACTGAATTAGTTGTTAATTTCATAAGAGATCTTATATTGGCACACTCTTGCATCGCTTGAGACCTACAAAAATGGCATTACATCCTATTTTTACCAGTCTAGATCAAATCCATGAGAATTCACATCACAAATTTAATGCTTCAGCCAAGAATAGTACATTTCTTTCCACAAGCAACCTGGCAAGTTCCAGAAAGATCCCTCAGTGACTATATTCAATTAATTATGGAGCACACAGGGAATTGGAAATTAAAATAAGTGTGAATGGAGGCTGTGTGAATCTCATTTTGTCTTATAAATGCTTGTAATCTGACTATCTCATAGGAATTTTAAGAAACATAAGTCTTGTAAAGCACTTTAAGTTCCTGAGGGAAAACTGTAAATCTGTCGATTAAAATGTTACTAGTTTGTACTGTACTATCCTGTTTATCTAGGTTTTCATCAAGTGTATTTGTCTAATCATTATATGTGTTTGTGTGCTCTCTTTTTAAAGTTTACCTTATGACCATGTCAGGAATAATTACACAACTTTAAAGTTCGCCAATTTTGCATTTTCTTAGAAATGTTTTTCCTTCCTCCCAGGTAATAAATATACTCTAGAGACTAGACCAAACCAAGAAGGCATTGATGTAAGACAAGAGCTACTGAAATTCCATTCTACTTATTATTCATCCAACTTGATGGCTATTTGTGTTTTGGGTCGAGGTAAGAAGCCTTAAAATTTTCTCATAGAACTGGATAACCTGAGTTTTACATTTTGGCCTTTACAGAGTATTGGAAGAAGGATATAAGATATTTCATCTACTCAGAGGCTTTTTTTTTTTTTTTAACACTACATCCATGGCATATGAAAGTCCCCAAGCTAGGGGTCAAATTGTGCCAGCCACAGCAACAGCAGATCTGAGTTGCATCTTTAGCCTACACTGCAGCTTACTGGCAACGCCAGGTCTTTAACCCACTGAGCGGGGCCAGGGATTGAACCCGCATCCTCATGGATATTAGGTTTGTTACCACTGAGCCATAATGGGGACTCCCTTAAATTTTCTTTTTCTTTCTTTCTTTCTTTCTTTTTTTTACTCAAAAGCTTTTGAAAATGATCTCCTTGTTGGAGAATATATGGAGGGGAATTTTGTTTTTAACTCACTGGGTTCTAAAAAGAAGCTTAGGCTGGCTTTCCCTTGGTGGCTCGGTGGGTTAAGGATCCGGCATTGGCACTGCAGTGGCTTGAGTCACTTCTGTGGTGAGCGTTCAGTCCCTGGCCTGGTAAGTTCCACATGCCCTGAGCACAGCCAGAAAAAGAACAAAAAACAAATACACCCATGTGATTTCAATAAGCACTTATTGGGCAAATAATGACAACGGACAACTCAGAAATCAGCCCTGCCCTCAGTGTTCTTGGTTTAGTGGAGGGCACAGAATGCGGATCTAAAAGAAACAAAGAGTTCCTTGGTTTCAGTTCCCTCTCTCAGTGTCACTGACCTCCTGTGCTCAGCTCAGTGGATTTGATGGCAGGTCTGGGAGAGGTGTCCTTACAGTACAGTGATGTGAGGAGGAAACAGGATCTCTTGGAAGATTAATGGATAATCCGCTCCTTCTTCTAGAAGGATGGGGAGAGGAAGAGTAACCCATGTGGAAGGATCTCTGTCACAAAGAGACAAAAAAGTTTTTCTCTGTTCTCCCACGAGGCCTCCCTCTAGTTGTGGCAGCAGCAATTACCTGGACACTTGACAAATAGGTAACTGTCAAGTAGAGACCTTAGGACTGTCAGGTCCCGGTGATGTAAAGATGAATGGGCCTCTGATCCCTGGTCTCTAGCTCACAGCCAAGCGACGAAGACAGATGGTACATTATCATACAGCTGCCTTACCTTTAAAAAGCTGCAGTGTGAATTTGTGCTTTTAGGGTAGAAATACTCAAAAGGAAAGGCATACCTAGTAGAACCTTGGTCTAAAGGGCCTTGCTGTCATCAGCACTTCAGGTGGACAAATCTTCGTTGACCACACCCACCTGTTCCCCATCACATGTCCCCTCTGTGTCTTTTATGTCAGATGTCTCTGACATCTCTCACTCCAAATACACCCGCTTCATTCCCAAGTTCATTTGTCATATAACAAGAAGCCATGGATTGGTCTGGACATCTTGGGTCCTTCCAAGAAACTGAAGTAAACATACATATGTTTTGCTCGGTGGGTTAAAGATCTGGCGTTGCTGCAAGCCATGATGTAAGTCTCAGATGCCACTAAGATCCCGAGTTGCTGTGGCTGTGGTGTAGGCTGGCAGCTGCAGCTCCGATTTGACCGCTAGCCTGGGAACTTCCATATGCCACAGGTG
Source organism: Catagonus wagneri (assembly GCA_004024745.2). Taxonomy (NCBI): domain Eukaryota; kingdom Metazoa; phylum Chordata; class Mammalia; order Artiodactyla; family Tayassuidae; genus Catagonus; species Catagonus wagneri. The sequence goes on from PVHT020003785.1 coordinate 1,173,426, forward strand.
TGGCCCTAAAAAGACTAAAGGAAAAAAAATACATGTTTTATAAATAAAGTACACATGCCCACAGGTATAAGCCTAAAAGAGAATTTCTTACTTCACATAGACAGTTCTCACATGATTAAGTGTTTTTTAGAGAGTTCATGGAGAAGTTCCAAAATGGGTGACAGAATATCAAGGAAAATTTCTTATTTGATTCAAATGCTTCCTGATAGTGACAAGGGATGAATGTTTATATTATTTATAAATAACCTATTTTTGAGGAGACAGAGTCAAAGTGGTTATCTTGTTTATAAAAAGATAACCTTTTCCACTTTTTTCTTTTTGAAATAGTAGTAATATATGTGCACAGAAAAAAAAAATGTATCCCACAAAAATGTATAAAATGGAAATCAGTTTCTTCTTTATCCCATCTTACGACCTATATGCCCTCTCCTCAGACATAGTCACCTTAGGTGATTTTTTCCTTATACTTCCAGAAGTAGAATTTTGTTAAGATACTTGTATTTTTGTATTTGTTAAAATAATTAAATGAGATTATACTATATGACAGTGAAATCTGCACTTTTCACTTAGAGCTTTGAGAGCTTTTTGTATCAGGAGATACAGTTTTCTCCCTCTTTACTGGCTGCATAAAAGTCCATTGTACAGATGTTTCATAACATGCACACATTGATTTTAGGTCATTTCCAGTTTTTATTGTTGTTAAAAATGATGCTGCAGTGAACACCTTACAGATATAGCTTTATAAACTTTTTCAAATGTAACTATAAAAAATATAGATGATAACATAGAACTTAAGTGACTTTATCAACAATTATAAATCTTTGTGTGAGTTTGGCATAATATGGTACAGAATCATATAATGTTAGACCTTGGAAGAGACTTGTGATCAACCTACCCAACTTTGATATTTTATAGAACCCAGAGTGGTTAACCATTTTGTCCAAATAGTCTTTTGACACGTAATTGATTGGTGAAGCTGGGTTAGTACTGAAGTGTACTGAAGTACTCTGATCTCCTGACTCAGAATTCTTCTCACCATTCTATACTATTCGCCTGCAAAATCAGTTACTTACAGACTGTAATATTTGACTTTTAACAGTGGGTTTAGACTGTGTCTATTTATAAAGTTAAATTTATAATCTATTAGCTAGTGGTTCATTATGTGCCTGTTGGGAATCGTAGGTAAATATAAAATAATACCGTAAAACAGTTTTTTAAACTATAAAGAGGCAGACATGTGAGGTATAATCATTATCAATGTTGCATAGCTTCAGAAGTTTATAGAGGCACTGTTAGGTTTTAACTGAATGCTTCAACTTTATTAGATGGAGTGTTTTTAAAAAATCCTAGATTTTCCTTTTTATAGTCCAGAGATTTTTCAGGAGATCCTTTATTGAGATGTAATTAAAATATAACATTGTATAAATTTAAGGTGTATAACATAGTGATTTTTATATATGTATATATGATCTGAAGATTTTAAATACTACCCATCATGTGTTATCATTAAAGTCCTTTTTTCACTGTCTGTCTTTTTTTTCTTGTCTGTAGAATCTTTAGACGACTTGACTAATCTGGTCGTAAAGTTATTTTCTGAAGTAGAGAACAAAAATGTCCCGTTGCCAGAATTTCCTGAACATCCTTTCCAAGAAGAACATCTTAGAGTAAGTGCATACATTTCTAGTATTTTTTTCCTTTTTTAAATTTATAGACATAATGTATGCCTAGTTGATCAAAGAGTACATAAAAATTTTTTGGAGTTTCATTATTTATTGTGCTTAGTATTAGTCTAGATAGTCAAATCAATTTCACATTTATTAGGGACATGTATCACCAAAAAGATAACAGTATCTTTGCATGCTAAAAGTGGTTTTGGTAGCTATAACCTTGGCAGACTGTAGAAGCTATTACCTAGGGCCAGAGGTAAACATCCAAAAGCTTTTAGCCACATGGTGCCGGGGACCAAACGTGGCCTGCATACGAACTGTAATGAAATTCCACCAAGAAAGAGTCTGGGTCGTTTATTTCTTTGAGGTCAGTATGATTTTCTCTGGGAATTGATTCTTTCCGAATTTGAGATTCTTCCTTGAAAATCGGTATTCTTCATAGTTTGTAAATATTTTATTCAGCAGGAGTTATATATAGCTAATCTTTTGTAATCTGTTTGCTTGTTTTCCCTAGCAACTTTACAAAATAGTACCCATTAAGGATATTAGGAATCTTTATGTGACGTTTCCCATACCTGACCTTCAGAAATACTACAAATCAAATCCTGGTCATTATCTTGGTCATCTCATTGGGCATGAAGGTCCTGGGAGTCTGTTATCAGAACTTAAATCAAAGGGTGAGTTTCTTGGGCACCAGCTTCTGAGGGTAACCCCCCACTTCCAACATTTTTTTTTTTATTATTACTCTGGCTCTCGTTTCTCAAGTTATCTGAGAAGGAATATTTTCAGATGAGACCATTGAGGGTTTATGAGAGAGTGAAGTGGTGGTTGTTAGTGTGCTTGTGGCTTTCTGCTATGGGGTTGTTTTTTTTTGTTTTTTATTTTGTTTTTTTCACAGTTTTTTTTTACCTTTCAGTGCTGAGCAGTGAAGTTTAGATGTTTCAAAAGGGATTGTGGTGCATGTTTTAAATAAGATAGATGTTTAAAAAAGTAAAAGTTCACAGTGGATATTCTTTACTGTCTCTGTGAAATGTCAGTACACATTATATATTTGTCTACTCTTACCCATCAAACCGAAGGGTGTTCTAGGATCAGTCAACAGATGATTTCCAAGGCCCCTCTCAAGTCACACTCTGTTTCTGTGTAACACTTAAGCACAGTAGTCCCTCTTGATTTGGGAAATGATTTATAAAGTCCCAGGGAAAGCTCACAATCTCCCAAATTCCAAGCCCTAGTTCTGAAACTGCTTTTCTGAACTGAATTTTTTTCAGTCTTTTCTGCAAAAGGTACATTCTGATCTCTTGGGAGCATATATTATAATTTTTAAAAAATTATTTATCTTAAGAGAAGACATACATGCAATCATACTGATTTCCTTTGAATGTTACAGGCTGGGTAAATACTCTTGTTGGTGGGCAAAAGGAAGGAGCCCGAGGTTTTATGTTTTTTATCATTAATGTGGACTTGACTGAGGAAGGATTATGTAAGTATTGACCTTTTTGTTTTTGAATAAAAAATTGATTTCTTATGATTTACTTTTATTAATTTATGCTGTGGATCTCTTTTCGTTGTTGCTGTTATTGTAAAGCTATGAACACTTTAATTCATACTATTTTTATCCAGTATTTTTTCATGTGTAACTTGGCCTTCATTTCATGGATGATTTTTCCCTCCTTATCAACTGATTTATAGTGTACTTATAAAATGTATACTTATCTTTTATTTGCTCATTTACTGCCCCAAAGCCGCTTCTGTCATATATCTCAGATCCTGAAGGACCATGTATGTGGGACCCTAAAACCAATCTCAGGGAGGTACGAACTCCATTTCTGAGATGGACCATCTTCTACTTACCTGACTTACCTTAGGATCGAACTCATTGCTTTGAAGGATGTGAAGACTGAATGGTTTTTAAGTGTATCCCTTTTTTCCAGTACATGTTGAAGATATAATTTTGCACATGTTTCAATACATTCAGAAGTTACGTGCAGAAGGACCTCAAGAATGGGTTTTCCAAGAGTGCAAGGTACTTTTGTTTCACCAAAATTTTTCTTAAGGAAACTTTTCAGGAAACAAATATATATGAATTAATTTAAATTTAAGGCCCAGTGAAAGTTTTAATTTTTTTTTCCTCCTGAGCTCTGAAACTTTGCAGTGCATAGCGGCTTTAATTAAGGCTTGGTTGTACTAGTCTGATTGGCTACCTGGGGTACAATTAAGGGTTAAAGCATCATGTATCCTTTTTTAAGAGGAAAAGGGAAAGAAATCAGATTGCTTTTCTGTCCCTCAGAAGAAAACCAGCAGTTTCTTGAGCTTTTATCTATCAGGGCTTACTTTATTCTCTGCCTGAAGCTATGTGAGCTGTGTAATCTTCAGATGTGATGATAAAAATTTGTAGCAAACTCTCGGCGTTTCCATCGTGGCTCAGTGGTAACAAACCCAACTGGCATCCCTGAGGATACAGGTTCGATCCCTGGCCTCACTCATTGGGTTAAGAATCTGGTGTTGCCTCGACCTATGGTGTAGGGTGCAGACGTGGCTCGGATATTGCTGTGGCTATGGTGTAGAATAGCAGCTACAGCTCTGATTGAACCCCTAGCCTGGGAACTTCCATATGCCAAGGGTGTGGGCCTAAAAAAGAAAAAAAAAAAAATTGCAGCAAACTCTCCAACAGTGAATTGTTTTGTATGTGATTTTGTTCTTAAAAGTGATTTTACGGAGTTCCCTTCGTGGTGCAGCAGTTAACGAATCTGACTAGGAACCACGAGGTTGGGGGCCTTGCTCAGTGGGTTAAGGATACAGTGTTGCCGTGAGCTGTGGTGTAGGTTGGAGACGCGGCTTGTATCCTACGTTGCTGTGGCTGCTGTGGCGTAGGCCGGCAGCTGTAGCTCCGATTCGACCCCTAGCCTGGGAACCTCCATATGCCATGAGTGCGGCCCTAAAAAGCAAAAAAAAAAAAATGATTTTATTATTGCCTGTATGGAAAAGCTTGGCTCTTTTTTTTTTTTTAAACAGAAGGTATTTGTCTTTTTTAAGTTTTTACAGACTTATTTTAAGAGATTTTTCAAAATATGAACTTTATATTTAAGGCCTATCAAAACAATGAAATGCATTTTAAGATGAGACATCCTCTTTATGCAGATAAAAGTTTAAAGGTATAATCTCTGCCTTTAAAACTTATGACAATAACTTCTAATCAAGATGCAGTTCTTTGAAAGGGTCAACAGAGTCATCGTATGTGCAACTGTTAGATCTCACAGGGTTCCTCCACAGTTTTCCTAATTCTTTGACTAATAGTTGCAACCATTTAGGTTATAGAATCGTATTTTATATTATTTTCATTTGTGTTCCATACATTTTATTTTTATTTATTTATTTTTTTTTTGTCTTTCTGCCTTTTCTAGGGCTGCATCCGCGGCATATGGAGGTTCCCAGGCTAGGGGCCTAATCGGAGCTATAGCCGCTGGCCTACACCGCAGCCACAGCAACGCGAGATCCGAGCCTCGTCTGCAACCTACACCGCAACTCATGACAATGCCAGATCCTTAACCCACTGAGCAAGGCCAGGGATCGAACCCACAACCTCACGGTTCCTAGTCGGATTGTTAACCAGCGAGCCATGACGGGAACTCCTGTGTTCCATACATTTTAAATTAAGCATAGCCATTTTTTCAGAAAGTGTGAGTAGAAAGTCTATAGTGCAATCCAAACTCCCTCCAAAACAGTATTTCTAAATATTAGCAGACTTAGGTCTAATTGGATTAACTTTTCATTTTAGGACTTGAATGCTGTTGCTTTTAGGTTTAAAGACAAAGAGAGGCCACGAGGTTATACCTCTAAGATTGCAGGAATATTGCATGTAAGTTTATTATTATTTTACTGTATACATTGGCAATCCTGTATATATTTGCAGTACTACGCAAATGATAAAAATTGAAGCTACAGCCTAAGACTTTAGACTTTGTAGCAACTAGGCAAACTTTGATGTGAAGAGATGCTTAAAATGTTAATTTTCATCACACTAAAAATCATCCTCTGTAATATTTTTGTTTCATTCATTTTGCTCATTGGCTTTAAATATTTTTCAATTTACAATGCGTTAGGTACTCCTTATGTGAAAGCTATCCACTTTCCTCCGTTTCCATTGCTACCACACTTGTATGAGCTACCATCATTTCTTGCCTGGTGCACCATCAAAGTGGTCCTTATCTGGGTTCCCTGTTGCCTTCGTCTCTCTAAATATTGTTTATTTTTCCAGCCTCAGTGATCTTTTTGAAAAGCAAAGCCAGATTGTTTCAGTCCTCTGCGTCAAGCACTTCAATAGTTTCTCATCAGAGTTGGAATGGATCTAAATTTTCACCTTGACCTAAAAGGCAATCTGGCTCCAGCCTGTCTCTTTGCCTGTATTCCGTCTACTCCCCATCCCATCTCTCTCATTCCCATTCCACTCCAGCTACACTAGCTGTCTGCCTAATCTTCAAGCATCGTCTTTATCAGTCCCTCTCAGGGCCCTTACACTTGCTTTTTGTGTGCCTGGGACACTCTGGTCTTTGCATGGCTAAGTTCTTCTTATCATTTGGGTCTCCACTCAGATGTTTCTCCCTCAGAGAGACCTTCCCTGACCTCCCAGTCATGACCCTGTCCCTTTTTGTATATTCTTCATAGCACCTATCACTTCAATGACAATATTTGTTGGTTTATTTATCTGCCTCTCTCCCAATTAGAGTATAAGCTCCTTAGAGAACAGGGACATCATCTGTCTTATCTATCACTGTATCCACAGCAGCACCTAGAACAATGCCTGACCCAGAATAGGTGTTGATTACATGCTTGTTGAATGAATGAGTAAATCTTTCTCAGTAAGTTGCTATTACTAGAAAGCATCTTCTATGTTATTTGTCTTTACTAACTGAAAGTATAAGCCATCCCCGCCACAACAACTTTCTAAATGCTTGACTGACTTTGTTCATAGAAATTTGAGTGGAAATTCTGTTTATTAAAATATATATATACTTTATATTAGGAATCCTATGGTGTCAGCATTTAAGCATCAAATTTTCTTTACTAACAAGTACTCAGTTTTTAGCCAGAGGTATTAATTACATTTTTACATGATAAAACATGATTTTGTTCTCTATAATGTACGTATGTTTGGGATTTAACTGCAGAATCATCCAACAATATGAAGTTGCTTAAAGTGTGGTAGGAAAGAGGAAAGAATCAGAAATTTTTCCAGTGGGGTAAAATTTAATTAAGAGAGGTAGAGGGTATAAAATACAGGATTTAATGTGTTAGAGATCTGTTTGCTTTAGTAAGTTAGATTCTGTTATAGCTTTGCACATCTTATTTATTTATTTATTTTCCTTTTAAAAAGTATTATCCACTAGAAGAAGTGCTCACAGCTGAATATTTACTGGAAGAATTTAGACCTGATTTAATAGAGATGGTTCTCGATAAACTCAGACCAGAAAATGTCCGGTGAGTTGATCTTCAGATTTTACTGTTATATACTAAATTTTCAATATGGATTAGAATCTGAAAATTTGAAATTGTGAATAAAATGCTTTTAAGCTTTTTATCAAGCATGATTATAAAAGTAGAATAAGTATAATGAACCAATGCCAAAATTCAACAGTCAGTATAAGGCTGGTCTTTGTTATCTATCTTTACCCACCCCACTTCACTCATGCTCCCTTTACTCTAGATTATTTTAAGTCAGTATCGCTAAAACATAAAGATTCTTTTTCTTTAATTTGATTATGAATAAAATGTAAGAATAGATCATTTAACCTGGCTTACTCCTAAGTCAGATGCCCAGAGTGTCAGCTGCTGTGTTTGTTTTCGCTTGTCTGGTTTTATGAACAAGTGATGATACACTTTTTTTTTTTTAAAGTGAGAGTAAGGATTACAGTCTCAGAATGCTTCTGACAGGCCAGTGGTTAACCAGGAGATCCAAAGTTGGAGGAGCTCTTATAGTAACAGAAGTATTCCTGGTAGGGAAAGATCATCCCTAAAGAGCTTATGAGTGACCACATATTTCTGCATTAAAATTGAATTTCATCTGTATTTTTTGAAGTATTGAATAGAAGGAATACACTTCATTGGCACATATATTGCATTTTTAATTTTTCTTTTGAGCACGTTATTTCCAAGATTTTCCTGGGAACTTGGTGACCAAGTAAATATGTTCTTTGGAACAGTCATTTTATGAATAAAATCAACAATCTGGTAAAAAGATTTTATTTTTTTGAAGAGAAAATCCTCTGACAGAGCTATTCTATCAAAGTTGTTATCCTAGTTACCATTGTTTGAACTTTCCCAGACATACACTAACAGTAAACTATACGAAAATTAAAAGAAATATTATTGGTGGCTACACAAATCTGTACATATGATAAAATGACATAAAACTCTATATACAAATTATACCAACTTGAAATTTCTAGTATTTTTTTAATTAAAAAAATTATAGTTGATTTACTATGCTGTGCCAATTTCTGCTGTACAACAAAGTGACTCAGTTATACATATATATATATATTTTTAATATCCTTTTCTTTTTAATGGCCACACCCACAGCATATGGAAGTTCCCAGGCCAGCGATTGAATCTGAGCTGCAGCTGCAACCTACCCTACAGCTGTGGCAATGCTAGATCCTTTAACCCACTGTGCTGGACCAGGGATTGAACCCACTCCTCTGCAGCAATCCAACCAGCTGCAATTGGTTTCTTAATGTACTGCACCACAGTAGGAACTCCTTTATAATCTTTTCCATTATGGTCTGTCCCAGTAAATTTGATATAGTTCCTTGTGTTATATAGAGTAGGACCTTGTTGTTTATGTATTCTAAATGTAATGGCTTGCATTTACTAACCCCAAACTCCCAGTCTGTCCCACTCACTCCCCCAAACCCTTTAACAACCACAAGTCTATTCTCTAGTCTATGAGTCTATTTCTGTTTTATAGATAGGTTTATTTGTGCCATATTTTAGATTCCACATATAAGTGATATCATATGGTATTTATCTTTCTCTTTCTGACACTTAGTATGAGAATCTCTAGTTGCATCCATGTTGCTGTGAATGGCATTATTTTGTCCTTTTTTATGGCTGAGTAGTATTCCATTGTATATGTGTACCACATCTTCTTAATCCATTCTTCTGAAGATGGACATTTAGGTTGTTTCTTTCCACGTCTTGACTATTGTGAATAGTGCTGCTATAAACATAGCAATGCGTACCTTTTTGAATTACAGTTTTGTCTGGATCTATGCCCAAGAATAGGATTGCTGAGGAACTTCCATACTGTTTTCCATAGTGGTTGCACTAACTTACATTTCTACCAACAGTTCTCTTTTCTCCATATCCTCTCCAGCATTTGCTATTTGTTGGCTTGTTAATAATGATGGTCATTCTTACTGGTATGAGATGGTACCTCATTGTAGTTTTGATTTGCATTTCTCTAATAATTAGTGATGTTGAGCATCTTTTCATGTGCCTGCTAGCCATCTGTATGTCTTCTTTGGAGAAATGTCTCTTTAGGTCTGCCCATTTTTCAGTTGGGTTGATTTTTTGTTGTTGAGTTGTATTAGTTGTTTGTATGTTTTGGAAATTAAGCCCTTGTCGGTTGCATCATTTGCAGCTATTTACTTTCATTCTGTAGGTTGTCTTTTTTTTATGGTTTCCTTTGCTATGCCATTTTTCTAGTTTTGATACTATATTATAATTATGTACGGTGTAGCCATTGAGAGAAACTGAGTGAACTGTACTATTTTTGCAACTTCTTAACTATAGGAATTTATATATTTGAAAATAAAAATTTTTAGAAATTATTTACAATAGCAACAGAAACATAAAATATTTAGGAATGAATTTAACCAAAGATAAATAAGACATCTACACCAAAAAATGACAAAACAGTGCCAGGAAATATTAAAGACCATGTTTATAGATTAAGAGACTTGATATTAAAATGTACAATCTCTCCAGCTTGATTCACAGGCTCAGTATAGTCACAATCAGAATCCTAGTAGGCTTTTTTTTTTTCTTTAAGAAATTGGTAAGCTGATTCAAAAATTCATGTGAATCTACAGAGGACCTAGATTACCTGGAACACTCTTGTACAAAAAAATCAGAGGACTCAAACTGCCAGATTTGAAAACTTAGTATAAAGCTACGGTACTTAAGACATCGTAGTACTGGCATAAAGACAGAGAAATCATTAAAATAGAACAGAGTTTAGAAATAGACCCACAGGAGTTCCTGTCGTGGCTTAACAGTTAACGAACCTGACTAGCATCCATGAGGACGTGCGTTCAATCCCTGGCCTCGCTCATTGGGTTAAGGATCTGGCATTGCCATGAGCTGTGGTGTAGGTTGTAGACGCGGCTTGGATCCCACGTTGCTGTAGCTGTGGTGTGGGTCAGTGGCTACAGCTCTGATTAGACCCCTAGCCTGGGAACCTCCATATGCTGCAAGTGCAGCCCTAGAAAAAGGCAAAAAGACACAAAATATATATATAAATAAAATAAAATAGAAGGAGAAATACAATTTTTCTCCAGCAAACAAAAACTGAAAGAATTCAGCAATACTAAACCCATTTTAAAAGAAATACTGAATAGAATTTCTAAATAGAAAAGGAGAAAGAAGTTATAGAATTCAGGAAATCACCACTGGAAAATAATTGCTTAAATAAGCCATACATATCTAAAAGGAAGAAAAAAACTATTTGTGAAAGTGACGATAAACACAAGGAACAGCAAAAGGGTAAACATTAAGTTGTCAAGAAGGACATCAAAATTATAAAGCTTGAAGAAGGAAAGTAAGGAAATATAGATTCTTCTTTTCCCTTCTTCTTAGAATGTGTTTGAGCCTGTATGACTATCAGGCTAAAGCATGCAGATATAGGAAGGTGTTAATATACTTGAAAAACAGGGCGACCACAAATCAAGACCAAACAATACATTCGCAAAAACTAAAAAGGAGGATATAAGCACAAAATAAAAGGAAATCAACGGAAAAAAAAAAGGAACAAAGGAGAAACATAGAATCAATTGGAAAACAGGTTGAAAATGGCAGTAAATACATATTTATCAATAATTACCTTAAATGTCAGTGGACTGAATGCTCCAATCAAAAGATTGGATAAAAGAGTGGCAGACTGGATAAAAAAAAGAAGACCCTACAATATTCTGCCTACAGAGATTCACCTTAGGGCAAATTGAAAGTAAGGGGATGGAAAAAGATATTTCATGAGAATGGAAATGACAGGAAAGTAGGGGTTGCAATACTCATATCAGACAAAATAGACATTAAGATGAAGGCCATGGAATTCCTGTTATGGCTCAGTGGTTACAAACCCAACTAGTATCCATGAGGACATGGGTTTGATCCCTGGCCTCGCCCACTGGTTTAAAGATCAGGTGTTGCTGTGAGCTGTAGGCCACAGACATGGCTTGGATCTGGCATTGCTGTGGCTCTGGCATAGACTAGTGACTACAGCTCCAATTCGATTCCTAGCCTGGGAACTTACATATGCTGAGGGTGTGGCTCTAAAAAGACAAAAAAAAAAAAAGTCATAAAAAAGACAAAGAAGAACACTATTTAATAATAAAAGGATCAGTTGCAGAAGAGGATATTACACTCATCAATATATATTCCCCTAATGTAAATGCACCCAAATACATACAACAAATACTAGCAGACATAAAAGGAGAAATTGATGGGAATACAATAATAACAGGAGATTTTAATACCCTACTCATATCAATGGACAGATCCTCTAGACAGAAAGTCAGTGAGGCAACAGAGATCCTAAGTGACACAATAGAAAGTTAGACTTGGAGTTCCCTTCGTGGCTCAGTGGTTAACGAATTCAACTAGGAACCATGAGGTTGCGGGTTCGATCCCTGGCCTTGCGCAGTGGGTTAAGGATCCGGCGTTGCCGTGAGCTGTTGTGTAGGTTGCAGACGCGGCTTGGATCCCGCTTTGCTGTGGCTGTGGCGAAGGCCGGCAGCTACAGCTCCTGTTAGATCCCTAGCTTGGGAACCTCCATATGCCGCGGGTGCGGCTCTACATAAAAGGCAAAAAGACAAAAAAAAAAGAAAGTTAGACTTAATTGATATTTTCAGGACATCTAGAAAAAACCAGAATATACATTCTTTTCAAGTCCACCTGGGATATTGTCAAGGATTGACTGTATACTGTGGCACAAAACTAACCTCAAAAAATTTAAAGAGTATAGAAATTATTTCAGGCATCTTCTCTGACCATAATGGCATGGAACTAGAAATCAACCACAGGGGAAAAAGTGAGAAAAAAACTGGTTACATGGAGACTAAAAACATGCTACTAAACAACAAGTGGGTCATCGAGGAAATCAAAAGGGAAATTACAGAATACGTCTACACAAGTGACAACAAAAGCACATCCACTCAAAATTTATGGGATGCCACAAAAGCAGTTCTGAGAGGGAAGTTCATAGTAATACAGGCCTTCCTCAAAAAAAGAAAAATCTCAAGTCAGCAACATAACTTATCACCAAAAAGAATTAGAAAAAGAAGATCAAAAAAAACCTGGAGTCAGCAGAAGGAAGGAAATCATAAAGAGATTCAATAAAGAAGGAGATCAATAAAATAGAGACTCAAAAAGCAATAGAGGAGTTCCCGTCGTGGGGCAGTGGTTAACGAATCCGACTAGGAACCATGAGGTTGCGGGTTCAGTCCCTGGCCTTGCTCAGTGGGTTAAGGATCCGGCGTTGCCATGAACTGTGGTGTAGGTTGCAGACACGGCTCGGATCCTGCGTTGCTGTGGCTGCGGTGCAGGCCAGTGGCTACAGCTCCGATTAGACCCCTAGCCTTGGGAACCTCACATGCCTCAGGTGCGGCCATAGAATGACAAAAAAGGCAAAAAAAAAAGCAATAGAAAAAATTAAATAAAACCAAGAGCTGGTTCTTTGAAAGGGTAAACAAAATTGACAGACCTCTGTCCAGACTCACCAAGAAGAGAGAAAGAACCCACATAGGCAAAATAAGAAATGAAAGTGGAGGAGCTCAGCAGGTTAGGAACCTGACTAGTATCCATGAGAATTCTGGTTTGATCCCTGGCCTCATTGAGTTAAGGATCTGGTGTCGCTGCAAGCTGCAGTGTAGGTCGCAGATGGTGTAGGCCAGCAGCTACAGTTCTAATTTGACCCCTAGCTGAGGAATTTCCATATGCCAACAGTGGAACCCTAAGAAAAGAAAAAAAATTAAATATTAAAAAATAAGTTAAAAAGAAATGAAAAAGGATGTATCTCAGTGGATACTGCAAAAATACCAAAAACCCTAAGAGAATACTACAAACAATTATATGCCAACAAATTTGACAACGTAGAAGAAATGGACAACTTTCTAGAGACATGCAGCTCTCCAAAACTGATCATTTAAACAGAACCATCACTAGAAATCAAATTGAATATGTAGTAAAAACACTCCCTACAAACAGAAGTCCAGACCAGGAGTTCCCATCATGGCTCAGCAGAAACGAATCTGACTAGTATCCATGAGGACACAGGTTCGATCCCTGGCCTTGCTCAGTGGGTTAAGGATCTGATGTTGCCATGAACTGTGGTGTACGTTGCAGACGCGGCTTGGATCCTACGTTGCTGTGTAGCCCGGCAGCTACAGCTTCTATTCGACCCCTAGCCTGGGAACCTCCATATGCTGCGGTTGCAGCCCTAAAAAGAAAAAAAAAAAAAAAAAAAAGTCCAGTCCAGACCAGATGGCTTCACAGGCGAATTATGTCAAACATGTGAAGAATTTATACCCATCCTTAAACTTTTCAAAAAGATTGAAGAAGAAGGAACACTCCCAAAGTCATTCTATGAAGCCACCATCACCTTAATACCAAAGCCAAAGATACTACCAAAAAAGAACATTTATGCCAGAATCTTTGATGAGTATAGATGCAAAAATTCTCAACAAAATTTTAGCCAGCGGAATCCAACAACACATTAAAAAGATCATACACCACAGCCAAGTGGGATTCATCCCAAGTTCACAAGGGTGGTTCAACATAGGCAAATTAATCAGTGACATACACCACATTAACAAAAAAAAAGTAAAAAAACACATGATTATCTCAATAGATACAGAAAAAGCATTTGACAAAATCCAGCATCCATTCATGATAAAACTCTAGCCAGCCTGAGTATAGAGGGAACACATCTTAACATAATAAAAGCTATGTACGACAAACCCACAGCCAATATAATACTCAATGGGGAAAAGCTGAAAGCCTTCCTGCTAAAATCTGGAACAAGACAAGGATGCTCACTCTCACCACTTTTATTCAGCATAGTATTGGAAGTCCTAGCCACAGCATTCAGACCAAAGAAATAAAAGGTATCCACTCTATGCAGATGACATGACATTGTATATAGAAAACCCTGAGGACTCCACACAAAAACTACTTGAACTGATCAGAGAATTCATCAAAGTAGCAGGATACAAGATTAACATTCAGAAATTAGTTGCATTTCTACATACTAACAATGAAGTATTAGAAAAGGAATATAAAAAACATTACCTTTTAAAATCACACCCCCAAAAATTAAATACCTAAACAAGGAAGTGAAAGACTTATATGCTGAGAACTATAAACATTAATCAAAGAAATTAAAGCAGATTCAAAGAAATGGAAAGATATTCCATGCTTCTGGACTGGAAGAATTAATATCGTTAAAATGGCCATACTACCCAAAGCTGTCTACAGATTTAATGAGATTCCCTATCAAACTCCCCATGACATTTTTCACAGGACTAGAATAAACAATCCAAAATTTATATGGAACCATAAAAGACCCAGAATTGCCAGAGCAATCCTAAGGGCAAAAAAACAGGCAGGAGGAATAACTCTCTCAGCCTTCAGACAATATTACAAAGCTACAGTCATCAAGATAGTGTGGTACTGGTATGAAAACAAGCATATGGACGGACCAGTGAAACAGAATAGAGAGCCCAGAAATAAACCCAGACACCTACAGTCAATTAATCTTTAACAAAGGAAGCAAGAATATAAAATGGGAAGAAGACAGTCTCTTCATCAATTGGTACTGGACAGCTGCACGTAAATCAGTGAAACTAGAATACACCCTTACACCATGCACAAAAGTAAAATGACTTAAAGACTTAAACATAAGACATCATAAAACTCTAGAAGAGGGCATACGTGAAACAAACAACTCATACAACTCAACAGTACAAAACAACCCAATTGAAAAATGGGCAGAAGACCTAAATAGACATTTCTCCAAAGAAGACATATGGATGCCAGTAGGCACATGAAAAGATGCTCAGCATCACTCATTGTTAGAGAAATGCAAATCAAAACTATAATGAGGTACCACCTCACACCAGTCAGAATGGCCATCATTAAAAAGACTACAAATAACAAATGCTAGAGAGTATATGGAGAAAAAGAAATCCTCCTACACTGTTGGTAGGAATGTAAATTGGTACAACCACTATGGGAAACAGTATGGAGGTTCCTCAGAAAACTCAATATGGAACTGCCATATGATCCAACAGTCCTACTCCTGGGCATATATCTGGACAAAACTTTCATTTAAAAAGATACATGGAAACAACCTAAATGTTCATCGACAGATGAATGGATTAAGAAGATGTGATTCACAAAATGGAATACTACTTAGTTGTAAAAAAGAGCAAAATATAGTCATTTGCAGCAGCATAGATGGAACTAGAGATTCTCATACTAAGTGAAGAAAGTCAGAGAAAGACAAATACCACATAATGTCACTTATTTGTGGAATCTAAAATATGGCACAGATGAACCTATCTGCAGAACAGAAACAGTCTCACAGACAAGGACCACAGACTTGTTGCTGAGGAGGAGGAAGTAGGATGGAGTAGGAGTTTGCATTTAGAAAGGATAAGCAAGGAGATTCTGCTGTATAGCACAGGGAACTATATCCAATCATTTGTGATAGAACATGATGGACGATAATGTGAGAACAGTGTGTAGGTATGTATGACTTGGTCACTTTGCTGTATAGCAGAAATTGACAGAACACTGTAAATCAACTATAATAAAAAATTTTTTTAACGTCATGAACACTGGCTCTCATTTAATTTCCTTCAAAACTGGAGTTCCACTTGTAGGTCAGCGGTAACGAACCCCGTTAATATCTATGAGGACTCGGGTTTGATCCCTGGCCTTGCTCAGTGGGTTAAGGATCCGGCGTTGCTGTGAGCTGTGGTGTAGGTCTCAGGTGAGGCTTGGATCCTACGTTGCTGTGGCTGTGACTGGCAGCTACAGCTCCTATTCACCCCCTAGCCTGGGAACTTCTATGCCGCAGGTGCGGCCCTACAAAGACCCCCCAAAAAAAAAAATCCTTGAAAATTGTCCATCTGCAAAGTGTGGTAGTATGTTATCTTTCTGTGTGATGCAAAATGATTTAACAAAGTGGAAAAATTGTTGTACAAATATGAGGTAATGCTCTTTAAGATTCTGTCATATAATAAGGATGTGGTTTTTTGCAAGAAAAGTCAGAATTTAAATTATGTTCATATATTTTTGCAGCCCTAGATCTAGTTATTTGACCCCACAACATTTTATAGGAGTAAATTTGCAGGAGCGTACATTTTACTTTTGTTTAAATTGCCTGTTTCTAATTCCATATCTTATTCAATTAGGGTTGAGAACCTCTGTTTTTCTCTACCCTCACCTTGAAAGAAAAAGCACTTTGCTATAGTATTGATCTCTGTGGCTGTTATAACTGTAACTGCAGTCAGTGACATAGTGCAGAACAGCCTGGGATGATGATGCATGCTGGCTGCCAGGCCAGATTGGGATTGCTTGAGGCTAAGATTCTTGTCTTTAGTACCCACTGAGACAAGTTTAACATTGCAGTCAGGTAGGAAAATAAACAGGAAAATCCTTCAGAAGGACTGAAGGATTTAATCCCAGCTCCGTCAAGTATGTATCTCTTCTGCAGTGTCTCTAACAAGTAGTTACCAGCTTTAGCTTAAATTCCTTCAAGGATGGGGAAGTAAATAAATACCAAGGTAACCAATTCCATTTTTTTCCAGTCCTACTTACTAGAGAGCTCTTTGAATGTTGACACTTGATTTACCTTTTCACAGATGTTTATCTGTTACTTCTCCATCATCATCACCCACCTTCTTTGATCCTATCATTTGATGCCTGTTTTACCATTTTAAACCTAAAAGTACAGCTATAGAGTCTTTGCCACATGCCTTGCTTAAGTCATGAATAAGCCTGTCCACTTGGGGGGAGTAATTCTTAGTGAATACACATAGGTCCCAGTGATAACTGTCTTCTTGTCCAAATGTTTGATGGTCTGACAGTTGACTATAGAATTTTGTCAGGAGGTCTGTGCCTAATCCACTGATTTATGGTTTTTAGGCTACATTCCTTTTCCTTTCTGAAAATCAGAGCATTTGCCATCTTCAGTCTTCTGCCTCTTCCCCTGTCATGTACTACCTCTAAAAAGGTGATGAGCAATGATCCTTTGGATTTGTGAGTTGCCTAAGCATCAGAATGTGCCTCATCTGTGTTGGTGATGTGAGTTCATTTGAGGCACCTGCCTGGCTCACTCAGCAATCCTGGACTTTAACTCCTTTTTTTTTCACTTTTTCTGTTGTTTAGTCCACTTTGCAGTTTAAAGACCCATGTTTCTTTTTCTTTCTTTTTCTTTTTTGGCTACCAGTGGCATATGGTGTTCCTGGGCCCAGGGATCAGATCCGAGCTGAGCTTTAGTTGCAACCTAAGCTGCAGCTTTGACAATGCCAGATCCTTATCCCATTGCCCCGGGATGGGGATCAAATCTGTGTCCCAGGACTTCCAAGACACTCCCAGTCCTGTTGTGCCATAGCAGGAGCTCCTAAAGACCTGTGTTTCTTTCAAAGACAATGTGAAGAAGAGATCAATAGTCCTCTTACCTGCTAACATGGGATTAGCATATCACATTTGCTTTAGGTTCACATTTGCATTGGATTATGAGTTCCTTCCAAGCAAGAACTGTGTTTTATCTTTCCCAGAATTCTTGCTAGTAAGGGTTCAGTTAAAGTTGAATGAACTCTCTAAACTTTTGGTCTGACCTTTCTTTTTTGTTGTTTTTTGTTTGTTTGTTTTTGTGTTTTTATGGCTGCACCCAGGGCAAATGGAGGTTCCCAGGCTAGGGATCCAATTGGAGCTACAGCTGCCAGCCTACGCCACAGCCACAGCAACACGAGATCCAAGCCGCGTCTGCGACCTACACCACAGCTCATAGCAATGCTGGATCCTTAACCCACTGAGCAAAGCCAGGGATCGAACCTGTGACCTCATGGTTCCTAGTCAGATTCATTTCCACTGCAGCACGATGGGAACTCCATAGTTTAACCATTCTTGATTCCTTTTTAAGAACCCCCGACACCACCACCACCCTGCCTTTGGCCACACTCCTGGTATATGGAGGTTCCCAGGCTAGGGGGCTAATCAGAGCTGCACCTGCCGGCCTACGCCACAGCCACAGCAACACCAGATCCGAGCCACGTCTGTGACCTACACCACAGCTCACAGCAATGCTCGATCCTTAACCCACTGAGCAAGGCCAGGGATTGAACCTGCATCCTCATGGATGCTACCTGGATTCATTACTGATGAGCCACGAAAGGAACTCCAAGAAGCTCTTCTTTTTTTTTGTCTTTTTTTTGCCTTTTTTTTTTTTAATCTAGAGCCGCACCCGTGACCTATGGAGGTTCCCAGGCTAGGGATCTGACAGGAGCTATAGCCACCAGCCTTCGCCACAGCCATAGCAACGCGGGATCCGAGCCGCATCTGCAACCTACACCACAGCTCACGGCAACGCCGGATCGTTAACCCACTGAGCAAGGCCAGAGATCGAACCCGCAACCTCATGGTTCTTAGTCGGATTCGTTAACCACTGAGCCACGAAGGGAACTCCAAGAAGCTCTTCTTAAAAATGCTTTTTAAAACACTTTTCATGACCCTCAATTTCTTTAGCACTTTAGGCTTCTTATCACTATTCTTTAAATTTGAATTTGAGTCTCATCCAGTAGATTTTTTTTGTACCTTCTTTATTTTTCTGTGTGTACCTTTTAAAATATAATTTGATATCATGATATTTTGGAATTCTAATAAAAGGATGGAGTTCATCTAACTTGAATTCCTGTCTAAAAAGTAATGAAACTGAAGCCCAGAGACTTGCCTAATCTGGATCCTAACCATGGTTTTGGCAAGATCTCAAAGAAAATGAGTCGTGGTATTGACTGGATATCCAAGTTTCTGATGGCCAAGTCTGTGCCCTTTCTACTAACTCTGTTTGCATTCATCACGATTACCTGTGAAAACTCTTCTCATTCTTGGCTGTCTTCCCTCTTTTCTCTCTCAGGGATTATTTGCAAAGGTCTTAAGAGAATTAATTCCTTGGGCAACATAGTGCCTTTTAACATGTGTACTCAGGATTATTTCTGAATGGGTCCCATCAGCAGCAACAACTATTACTTCTCTTGGAACATTTCTAAATGGCTGACTGGAAGTCATCCCTCAGCACTCATCATATCCCAGTTTTCCTTTTCTTACTGTTGGAAGTTTTGGTATGAAGATAAAAGCTCATTTTCTCTCATATTTCTAAGGATCACATCAGTACCCTATCAGTAGCCAATTCTTTGTGGATGGAATTAAAGAATAGCATTCACGGGAGTTCCCATTGTGGCTCAATGGTAACAAACCTGACTAGTATCCATGAGGATGCGGGTTCGATCCCTGGCCTCACTCAGTAGGATAAGGATCCGGCATTGCCATGAACTGTGGTGTAGATTGCAGACTCGGCTCAGATCCCTCTTTGCTCTGGTTGCAGTATAGGCCAGCAGCTGCAGCTCCAACTTGACCCCTAGCCTGGGAACTTCCATATGCCTCGGGTGCAGCCCTAAAAAAAAGAAAACAGCATTCATATGTATACAGACTGTAGAAAAAACTCAACAAGACTTGTTTTGTTTTTTTTTCTTTAGCATAATTAGGTTTCTAGTAGTCCAAGACGCTACAGTGTCTGTGCCAGTTTTTCTCAACTGTCTGTAGTTAAATAGCTTTCTGTGGTGTGCTTTGATTGCTGTGACCTCTCTTCTAATCAGGTGTTCTTATGCTTGCACATTCTGATTCATAGATTTCTGTATATGTTTGACATATGTCTACTCTGTCTTTTCTGTTATTCACCTTTCATAATGTATTTATTTTAAAATGCATACTCTTCCATTGTACTCCAGTTTTTAATTCCTCAGTGGTACATTAACTCTTCTTGGTCTGCAAAGGAACCTCTTTTTCTTAGGCCAGTAATTGGTATTTGCCTGGTTTGAGGAACTACATTTATCTCCTTCATATTTGCTTCCTTAGGATAACACTGCAACTGTTACCAATACACTTAACTTTGGTATCTAACTATCTAAATCCCTTAGGATTGTGCCTAATAAATTTCCCTTCTCCCCCCCCTTTTTAACCTGATCATTACTGGATGGCCTCCAGGTTCTGCTGCTTTCTGTGTCATATCGTCTTCCTCCAGAGCATTTGGCAACTGCCCCCAAGTTTTTTCAGTTTCTTTCTCAGAACCAGGTTTACAGTGTTCTTGTTCCAGAGAGTGAGTCCACTGCCAAATGCGTGCCTCAGTCTTCATTAGCTATAATCAGTCCTTTGCTCATTATTCTGATGCATGGATTGTCATTCAGGGAAAGCAGAGCCATTTATGGAACAGACTTTTCCAAAATCAAGCATCTCATGGAATGGAAGGTGGGAATACTACCTCTCTAGCACACAATTCCACTTCCTAATAGAATTTTTCATATATCTCCTTGCAAATCAATCCATTCATTCTCTGAGAAGTCAGCAGGGGTGGAAGCAGTTTCTAGCACTGAGTCTTAACTGCCTCTGTCATATATTGAATGAATACCCTTAAGAAACATCACATACCCTTCATGTGGCCGGGTGAATTCTATATACACTCTACACATACCCCTCATAAGGGATTCTGAAATCACCAACATGTATCACTTCTAGACATGATAATGGAATTCTTTCATCTGTTAAACTCTATGATTCTTCTGTATGTTTCTTATTCTTACTTAGCATGTTTTCTAGAACTGGTAGTGGTCAGTGGCAACTAGGCCAGATTAAGAATACCTTAAACTAGAAGATTATTTAATCATATTAATAGATAGGTGAGTCAGATTGCTTATGGTAGCTGTCCTAATGCAAGTGATAAAGCCAAGTCCAGTTAGTCAGGTAGAATATTTTATTTGATGAATAAGAAGGAGATGGTGGTTCAGATAGGCATTTAAATTGGGGAGGTCCAGTGATGGGCAGGTGTTTGGAACATAGAGATTAGGATTCTGAAAGTGAATGGGAATTTTGATGGCTAGTAGTGGGCTTTCAACTGTGAGGCCGACATTTCAGAGGCTAGTTTTCTGAATTGGGACAGGACGTGAGAAGTAAGACCAATTGAACCAAATTTTCTGAATTGGGACATGACATGAAGAAGTAAGACCAATAACAGGACTGACTGCATGGCAAGCCTTCCAGGCTATTGGCCTACCTAAAACTCTATCCGCAAGATTCAATATAGGATTGGTCCCAGCCTGCACTCGAGTCCACTGGTCAGAGTGAAATGATTCTACTTTTGATAATTAAAAGGCAGCAGAGGCAGAAAGGTCCCTGTTGGTCCTCCACAGGAGTTTCACTGGCGCAGAGCTTCTTTCATTCCTTGACTTAACTTTTAACGTTATTTTACCTCTGCCTTCCCTTCTTGAACTTTTTTTTCCTTCTGATTTCTTTTTTGTACTGTTTCTACTCTCGCATCAGAAAAAGATAGAGACGATCTGCTTGGTCTTGTCCCCTTCTCCCCTAGCGGCAGGAAGGCCAATGCACATGCAGTACATGCAGTTGATAGTAGTCTCTGGCAGGAAAAAAACAACAGAGTACAAACTTAGCAAGTAATAATGAAAGTTTTTGTTTGTTTGTTTTTTGTGATCTCTGAATAAGCCAGCAAGTTTTCTTAGCAGTTCCTGTAACCCTGGGCCTGAGCTGTTCCTGGGAAGGGTTCTTTGTTTTGCTTTTTAAAGACCTATTTTTCAACTGACCTTATTTCATTTTTCCCCTAGCTACTCTTCTTTTAACACTTTAGTCAGTAGCATTCGTAACAAGAATCTTTCCTCCAAGCAGTTTTTCACACTAAAAATGATGGGCTATAACCAAAGGAGAACAGAGACTATGATCAAAGACTTCTGTATATTTGTTGCCTTTTCAGCTAAGCCTCATGGGACTTACTGGGTCTTAGAGACCTAACAACTTCTTGGATATTATTTACATTTTTATGAGTCAGTTTCTGTAAATTTATATATACAACATGAGTTTATAGGTTTTTTTCCATCTATCTCTAGGGTTGCAATAGTTTCCAAATCTTTTGAAGGAAAAACTGATCGCACAGAAGAGTGGTACGGAACCCAGTACAAACAAGAAGCTGTACCAGACGAAGTCATTAAGGTAAGGTTAACCCATCTGTGAATAAGCCTAATGTGTGAGGGACGCACCAGAACATGTGTTCCCTCGATCCACCAATTCATGGCTCAGAATGTAAAGAGTGATGGCCTAGCACTGTCTGTACCATCCCAGGGGAGGAGGAGAGCTGGGTAGGTTTTGCATGAAGAAATGGCACTACAGCCACCTTCTCATATGTCCGTCAGATAGCAGGGCTGTAAAGTGGACTGCCAGCCTCATGTGGTCAAAGATCATTAAAGTTCAAAGTACACAGGGATACAAAGGCACCAAGACAGGCAGAAAGAGAAGGTGCAAGGGCTTCTGAGAGCTCAGGATCTTGCTGTGCACACAGGCGGGTAGCAATTTCTGGGATTCATACTGTTTTCGCTTTAGGAGGGGCTATATTTTATGCCTCATATTGTATCGTTGCTCTTTTTATCAACACAAGGACATTACAATTTGTTTCAAAACAGGTGTGCATAGATAATACGTTAGACCATTCATCAGAAGTCAGGATTCTTTTTTGTCTTATCTACTTGTCTAATACTTTTTCTTTTTTTGGTTCTCATTGGCTGTGTAGCTTTGAGATTGTGTCCTTTTTTTTATAGGAAGACACCTGGAAGCCTCACTCTGACTGAATTCTAGCTAAACTCAAGTAATGGACATTTCTTAAATATACCAGGGTAATGACAATACAGGAAAAATAATAGTTTAAGAAAGAAAATTATTACTGGTACTTTCCTGACATAGTCACAGCATAGAAGCAGAGGACTGAACCCCTTTAGTATGTAAAAATGTCCATCTTACTAAACAGAGGAGAGCTGATCTCCCATGGATGAGTGCTAGGTCTGAACAAACCCTAAAACAAGACAGAACCTCTATTCACCAAACTCTGATCATGGCAGACCTGCCCCAAATGGGAATTTAAACAAATTCATCTGGAAGCTCAGCAGTGGAATTACTTGCTAAGGGTTTACCAGTCCCTGCAATTGAGCCATTCTGGAGACTTAAGTTGCTACTTATAAATAACATGGCCAACATCATCACCACCTGAGTGCCAAAAGACACAAATGCAAAGACCAAAATAGAACTGCAAGAGCTGCAAGACTATGCCACATCAGCTGGAAACCAAATTACTGAACCCAGAATCATTGACAGTTGGGTTGCTTTTTTTTTTTTTAAACAATAATAAGTCTTATAAATCAGAGTTCATCAATCAGTGGCCTGATCTGTCCCACTTAGCTTTTGGAATTAGCCCATGGAACCCATCCAACCTGCGGGTGGTGTCAGTCATGCCTCACAAACCAGACTTAAATCTCAACTTTGTCCTTAACTTTATGCTTGAAATACTGATCCATTTGAAAAATTTGTTTATTTTTATTTATTTATTTATTTATTTATTTTTGTCTTTTTAGGGCCACACCCACAGCATACGAAAGTTCCCAGGCTAGGGGTCAAATCAAAGCTGCAACTGCCAGCCTACACCATAGCCGCAGCAACACCGGATCTGAGCGATGTCCCTGACCCACACCACAGCTCACGTCAATGCCAGATCCGCAACCCACTGAGTGAGGCCAGGGATTGAACCCGCACCTTCATGGATATTAGTTGGATTCGTTACTGCAGAGCCACAACAGGAACTCCCATTTGAAAGTTCACATGGTCATTTGAGAGAGGGGCGGGCCAGGCCTTTAGAAGTGCTGAAGTGAAATAAGCCTACTTTAATCTAGTTTTCAAGCCTTACATGCAAGTAATTTAGTACAGCTGAAAGTTTAAACCAAATAAATGACCTGTTGTCTGGCAGTTGTGGGAATATATATTTGTGCAAATGACTCTCCATTCTTTAAAGAACTAGAGCAGACATCTTCATACAGACCAGTTAGCCTGTGTTTTAGTCTCAGATTGTTACTTCACCATAAGGGGCCATTTTAAAGATGTGTGAAGAGGAAAGGTAAACATGTAAGTATAAAATCCTGATTAGTACCAAAGACTCCAACTCAAATTTCATGAAAGGTCATCAATAGATCTTTATATATGATGGGAAAGAATGCTGTGTGACATGAAGTCCCTTATTATTTGTCTAGCTATTAAGCAAAATGACTGGTTTAACTCTTAAATCAGATTCTAATTGCTATTGTGTGTCTGTATGTTTTTTATTATTCATTCAGAAATGGCAAAATGCTGACCTGAATGGGAAATTTAAACTTCCAACGAAGAATGAATTTATTCCTACAAATTTTGAGATTTTATCATTAGAAAAAGAAGCAACACCATACCCGTCTCTTATTAAGGTAATATGTTAGAATCAATGATATTAAATTTAGGGGACAGAGCTGTTACGTGGAAGGGACTAGAGAGATGATTTCTTGCCTTTGGTACTATGTTGATTTGGGGGGGGACTCACACCCTAGAGGTAACAGAAAAGTTGCAGAGAGAATAACTACAAGAAATATTAAAAGGTTAAAACAAACAAAACTACTAAACAACATAGAATATAGGGAATTGTTTTCTTTGCAGAAAATAGTTAACTCTGGACTGTAATCACAAGTGTACTGAAAGATAGTGAGAGGCCTTTTTTCCATGTTCACTGAAGACCCAATAAGGAAGTAGATTTATTTTTATTTTTAGAAAGTAGATTTGTGCTGCATTGTAAAGTTAGAGGTAGGAAAGTATCTTTGAAACTTGGAAGAAAGCATATCTAGGGGAAGCTGGTGGATTCCGTCCCTTAAAAACAATTCTTTCTCATTTTGTCAGAGCAACTCTATGAAGTTAATGGCATTATAAGCCAGTGGGAAGAATGACTGAGAAGGGGGTTTTCTTTTTCAGAATGTTCTTTTCATGTCATTATTTCACACCTTGTGTAAATTGTATAGAAAATGGATCAGATTATTATAGCACATCCTCTTTTCTAAACTTTAAAACTAACTCGAATTTCTAAACTTACCACCACTATAGACAAACATCTTTCTCTTTTCTTCAGATGACCAACCATCCACATTAACTCAATGAGATAAGAACTAGTGTTTAGGAATATGAAATTTAATTTATCTCAGTCAACTAGATGAATAATGAGACAACCATTTTTCTTTGAAATGACATTTTGATGAGTTATAGGTTAGGTTATTCAAAGAGAAAGCTTATTTTTTTTTAGTGGAATTTTAAAATTATAGTTGATTTACAGTGTTGTGTGAGAATGCTTATTTACTTCTATTTTTTATTCTTTGTTTTAAACAGGCCATCTTAGCATGAATTAAGAGCATTATATCCCTTGTTAGAGTTTCAGGGTAGTTTCAGTGAACTTAAATACTTTAAAATATAGTAAGCATGAGTGATAAGCCAAGGGAGTGGCTTATTTGTTCATCCGTGGGCTATGTTATCCATTGCTGTTTAACAGATTACTCCAAAATCCAGCATCTTAAAACCACAAATATTTATTTTATCTCATGCAGTTTCCAAGAGACAGGAATCTAGAAGTGGCTTAGTTGGGTAGTTCTGGCTCAGGGTCTTGCATGAAGTTGTAGTCAAGCTCTTGGCTAGGGCTTTGGTCGCCTGAAGGCTCAGTAGGCCTGGAGGATTCTCTACCAAGTTCACTTGTGTGGTTTGGGGCAGCAGCCCTTAGTCCTTCACTACATGGACCTCTCGATAGAGTTGCTTGACATGGCAGCTGGCTTCCCCCACTGGGAGTGATCCAAGAGAGAGAATGAGTAGTTAGATGAAAGCCAGAGTGTCTTTTAGAATCTAATCTCAGAAGTATCATACCATTACTTCTGCTGTCTTCTGTTGGTCACTCAGAGACCAACCCTGGTCCAGAGCCAGAGAGAGGACCACACAAGGTGTGAATTTCAGCAGGCAGGAATCTGTGCAGCACCCCCTGGAGGCTGGCTTCCATACACCCACCCTCCAAGGACTCCTGCATCTGCCTCCCAGCATCCAGAAAGACAGAGACAGGACAGTTGGTATCACCTGTCTCTTCCTTCTCTGTGTCTCTTATCTCCTTAACTCAGGATGAGGATAAAAGGATGATTTCTCTCTGCTGCTGGAATCACCAGTCATCTCTGCAGCTTCCCACCAGCTGACCCTCTGAGTATGCTTCAAGGACAGTAGCCTGTCCAGAACAAAACTCAGCTGTTACCTCTGTCCTCCTCCTCTTTTTTTTTTTTTTTTTTTTTTTTGGTCTTTCTGCCTTTTCTAGGGCCGCACTTGCGGCATATGGAGTTTCCCAGGCTAGGGGTCTAACCGGAGCTATAGCCGCCAGCCTACACCACAGCCACAGCAACGCGGGATACGGGCTGCGTCTGTGATCTTCACCACAGCTCACGGCAACGCCGGATCCTTAACCCACTGAGCAAGGCCAGGGATCGAACCCGCAACCTCCTGGTTCCTAGTTGGATTTAATTAACCACTGAGCCACGAAGGGAACTCCCTGTCCTCCTCCTCTTTGTCTTTTCTTTCTTTTTTTTTAATACCCCACCTGCGGCATATGGAAGTTCCCAGGCCAGGGATCAAATCCAAGCCAGAGCTGCGACCTATACTGCAGCTGCAGCAATATTGGATCCTTAACCCACTGAACCAGGCTAGGGATTGAACTGGTGCTGCTACAGAGACAACCCTGGATCCTAACCCACTGTGCCACAGCAGGAACTCCTGTCCTCCTCCTCTTGAAGAGTGATTTGAGTGAAGATTTTTGCTGAATGTGCCCTTATTTCTCTAAACATACTGTTTCTTTAACACAGGATACAGCTATGAGCAAACTCTGGTTCAAACAAGATGATAAGTTTTTCTTGCCCAAGGCCTGTCTCAACTTTGAATTTTTCAGGTATGTAAAATGAATCTAGCTACAAAGCTTCCTATACAAATCAACAATTATATTTCTAAAAGGTTTCTTTACTTACTTAAGGACCTGTATCTGGAAACAAAAGGAATTAGAGTTATTTAGCCTAGACAGGAAAAGCCTGCTCCTTACTTTTAAGGGATGTTGTAAGAACCAAGATTACTAATTCTTCCTTTCCACTGATGAGTACACTCTTTAACTGAAATGATTTATGTTAGCTCTTAGGAGGACCTTCCTAACCTTCGGGATTTGGGGAAGGCTGTAGATTCACCAGAAGTTTCACTGCAGAAAGAGGAAATCATCTGGAGAATTTTTGTTGTGGTTTTGGTTTTGTATTCCTAGAACTTGCCCAGAAGAAGTAGTAGTCACTAAATGACCTTGTGTCCTTAATTGTCTGAAGCCAGTAGATACTGCTTTCTCTCTTCCTGGCTTGGTGGCAGATGTTTAGTAACATTTATGAATAATGCTATTGTTGCAATGATTTCTCAATATAAATTTTCACTTCATCTCTGTCTCCTTTTTATTTTGTGTGATAAAGTTATCATTCGATTCAAATTTTGCTTTGTGAGTTTGCACTCTGTAATTTTATGTTTCTAAATTTCAGTAGTCAGTGCTTATAAATTAAGCCTATCCTCATTTAATAATGTTCAATATAGTGATCAGTTTTTGCTTTAATTGTTATTTGATTTGCTTGGCATGAAATTAAAGCTAGATGTGTTTTAAATGTTTTGGAAAAGGGGAAAAGAATCTCTAAGTAGAAAGTTGACAGTTCAGCAACAAGTATGTTGAGGTTGTAGGGATATAAACTTTTTTTTTTTTTTGTCATTTTGCCTTATCTAGGGCCACATCCATGGCATATGGAGGTTCCCAGGCTAGGGATCTAACAGGAGCTGTAGCTGCCGGCCTACACCACAGCCACAGCAACGCGGGATCCGAGCCGCGTCTGCAACCTACACCACAGTTCATGGCAACGCCGGATCCTTAACCCACTGAGCAAGGCCAGGGATCGAACCCGCAACCTCATGGTTCCTAGTCGGATTCATTAACCACTGAGCCACAACGGGAACTCCAAAAACTTTTTTTTTTTTTAATAGCATGGGATTCATAGATTACCTAGAGCTGCCATGAGTTGGTTTTTTGTTTTGTTTTGTTTTGTTTGTACTTCAAACATGGGCTTTCTGCTTATGACTTAATGTTGGTAGAGAGCATTGCAAAGCTGATTTTATGTTCTGATAGTTCAGAGTTTCAGAGTGGTGTTTTTAACACTAAGCAGCTTGTCACACTTTCTTCCCATTGGCATCTATGATTTGGCTGCAGAATACCTTTTGAGAGACCATTTGACATTTTTGCATTCTCTAAACTGCCCAACATAGTTCTCAGAATGAAAAATGTCTACTTCCCAACAATCCCTCTCTGAGTTCTAGTCTCTAGAGGCAAACACTCTTAGGTTTCTTGTACATTCTTAACAAAATGTTCTGTTTGTGTGTATCCTTTTAATCTTTTCAGAAATAGGATAATATTATGCATGCTTACAGTTTTTAAGACTCTGATCCATATTTAAGCATATAACGTCTGATCACCAAAAAAAAAAATGTGTTTTGAATTAGCAAGTGAACCAGGATTTAAACATCTCACTTGAATCGTATACTCTTCTAAAAGTTAAAGACCCTCTCCAGTTCACCAGCACAGCTGCTATGGACCCAGCATATTAGGACACTTCTTGGAGTTGCATTCTGAGCTTGAGCCATATGGCTTTGAACCCCCAGATTTGGCTTTTCCTGGCTTTTCACTTCTATTTGGGGGTGCCTTTGAGGATGAGCTCTTTCAAGGACTCTCTTGTTTTGATGCTCTTGCTTTTGTGAGTTGTGCCAATAAGTTTCTGAGCTGCTGTTTTCCTAAGGAAGGAAGACTGTCATCGTATATGACATTTTAAAAATTAAATGACAATATTCTTTTAGATTTGCCATGTGGAGAATGTTTGCATAGCTGTAAAATTTTCTCTTTGATTTTAATTCTCTGTGGCTAAGCACTTTGCCCCTATTTTTACTTCATTATCACTTCTTGATAAAATTGTTGGTTTTGCTATCAGTACATTGTTTATATTTAACTGTGCTATACTTAGAGTAAAACTTTTAATTTGCTGCCAAACAAACCAAGCCAGGCATCTGCTTCAGATCCTTGGCACCAGCAGTTTCCTTAGCCTGGAAAGTTCACTCAGATATCCCCAGGCTTGCTCCTTTGCTTCCTTCAGGTCTGGGCCCAGATGTGGTCTTTGCCTTAATTAACAATTTTATGTAAATTAGCAATCTTCCTGTCCCACTGCCACACTACCCTAACTCCTATTCCTCTTACCCTGCCTAATTTTTCTCCCTAACACTATCACCACCTGATGTATCATATTAAAATGTGTTGTCTGAGGTCAGAGACTCTGCTGATTTGTTCCTTCTTTATTCCCTGTACCTAGAGAAGTGCCTAGCATTGTAGTAAGCTTGTGGTACATATTTTTGAATGAAGGAATCTTTTTCTTTCTTCTCATAAAGGTAAGCAGTGTCACATAATCAAGTGAGTAGGTCATTTGAATTAAATTTAAATCCTAACTCTGATGCTACCAGCCCAGGTGACATGAGAAAAATGATGTTTCTTATTTGGGAAGTGAAGATTTAATTTAGGTGATCTCTGTGGTCCTATTTAGCTCTTGCACTCTGTAATTGGTTCCTGTCTTTCGTTTGCTCTCTCTCAGGTAAAAACTTTCCTATTTTTTTCCTAGTTCTGTCTGCAGTTATTTGATGGAAATTACCGTTAATTTTGTTGACAGTGTTCTGGTCTGTTAGTTGGAGGGAGACCAGCGATAAGCTAACATTTTCACAGATCTCAGTTTTTTTCTTTTAAGTTCATATAGTTATAACACAGAAACTTCTCACACTCATCTTCCTGTCCTCCTGGCTGGCTCAGAGGGAGAAAGAGGACGTGCAGATGCTGTCAGCTCTGTCAGTATGCCTTCTCCTGTTAGCCTAAATGTAGCCACGCATTTTGGTCTGTCCCCACTGCTTACCTGCCCTGTGTCTAACTTGTCAGTTCTACCACACCATCTGGGGTAAGCAGTTCCTTCTCCCTCTTCACTACCACCAGCACTCGTGGCATATTTCAGGCTTCTTTTTTAGATCTCTTGGTTTTTTCCCTCATGAGAAGAGACAGATTCAAAAATTCAACGCAAATCTTCAGGAAGTTATATTAACTAATGTTCAGTTCCTTGATCCATCTCGAAAGGCCATATCACATTGGGAAGTAATAAATCAGCTATTTTACTGTCAACATTTTCTTCCAGCCCATTTGCTTATGTGGACCCCTTGCACTGTAACATGGCCTATTTGTACCTTGAGCTCCTCAAAGACTCACTCAACGAGTATGCATATGCAGCAGAGCTAGCAGGCTTGAGCTATGACCTCCAAAATACCATCTATGGGATGTATGTAAGTACCCACGTCTTAGAGCCTTCCACTCATCAACATTTTTTTATATTGATTTGATGGAAGCGTTTTTGATTGAGGATATGAGTTTCTTTTTTTTAATCTTTGTGGATAATCATATTTTCTCATCGTTTAATTTTTAAGTTAGCTGTTACTCTGAGTATTCAGCAGTATACCATTCATATTATGCAAATTTTCCTTGATTTCCTTTTTTTTTTTAAACATCTTTCATCAGATTGTCATATTTTTCTCCTCAAACAAAATCGGACCTTGATTTAGGTGTAGATCTCACCCATTCTGTATCTGAAGTCTTGGTCTTTGACAACAGAGAATGAAGTCTTCCTGCCATTGTAAAACATAAGGTTGGCCTATACCATTTCCCTAGGAATTCAGGTCATGAGGCTGCATATTCATACTCTTCGGTCATGTTTCTTCATTACCATGCCACTGCTTGAGGTATCAAAGCATTTCTTTTGTTTTTCTTTTTGTTAGTCGCTACATTTATGCTGATCCTCTCCATTGCAACATGACATACCTGTTTATCAGGTTATTGAAGGATGATTTAAAAGAGTATACATATGCAGCACGCCTCTCAGGTTTGAGCTATGGCATTGCATCAGGAATGAATGCAATACTTGTAAGTAAAATGAAAACCAAAGAAAAAGGCATCACCCTGTTTAAGCATTATGTTGAGCTTGGGAAAACTATTAACTTCTGCATTTTAAAACAAGAAGATTGATGGTTTTTTCCTTGCACCTATTTAATGATTGAAGAATTCAAGTTAGTATTAATTCCACTAACCCATGATTTAGTAGAGTTTAGTGCAGTTTGTGAACATGTATGTGTGCTCTATTTATTTGCATGTTCCTCTGCTTGAAATGTTTACCATATTAATCCTGAAAGCATCTTGCTCTTTCCATGTATTTGAATATATTAACACGTGTAAGTGAAAAATACCCATAGTTACTCTTGTGGTGCTGAATTTTACTTACAAGCTTCTTTTGTTTCTGCTGACAATTATAGAAAGGTCCTTTGTTCAGATACATCTTACATTTTCATTTAATTTATTTGGTAGCATGTGTCATTAACTACTTTTAAGTGTGTTTTAAAATAAGCATTTTTAAATGCATCCCAAGAAATAACTAGACCCTTTGTCTTGAAACCATTTCTGTGATGCTTCCAAATTTATGTCTCATTTCCCAATTAACATCCCTCTCCTGGCACACATTTATCTTCACTTTTCTTGAACGCATATTGTATGTTTAGTAACAACTAAAATGAGAGCATGTGCCGTGTAACCCTCTAATTCTTACACAAAAGGGTTTAGGTATTTAAAATTGTATTTATTTTTCAGTGACTTTTTCTTCACACAAGTAACTTTTCTGGTAGTTTTTGCTTAATGTATAAATATGTGTATAACCTGATCATTCTCAGAGCCCAGGGGAATTTGAAGCTCAGGGACCAAAATAAAATCTAAATAGAAAAGTAATAATCTATGGTTTACTTTTTGCTGTTGAGTTTTAGAAGCATGTTTAAAAGTAAGTAATTTTTAATCTATGACAAAATGGGCTTTCTGCTAGTCAGTCTAGTTCTCATGGTATATGATATGCTTTCCATGGGCAGTGACCTTCACGCCTGCTGAGGTTCTTGCCTATTATTTTTCATAAGGTAGAGGCTTTAGTAGACACTCTAGTTGCAGCGTATCCTCTACTACTATGGGTGCCACCATGTGGCAGTTTAATAGTAGGAAATATGATAGTAGGCTTCCCCTGCTTTGCAAATGTTATGCTTTCAGGAACTATTAAAGTAAATTGTCCTAAAGCCAAATCCAGACAGTATGCACAGTGCATCCTTATTTCACATCTGTTTTGCCATTGGCATTTGGTATGTCAGCCAGACTCATCAAACAAGCAAGTAGTGAGACATATGGATCTTTATTGGGCAACACTGAACTAGAAAAGTAGCAAAATGCCATATAATACAAAATTAGAGCTGCCTGATATCTTAAAAGGTGATTTGTTAAAAAATATTTAAATATAAATAATTTGGGGACATATCCAGTAGTCTGCTAGATAACACTCCCCTATGATTTTTTAACCTTCTTAACACACTTATAAAAACCTTCAGCCTGCCATTCCTTAGAACTTTTCTTTGAAATTTAAACTTAAAACACATGCTATAATTAATTTTCATTTAATGAGAACTTGAATTTTGATGTATAGTGTGTGCTGCCATAGTTTGGCACCAGGTGAGTTTTTCTGCTCTTGATTTTGTTTAGGAAAAGCTATAAATTGTGCTTTTGGGTATTAGTAAGTAAAGATGGTTAATGTTATTTTTCTAAGTGTTAAACTATATTGATGAGAAATTAATATTTTTATGTTGATGCACCTGGTTTGGGGGTTTTCTCAATGTTTAAAAGTCAAGTTTAAGTTGTCTCATGATATTTTCAGACTTTTAATACCCTGAACCCTTTTGTAGCTCTCAGTGAAAGGTTACAATGACAAGCAGCCAATTTTGCTAAAGAAGATCATTGAGAAAATGGCTACCTTTGAGATTGATGAAAAAAGATTTGAAATTATCAAAGAAGCAGTAAGTTTTCTGAACTTATTTTTATAATTTATTTATTTTTAACTTGTAAGGTAATACTGCCATACTATGAAAAAAGAGGCAAGGAGGAAATGAAGCATTCATCTCATCCTGTCATTGCTAAATTCTGTGCTCTACCCAGAAAGAAAGCCTTCGGGAGACTAGTGGACATCTGGCCCCCTCCTCTGTAGGTCCTAAGAGTTAGGTCAGTTGCAGCACTGACTTTCAGAGAGGAACCATGGTGCTTTTCAGGGGCTCTTGAAGTTTTCACCCAACCCCCATTTAAGAAGAACTCTTGAGTTCTCTTGTGCCACTCTGGGTTAAGAATCTGGCATTTGCACTGTAACTGCTCAAACTGCTCCTGTGGTGAGGGTTAGACCCCTGGCTCAGGAACTTCCACTTGCTGTAGTCATGGTCAAAAGAAAAAAAAACGGAAAAGAAAAAGGAGTTCCCTCTGTGGTGCAACAGAATTGGTGGTGTCTTGGGAGCGCTGGGATGCATGTTGATCCCTGGCCAGGCACAGTGGGTTAAGGATCCGGTGTTGCTGCAGCTGTGGCTTGGGTTGCAACTGCAAATCAGATCTGATCCCTGGCTAGAGAACTCCATATGCCTCAGGGCAGCCAAAAAAAAAGGCAAGAACACTCAATTCTCCAGGCTGGGAACTCAGCCTACCATAACAGCCTTGTCACATTAGGGCAGATTACTGAGGCTTGATGTATCTTCCACTTAAATTCAACTCAGGATTGGCCCAGCAGTGGAACTACTGGATGGATAGCTGCTTTATTTATTTATTTTTTCTTTTTAGGGCTGGACCTGCAGCATATGGAAGTTCCCAGACTGGGAGTCAAATAAGAGCTGCAGCTGCTGGCCTACACCACAGCCACAGCAACACCAGATCCAAGCCACATCTGCTGCCTACATTGCAGCTTGTGGCAATGCTGATTCTTAACCCACTGAGCAAGGCCAGGGATCAAACCCGCATCCTCATGGATACTAGTTGAGTTTTTAACACGTTGAGCCACAATGGGAACTCCTAGATAGCTATTTTAAAAGCCAAATTGTGACCTTCGTTGTACACCAAAAGAAATTATCATCAGTTTTCAAATGAAGGTTCAATATTTTATACACACACACACACACACACACATCCATGTTGCTTGCTTAGAGAGACCTGGGGTGACCGTATGGTAAAGAATTAAAGGATGCGAAGAGATGGAGGCCCTGGAACCTGGGGATACCTTTCTGAGGGATGAAAGAGGTCCCATGGTGAAGGCACTTAGAGTGCAGGTCAGATGCTTTGGGTAAAGCAGCAGCCTGGGCAAAGGGAGAAAATGCTCTCTGGTTTAAGGATCAGAGTGGATGGAGGAGAGAGGCCCATTTTAAGTTACATAACCTCAAAAAAGAGAAAGAAGCAAATATCCCTGCACCCCAGAAACACGTGATTTTTGCAAAACCAAGTTTGACTATGGTTGATCTTGTGAAATGATTTTCAAAGGATTGATAAAATTAACAAACCCGTGTCTCCCTTCACTAGTATATGAGATCTCTTAACAATTTCCGAGCTGAGCAGCCTCACCAGCACGCCATGTACTACCTCCGCCTGCTGATGACAGAAGTGGCCTGGACTAAAGATGAATTAAAAGAAGCCCTGGATGGTGAGACTCTTTCTACTTATAGCCCCATGCTTTCTTCATTTTTTTCTAAATTGATTTGGTTCCTCCTGTTATCTAGTGTTTATGCTTTCTAATAACTCACAGCTCTGTTAAAGCCAACTGTGCAAACTTTTTTTTTTTATAAAAACTGGTGGCTTTTGAAGTAACTTTTGTATTTAGGCATTTTAACCACATTTGCTGTTTTTAACCTGAATCCACAACAGTCAGTTATTACTGTTCGTAGATTTTCTGCAAATGACTGTTTTTTTTGTTTTTGTTTTTGTCTTTGTTTTTGTCTTTTTGCCTTTTCTAGGGCCGCACTCGCAGCATATGGAGGTTCCCAGGCTAGGGATCTAATCAGAGCTGTAGCCGCTGGCCTATACCAGAGCCACAGCAACGCGGGATCCGAGCCACATCTGCAGCCTACACCACAGCTCACAGCAATGCCGGATCCTTAACCCACTGAGCAAGACCAGGGATCGAACCCGCAACCTCATGGTTCCTAGTCGGATTCGTTAACCACTGCGCCACGACGGGATCTCCTGACTAAGTGTTTTGACCCAAACACTATTTTTATTAATATTGAAGTTTTCAGAAAAGGGGAAAAGGGCTGAGCTTGGAAGTGATTATCACACAGAAAGAATGCTGAGGCATTTTTAGATCTGTTCAGTTTGGTTAAAAAATGGAAAATATTTAAAGCCTAAAGAGTTATCTTTTGTTGCTTTTTTCCTAAAATCTTAAATCTAGTTTTCAGAGGTTTTGCTTAAATGTCCTACATTTTTCAAGGGCAGTAATCATGCCTTCCTTTTGTCCTCTTTATTTAGCATCTAGTATATTATGCCCTCACTGTGTGACTAATGAATGCCTTTTCAATGCAATGAAATTACTTTCAGGGTTTTATTGGAAAGAATATAGGCTGATATCATCCTTCATTATTGTTTTATCTTTTCCACTTCTCAGCATTACTTTACCAATTGATCTTTCTTCCAGCATGCTCAGCAATAAGAAAAAAAGAGTACTGTTGAATTTTTAATTATCTTTTATGACAAGTCCTTTCTTATATATCACTATGCCTTTGACGTCTTCAGTAACAAATCAAGAGCAAAGTATTGAAAGTCATTATTTTATTGGTTGCCTCAGGCACTGAATAGGCATATAGATTATAAAGTTCATTATTGAGAACAGATACATTTTTAATCTGGACAGTTAATACACCTTTCTTTGCAAAATGGTTGAGTCACATCTGATTAATAGCAAGAATTTTACCTTAAAAAAAAAACACATAATTGATTTTAAATACATTTTTAAAGAACCAAATCTGCATTCAGCATGACCAAAGAGCAGAAGTTTAAGAGTTTCCCTGGTGACACAGTGAGTTAATGACCCAGTGTTGTCATTGCTGTGGTGCAAACCCTGGCCCAGGTGGAAAAAAGAAAAAAAAGAGGCTGGGGGGTGGTTACCCCTTTGTTAGATTCTGGGTCAGATAATATATGAATTTTAAGCAGAATAAGCTCTGAAGTATCTCAAAATCATGTGATGCCTTCCTAAAATGTGTTTGTTGTTTTTTTTGTTTTTGGCTGCTTGTGGCATCCACAGGTTCCCAGACCAGGTATCAGACTTTGCCACAGCAGTAACCAAAGCCACAGCAGTGACAATGCTTGATTCTTAACCTGCTGTGCCACAAGGGAACTCCAAAATGTGTTTTGTTTGGTTTTTATTTTTTATTTTTGTCTTTTTTAGGGCCACACCCACAACATATGGAGGTTTCCAGGCTAGGGGTCCAGTCGGAGCTGTAGCTGCCGGCCTACACCACAGCCACAGTAACGTGGGATACGAGCCTCGTCTGTGACCTATACCACAGCTCATGGCAATGCCTTAATTCACTGAGCAAGGCCAGGGATTGAACCCACGTCCTCATGGATGCCAGTCAGGTTCGCTAACCACTGAGCCACAACGGGAACTCCCAAAATTTGTTTTCTAAAGAGAAGTTCAGCATTTTTGGGGAGGTTGAAATTTTCTGCTCTAATAATCATTCTCTGTGTGTGAGTGTGTATGTGTATATATATATATATATATATATACACACACACACACACACACACACACATATGTATAAAACATTATACATATAACCATTTTATATATGATTGTATATAATCATTCTTTGTGTGTGTGTGTGTGTGTGAGTATATCTGTATTCATCCAGTAGTCTAGTAATGCCAACATGGCTTAATCTGGAGACAGTTCAGGCTCTCCCATGCCTCTAAATCAGTCAGCTATCCAGGCGCCAGGGCAGCAAGAACCTCAGAGTTCAATGTGGTCCAACAGCATTTGCTGACTGCCTGTTATATACTAGGCACTCAACTGCAGGTGCTTGAGATTAAAAAACAATCGATTAGGTGGCGTTTCTTGGGTCAAAGAGCTCCGATCTAGTGGCACAGCATAAATGTAAACAGGTTATTTTTGGAGAGGCAGAGGGACTAAGTGTTACTATAGAAGTCTGCAGAGAGTACTGAGGAGTCAATTGAAGGGGGCTTCCAGGGCAGTGTAGTAGAATGGGACAGTGTGCACTTGGATGCAGTTTGTTTTTGTTTCTTTTCCTTTTTTTCTGGCCATGCCTGCAGCATGTGGAAGTTCCCAGGTCAGGGTTCAAACCTGTACCACAGCAGCAACCTGGACCACTGCAGTGATAGCACCAGATCCTTAATTTACCAGTAACCAGTCCTTAGCTCGGGACTTCCTGAGTGTGCACTTTGAAATTACACCAAGGTTCAAATGCAGCTTTATAACTTACTAGCTTGATGACTTTGGACAAGAAACTTAAATTTTCTTTACTTCAGTTTTCTCACCTTTACAATATGGATAATAGCACATACTTTATAACATCTAGAAAATGCCTGCTGCATAGTAAACACTTGTTGATTCCCTTCCTATGTCTGTCTTTAAATTTCATTCACTGATTTTAGCATCCATGTAGTAGCTTTTATTAGTATGGTGTCCTAATGGAGAAAGGACAGCTCTTCCTTTCTGAAGAATTAAATCAATACAGGTTAAAAGTAATGAGGGAAATAGAAAACTCACTATTAGAATTCCGTATTAATAATTGATACAGGCAGTATCCACCACCGGATGCTAAAATTAGTAGACAAAATAAGAACTATATATATATTTAGGGCTACACCCACGGCATATGGAGGTTCCCAGGTTAGGGGTCTAATCGGAGCTACAGTTGCCAGCCTGGACCACAGCCACAGCAACATCATTTCCGAGCTGCGTTTGCCACCTACACCACAGCTCACAGCAACGCTGGATCCTTAACCCACTGAGTGAGGCCAGGGACCGAACCCGCAACCTCATGGTTCCTACCTGGATGCTTTTCTGCTGTGCCATGATGGGAACTCCAAGAGCAATATATTTGTATAGTCTCAAAGTATTTTCCCCAAGGTAAATATTTTTAAATGATAATGGGGAAAATAGGCGTTGGTCGGGTGCTTTTCATAATTGCATGTAGAATATACACGAGTTACTTAATTATAACCGAAAGAGGAACACAGTACACTTACAGTAGACATCTGGCAGACCATACCTTAACCATGTGATCGGTGTTAACTTCATGAGTATTACAGTGTATCAGCATCATGTGCCCCGGATGTGATGCTCTGAGAAGGCTACATTTCCCCTGTGGTATTCTTCCTAAGAATACATAAACTCAGTTTAATCTTGAGAAAACACTAGCCGAACCCAAATAAAAGGCTTTCTATGAAATAACTGAGCAGTCCTGTTCAAAAATCTTAAGGTCATGAAAGACAAAGACCAAGGAACTGCTACAGATTGGAAAAAACTAAGAACACATGACAACTAACTACAAGGTGGGCTCATGGGTTAGATTTTGGAACAGAAAAGGGCTATTAGCAGAAAAACTGAAATCTAAATGAGGTCTGTATTTTAGTTAATTGTATTGTACTAGGGTTAACTTCTCAATTTTGGTCATCATACTGTGGTTGTAAAAGATGGTAATGTTAGAGAAGACAGGGCCAAGTTCTCTTATATAGGAACTCGCTGTACTGTTTAGAAAGCCTCATAGGTAGAGCTTACTCTTTCTCACACCTGTTTACAGATGTCACCCTTCCTCGCCTTAAGGCCTTCATACCTCAGCTCCTGTCAAGGCTGCACATTGAAGCCCTCCTCCATGGAAACATAACAAAGCAGGTGGGTGACTGAGGTTTTAGTGATCTTTTATGGATCATTGCAAGAGAAAATTTTACCCTGGTCTTAGTTGGTCTAAGACTACTAACCACTGCAGTGTGGCTACATAAGCACATTAGTGTTGACTCTGCCTTCTCTGCTCTGTGGTGGATAGTCGTGGAAGGTATAGGGGAGTAGAACGATTGTGTTTAACTGTGCTCTTCCTTTCACGGCTGTCTCCTGTGATTGCCTGCCTCATGTGGTCCTTGGAGGAAATGGGAATAACTATCCCTAGTCTGTAGGACAGCAGGACTGAGTAGTGGTTAAGAGCACGTGGTGGAATCATACCGCCTGGATTCCAGTCCTGACTCTGCCACTGACTAGTTATGTAATCTTCTGAAAATGTCTTAACCTTTCTGTGTTGTTTGCTTATCAGTAAAATTAGAGTTTAAAGGATCAAATGAAATAGTATATTCCAAGCATTTGGCACATGGAAAGCATTCGAGAATTCCCATGGTAGTTTGTCTTAAGAACCCACACTCTCTACCACTCTGGTCTATTGCCTACAAAACAATATGCCAAGACCAGATGCTAGTACGTGGCTGAGACAGGATTCTTCCCCAGGTCATTTTTCTTCAGAGTAAAGCTTTATGTCTATTCCTTTGCTTTGCTTTAACCCCAGGTGTCTATGGTGAGGGTACCTCACTTGAGGCCAACTTTCCATCACCAGTGCCTTTTCCCCAGCATTGAGCTCAGTGCCGATGATTGTCTGGGTCTCTGTTTCTCTTCACTACCACCATACTGACTACATTGCAAATTAACAAGTTCCGTTTTTATCCGTTTGAGCAAGATCAAATTATTAAGATTTAAAAATGCACTTTTATGATAAACTAGGTTAGTTTATTTCACAAGGATGTTGTTTTCATATTGCATGGGCTGCTATCTAAGACAAGCTACATAGGTGTTTTTGTAATGGGCTGTGTGACCTGTTTTCTTCCACAGGCTGCGTTAGGAATTATGCAGATGGTTGAAGACACCCTTATTGAACATGCCCACACGAAACCTCTCCTTCCAAGTCAACTGGTTCGGTATAGAGAAGTTCAGCTCCCTGACAGTAAGTGGACATGTTTATATCCTTAGTAATGGACTACAATGACATAATAGCGTGTGTGATTACTGGTGGGTTGAATTCACCTGGATGATAATGTGTAGTTTATGGTAAAGATCTACT
Organism: Catagonus wagneri; assembly: GCA_004024745.2. NCBI lineage: Eukaryota > Metazoa > Chordata > Mammalia > Artiodactyla > Tayassuidae > Catagonus > Catagonus wagneri. The sequence continues at coordinate 1,213,595 of PVHT020003785.1, forward strand.
GGATCCTCTACTGTTTATAGAAGTATAGCTAAAGGTCGATAATTCTGCAAGCATTAGGAGGGCCACAGGTTAAATTGGAGGTGGGTGATTATTTTGAAGAGAATGATACTGGAATTGACTGGAAATTGAGTGTAAAGGAGTTAGGAAGTAAAAAAACCCACAAAACTAAAGAAATGTTGACTGTGAAGCATGAAATAAAATTGAGTCTTTGGCAGAAGACTCACAGGTGCATATAACAAACATGTATTTATTACATGCATTTTTTTAAGGAATTAACAAAGAATTGATAGTAATATATTGGAATTTGCAATATTGGATTACTTTTGCATTAACAGTGGTTTCTTCTGATGTATAACCCATTAGCATTATTTTTAGTATTGTTTCAAACTGTATAGCGGGAAATGTATTAGATCAGAGATGAGATTTTTTTTTTCTTTAACCAAAATGGATTATTCGCTATTCCCCAAGCATGCATACATGGTCTTTGTCTCCCCCACCCCGGCCCCCCCTGCTATTTAACCTCCTAAAATAGTCTCCCTCCACCACCTCCCCTTCCTTCCTAATGGACTTCTGTCTGTACCCTGTTCATCCTTGCAGGCCCACCTTGTAACCCATCTACTCCAGTAGACTTTTTCTAAGAAGTAATCACTTCCTCTCTGAGCTCCCAGCACAGGTTTTCTGAACCTCTCCTTGCACTGGGATTGAAGTACATCTCCGTCCCCCGTTAGGCTAAACATTTCTTTTTTTTTTTTTGTCTTTTTCCTTTATCTAGAGCCACACCCGCGGCATATGGAGGTTCCCAGGCTAGGGGTCTAACAGGAGCTGTAGCTGCCAGCCTTCGCCACAGCCACAGCAACGCGGGATCCGAGCCACGTCTGCAACCTACACCACAGCTCACGGCAATGCTGGATCCTTAACCCACTGAGCAAGGCCAGGGATCGAATCCACAACCTCATGGTTCTTAGTCGGATTCGTTAACCACTGAGCCATGAAGGGAACTCCAGGCTAAACATTTCTTAAGGCTGGAGTCTGTTGCTGGCTCACTTGAGTAGTAGCTAAAGCAACTGAAACATGGCATCACCTGAGGAACTCTTTGTTAAATTTGAGCACAGTGATGCTCTTCTGCATGGCCAGTCATCACAGACCTGTACTAGTTCACTCAGACTTCTGTTACTTTGCTTGTCACTGCAGCATGGCAGAGAAGATGACTCAGGAACCGCCATTCAAAAACCATAGTATTTGGTCATCAAGCAAAGTGGGTCCAGTCTAGAAACAAAATTTCAAAATGAGATCATTCACAGTGTCTCTTTCTGCTGTACTTCCTTTCTCTCTCTTCTCCTGTGGCCCCATCTCTTTTGTCTCCCAAGTGCCCTCCCAAACTGCCCTGTGCTCAGAAGTAACTCATTTCACATCCCATTCTTCAAATGCTAGGTGTTAGGAAATCATTATAATTTAGCCAGCTGATCAGATGGTAACATCTTAAATAGTTCCATGGGACAAAATTTTCCACTTAAAAAGGAATTTTTTTATCTATATTTCATCTATATTCATCATTTTTTTCATCTATATAGATGAAATACAACCCCAGTCTGCTCTGCCTCTGTTTTTTGTTGATGTCTGTCTAAATTAGCATTTGTGGAAGTAAGCAAACGTAGTGTTACTATTATGTCTGAGAAATCTCATTTGTGAGTTTTATACAGTTCTAAATACTTAATACTGTGCATTTGCTTAGCCACATTTTCTGCTCATGAAATAGTTATCAGATGATAAAGCGTAGTCATCTGTTTATAACTTTGATGAAATACTTGATCAGCATATTTGAGTTTTCATCTTAGCTCTCCACTATTTGACTTTGTCTCCTTGGATAAGTCACCCCACATCTCAGGATTTTAGTTTCCTCGTCTCTCAAGTGAGATGTTAGAGAGTTCCCTAGTGACTCAGCAGGTTAAGGATCTGGCATTGTCACTGCTGTAGTCTGGATTTGATCCCTGGCCCAGGAACTCCCTTATGCCACAGACAGGGCCAAAAATAAAGTAAAGTAAAAATAGGAGATCCTGTTGTGGCTCAGGAGGTTAAGAACTCAGCATTGTCTCTGTGAGAATGTGGGTTTGATCCCTGGCCTTGTTCAGAGGGTTAAGGATCTGGTATTGCTGCAAGTTGCAGCATAAGTCACAGGCACGGCTCGGATCCAGTGTGGCTGTGGCTGTGGCTGTGGCATAGGCCTGCAGCTGCAGCTCCAATTCATTCCCTAGCCCTGGAACTTCCATATGCTGCAGGTGTGGCCATAAAATAAATAAATAAATAAATAAATGTAAGGTGAGACATTAAGCTAAGTCATTTCTAAGCACTGTACATACTTGTGTAAATGTGGGTTTTGGTAAACAGTATTGGGAATAGAATGCTAAATAGATAATGGCACAACTACTAATTTAAATATTTATTTTGAATTCTTACTAAAACATGGGTGGTATTTCTGTTGAGATTCTTATAGATATTAGCTATTTCTAATATAGTGTGTACACTACATTATAGATTTCATTAACTATGAATCTCATTTAGCATTACTTGTTAGTCATAAAATGGATCTTTTATAAGTTTTTTGCCCTTTAAAGTCATTGAGTGGGAGTTCCTGTTGCAGCTTAGCAGATTATGAACCCAACTAGTAACCATGAGGATGCAAGTTTGATTCCTGGCCTCGCTCAGTGGGTTAAGGATCTGGCATTGCCATAAGCTGTGGTGTAGGTCAAAGATGTGGCTCAGATCCCGTGTTGCTATGGCTGTGGTGTAGACCGGCAGCTGCAGCTCCAATTCAACCCCTCGCCTGGGAGCCTCCATATGTCATGGATGTGACCCTAAAAAGCAAAAAATAAATAAATAAAGTCAGTGAGTGTTCATCGAGGGCCTCCCAAATACATATCACTGTATTAGGATTCCCTTGAGTAAGCTGAGTTTCACATTCTTAGTCAACTAATTGTAGTTTGGAACCGCCCCAAGACACGAACCGAACTGAACAACGTCCTACAGCTAAACAAAACATTAACGTTATTAAACTTTAAGCTTCTTAAACTCTAAATAAGTTTCTTAACATGTTGCTCTCTTCTTGAAACTTCTTAGGAGGCTGGTTTGTTTATCAGCAGAGGAATGAAGTTCACAATAACTGTGGCATCGAGATCTACTACCAAACAGACATGCAGAGCACCTCGGAGAACATGTTCCTGGAGCTCTTCTGTCAGATCATCTCCGAGCCTTGCTTCAACACCCTGCGCACCAAGGAGCAGCTGGGTGAGGAGAAGGGGGATTGCAGGATGCCGTGGACCTCGAGGGTCAGCCATTGTCCTCGAGAGCATCCTCCACATGTACGGTTCCCTAGCATAGAGATTCAGGCATGCTCTACTCAGCAAGACTGTGGCAGCCTTGTTTGGGGAATCCAATTCTAGAAGATAAGCAGTTAATATCTTATGGACACTAGAGCTGTTCTTAAGGAGATGGCACTGTTGACATTTACATGCATGTCAATAAAGAGGTCATTTGGGGGGATGGGGGTAGAATGCTAAGGACAGACTGTTATGGGTGACAAGGTGGGAAGCAAGCCCACCTTGCTTAAATCAGAGAAGCTTAGCTTTACTGATTTTGGGTTCCCAAGGGGGCAGGTGTTTTCCTTTATTCATCTTTGTATCCCAAGTCCGGGGCACAGAGAAGGTACTCAGTAAACATCTGTTGAGGAAATGTTTCAGGCAGAGTTTTAGCACTGTTGAAAGCCTTGGAGATCCTGGCAGGCTTGATCAATTAAGGAAAGGAAGAAGCCCCCGTTATGTACTTTGAATAACCAATGGAAAAGGATTTGGTTGAGTCTCCTTAAGTAACAATCTTTTTTTAAACAACCGCTGTACTAGATGCTAGACAGCGAAAATGGGATAAGGGTCCTTCCCTTCATGAAGCTCACAGTCTAATCTGGAAGGCAGACCTGAAAGGAATAATTTAGTACAATGCAGTAAATGCCGCTAAGAGTGTGCAGACTCTAAAGGCAAGGCCGAAGCTGGCGAGATGTGGTTCAGGGCAGAGCAGCTGGAAGAGGAGAGCTTTAGGAAAGATGTTGATGGGAGGTGGTGTATGGGCTCCCAAGGTGTCAGTGGAAGGATGACCTTCAGTTATTTGGTCTCTAACGGTTTGTAGTCTGAGTGGAGTCAGTCCCGGAATGGGTGATCTAACGAGAACCGCAATAGTAGAGGCAAGTTCACATAAGGAACTTGAAAGTGAAAGGAAGGTGGCTGGGACAATGGTTAGGGACTGAAAATGGGTCCAGCATTTCATAGTGATGAGAATAACTTCAATATGGATTGAACTAGCAGAGAGTGAGAAGATTGGGAATGCTGAGTTTCAATGATGAAAGAGGGGTTTTGTTTTTTTTAAGAAGAATGAGTCTGAGTTCCCACTGTGGTGCAGTGGGTTAAGAATTCAATTGCAGCAATGGCTTGGGTCATTGCAGAGGTGTGGGTTCGATTCCTGACCCAGCACAGTGGGTTAAAGGATCTGGCATTGCCGAAGCTGTGGTGTAGTCACAGATGTGGCTCGGATTTAGTCCCTGGCCTGGGAACTTCCATACGCCATGGGTGTGGCCATAAAGTAGAAAAAAGAAGAAAAGAGTTATCTCCAACTTTCTAACTATTCTTCACAGAGCTCTTCTGCTCTGTCCTTAGAAATGGAAGGTATTCAATTGCACAGTTCTTCAGAGGTGAATAATATAAAGCCCTAAAGCAGATTTTATTTGCTCTGATAGGAAATTTTTTTTTTGTCTTTTTGCCTTTTATGTAGAGCCGCACCCGCGGCATATGGGGGTTCCCAGGCTAGGGATCTAACAGGAGCTGTAGCTGCCGGCCTTCGCCACAGCCACAGCAACACGGGATCCGAGCCGCGTCTGCAACCTTCACCACAGCTCACGGCAATGCCGAATCCTCAACCCACGAAGCAAGGCCAGGGATCGAACCCACAACCTCATGGTTCTTAGTCGGATTCGTTAACCACTGAGCCACGAAGGGAACTGCCCGATAGGAAAATTTTTGAAAGATCAAAAGTGACCATGTCTCAAATGCCAAGGTCCTGACTGGTTGGTGTTTGTGTTTCAGGCTATATCGTCTTCAGCGGGCCACGCCGAGCCAATGGCATCCAGGGCTTACGGTTCATCATCCAGTCAGAAAAGCCACCTCACTACCTAGAGAGCAGAGTGGAAGCTTTCTTAATTACCATGGAAAAGTCCATAGAGGACATGACAGAAGAGGCCTTTCAAAAACACATTCAAGCGCTAGCAATTCGTCGACTAGACAAACCAAAGAAACTGTCCGCAGAGTGTGCTAAATACTGGGGGGAAATCATCTCCCAGCAATACAATTTTGACAGAGGTAAGGCCATATCGGGTCCCCAACATGCAGGCGTAGAAGTGGGACATTTGAGGACAATGATGCCATACTACAGAATGGTGTTCGTTTTGGAGGTGATGTTCCAGTAGGATTTGGGAGGTGGGTGGGGCAGAGCCCTTCTGAAGAACTGTTAGTTAACATAACAGTTTCCTATTTGAAACCTGATCCAGTTTTTTTCCCTTCTAACACTAGCACTGGATCTGTCTGTATGTCATAAAAACACACTAATGATAAACCTAATTTCCTTTTTTACGTTCAATCAGTATGTCCCCGAGGCTCTGAGCACGGCTCTGTAGGCATCCATTTCCCACAACTCTAAACGGAAAATGTGAACATTGAACTCTTGAGGCAAGCACTGCCCTGGAGGCCCAGGACTTCAAGCATTTGCCTTTAGGAATCGCCCAAAATTTGTCAGGGTTTCTGGATTTGGGAGCACTCTGCTCCCCAGAGTCCCCTGCACATCAGCCCGTTTTGCTTTCTTAGAGCAGAGCTTAAGAATGGAGCGCGCTCAGTGAGGGGAACGGAAGGATTGGCTGACGGGGACCTGCTCTATGGCACAGACTGTGACCCCTGTATTCTGTGATCTTTGTGGGAAAAGAATTGCCAAGAGAATGGATGTGTGTCCATACATAACTGAATCACTTTGTTGTACAGCAGAAATTATCACAACCATGTAAATCAACTTTACTTCAGTAAAACTTAAAAAAACAAAAAAAAATTGGAGTGGAGTTCCCATTGTGGCACAGTGTAAACGAATCCGCCTAGGAACCATGAGGTTGTGGGTTTGATCCCTGGCCTTGCTCAGTGGGTTAACGATCCGGCGTTGCCGTGAGCTGTGGTGTAGGTTGCAGACACGGCTCGGATCTGGCATTGCTGTGGCTCTGATTAGACCCCTGGCCTGGGAAACTCCATATGTTGTAGGTGCGGCCCTAAAAAGACAAAAAAAAAAAAAAAAAATGGAGTGCACTCAGATACTAGAAGCCAGGAGATTTGGGTCTTGTTCCCATTTTGACACCAAAGATCTCAGCCAAGTCACCTTTTGAGGGCCTCTATTTCCTTACCTGTAATTTTCCTAATAGTTGGATTCACTGTAGTGATAATAGTACCTAGCACTTACCGAGCATTTGCCACGTGCCCTGGTGTGGTGTTATGGTCATTCTAAGTAGCTGTTACCCCCCAGTTTCCAGATGAGGAGGAAACAGGCTCAGAAAAGTTGAAGTGACTAGCCCAAGGCCCAACAGCTCGTAAGTGGAGAGCCAGGATATTCTCTTACTTTTCACTTGAGATTTATTCCCTCACTACTTGTAGGAGCAGATGATCACTTAAAAAGATGGATATTTAAGAACGTTGGAGTGAAGTATGTTATCATTTAGTGCAGTATTCTGAGCTACTTAAAATGGAGATATTAATAAATTTTCGTTTGCTTTTTCAGATAATATAGAAGTTGCATATTTAAAGACACTTACCAAGGAAGATATTATCAAATTCTATAAGGTAAGTTCAGTTTGCACATTTAGATTTTAAGTGATAAGGAAGTATTATATGCACTGTGTTGTGTGTTGTTGCTTTGAACCCATTCGGGTAGGATTTATGAAGGCATTTTTAATGCATTTAACCCTTTTTTTTTTTTTTTGTCTTTTTAGGGCCGCACCTACGGCATATGGAGGTTCCCAGGCTAGGGGTCCAATTGGAGCTACAGCCGCTGGCCTGCACCAGAACCACAGCAACACAGGATCCAAGCCGCATCTGCGACCTTTGCCACAGCTCACAGCAACGCCGGATCCTTAACCCACTGAGTGAGGCCAGGGATGGAACCCACGTCCTCATGGTTGGTAGTCGGGTTCACTAACGGCTGAGCCACGATGGGAACTCCTGGATTTAAGTATGTTTGACACCAATACATCACTGTTAGGAAAAAGAGACCTCTCTATTGAACCCAATACTGTCTTCCTCTTTCTCTGGACTGAAGGCTGTGATGGTCTGTCCCAGCTTCCAGACCCACTATTTTGGTTACTCTGTTGTTTTCTTTTCTCTGTTCCATTAAGGACATTGCTAAGCTTTTAGTGAGGAGAAAGAGCAAAGAACATAAGTAGAGCTTGAAAATTAAATTATTTTCCAGTCTTTCTGACAGTTATAAAGTATCTTTACCCACTTAGGTGCCACTGTAGCTCCTTTTTTATTTTTATTTTTTTATTTTTTTGCTTTTAAAGGCCCCATCTGTGGCCTATGGAAGTTCCCAGCATAGGGGTGGAATCAGAGCTACAGCTGCTGGCCTACACCACAGCCACAGCCACACGGGATCCGAGCCGTGTCTGTGACCTACAACACAGCTCATGATAATGCCGGATCCTTAACCCACTGAGTGAAGCCAGTGATCAAACCCACATCCTTATGGATACTAGTCCATTTTGTAACCCACTGGGCCACCACGGGAACTCCCTCCTTTTTTAAATAAATGATTACTCACCTTTGAACTGTGTTCAGAGATCTCGTGAGTGTTTTTTTAATTGAAAGATATTTGATTTGCAATGTTGTATTAGTTTCTGGTATACAGCAAAGTGGTGCAGTTATACATATACATTTTCATATTTTTTTCCATGTAGGTTATTATAAGAAATTGAGTATAGTTCCCTGTGCTGTGTAGTAGGGAAACAACTTTGTTGTTTATCTATTTTATATATAGTAGTTTGCGTCTGCTAATCCCAAACTAAAGATCTTGTGAGTTTTAAATTTCCTATGCTCACCGCGAATGTTTATCAAAAGAAAGTAGAGGCACAACCATTAAAGTTTTCCCAGTGCAGCTTTTAGAGGTTTATACTATCTAAATTTTCCCTGCCTCTAACAATTCTGAGAGGAAGAGCAAAAATTTTTAAGTGGGCATGTAAAGTGTAATAAGCATACTACGGGCAGAAATTAAAAAGTTATGCTGCAATAGAGTTGTACCTAAATTGTTACCTATATTCTTTGTGATGTATTGGGTCCTCTAATTTGTGTGAAATACTTTTATGCCTATTTTGTAGGACACGGAGTAAAATTAAACTCTGTAATTACCATAGTGCCTTAGAATTATACCCCATCTCGTGTTCTTAGCCATGTCTCCTGGTTCATATTGACCTAATTAGACACTAGGTTTTTTGTCAGGAGCTCAGCCCTGCTTTGTGCCAACACCTGTGGGAGGGATAGCGGCTCGCCTCGCACTGTCATTTTTCAGGGCTGTGTTGTAACTGCCAGTGCAGGGGTCAGTACTTGCAGTTCTCATTAGAATGATTTTGTGAAATTAGTTGTACATCAAAAGCTAATCAGATCGAATTCACCACCGCTGGTGCCTTGTGGGAGACTGAGGAAAAGGGAATAGTCCTTGACTCGGAGGTGCTTATCCTTTCATAGAGGAAAAGGGTGATTTTCACGGTCTGCCAGTTACTTACACTTCTTCCCAGATCCTCTGCAGAACAACCAGGCTTAGATCTTTAGAAGCAAACTTTTTACCCCAATCAGTAAGAAGCTCTCAGATGAGGGACTGTTACTGGAGACAAACCTGGGCTGAGCTCTTGAGAGAGGCTGTTCTGCCAGCTGGCAGGAGCCATTGTCAAGTTTGTGTGCAACCTCAGCAGGGCTTCCACTGCAGCCGCACAGGACCAGGCTTATAATAACTGTTCCATAAATAACTGTGAGTCAGTTTGGCTGTGTTGATGATCTCTTCCTCTGAGGGTGTCAAACATTAGTTCTGGCTGACGCATCAGGGGAAGCTGCATCACAACTTAAGTTTTCCCTTTGGAAAAGACAGATGCAGGCCCAGCATTAAGGAAGGGGTGGGGAGATACTTCCCGACAACATCCTTCTGCCAGTGCCACTGCTGGAATTCTTGGTAGTGACTTGGGGGAGTCCCTCGGAGCGGCGTGGTGGGATGGGGAGAACAGAGAGACCTCACTTCTGGCCCCGCCCATAAAGAGCTGTGCGACTCCAGCAAGTCACTGTACCTCTCTGTGTTTCAGAGTCCAAGTTTCTAAAATAGGAATCATCTTGATGCTTAGCTTATGGAAAATCAAGTGAGCTAACGTAGGAGAGAGGCTGATACAAGACAGGACTCAGGAAATGTTAGATTTTTTCTCTCTTGGTAGATGAGGATCCATAGCAGTGCCCTGATGTGGGACCTGAGAAGGATGTGGTCATCCCTTAACTAAGCTCAGACCGTTTTCTCTGCAGACACTGACCTATCACTAGGTGCAGCCCTGCGTCCCACCCTGATGAGTACTTTTCTAGGTTTTCTTTTTCTTTCCTTTTTTTTTTTTTTCAGGGCTGCACCCAAGGCATATGGAGGTTCCCAGGCCAGGGCTACAGCTGCTGGCCTACACCACAGCCACAGCCACATGGGATCTGAGTCATGTCTGTGACCTACACCACAGCTCACGCCAATGCCGGATCCTTAACCCGCTGATCCGTAACCTGGGGATCGAACCCGCCAACCTCACAGTTCCTAGTTGGGTTTGTTTCCACTCCACTGAGCCACAACGGGAACTCCTCTTTTTTTTATTCCTTTCTAGGTTTTCAATCCCATGGTTTTATTAGCCATGAGAGCTTGAGCACTTAATCTCCTTGGGCTCAGTTTTCTTGTCTGTAAGGTAGGGTTAAGAATAATTCTTGCCTGCCCTCCCAATCCTTGTAGAGTTTAAATGAACTGCTGTAAATGAGGGGAAAGATAGAGAAACATCTTTTCTGTGTCTGACTGTGTGAGAGCAGATTCCTCATGGTCGTAAAGGAGCACCTCAAGTTATGTTCCATGGTAGAGCGAAAGGGTGACCTTGCTATTCTTTCCGCCTAGGAAATGTTGGCAGTGGATGCTCCGAGGAGACATAAGGTGTCCGTCCACGTTCTTGCCAGAGAAATGGATTCTTGTAAGTACTGAGTCTTGACTTCTTAAAAATTGTGTTTTTAGGCGCATGGTGCCTGTCGCGTGCCATAGCAACATCCCTTACAGAGCACCAGGAAGTATAGGGGCCCCGGAAGGGAACTGACTGGACTCGGGGTCTTCTCTAATAAAGCAAAAATAAGGAGGAAAAGGGAATGAGGCAGTAATGGAGGGTGGACACCAGATGGCAGTGCTGAGCCAGCCGCAGCTCCGTGGGAAACCCCAGCCAGGTGCTGGGAGGAAGTCTCCAAAGAAGCACGTAGGGAAGGGGGTGAGCAGTGTATCTGCCCAGTCCTTGCCATCTCCTGATGGCCAAGGTTTGCCCCATAACCATTAATTTCCCCAGCTTTCTGGGTTGTTTTACTGGGTCCCTCTGGAAGGTCAGAGTGTCACTGGGTCCAGTAAGATCAGACCTCTGCACTGAAGTAGCTGCGGCCAAGGCTACTTAAGCACAGTAACATTATGATCCATCATTGGGGACACTCTGGATAGGAGGCTGGACAGGCTACAAGGCCTTGGGGAGTCTTGAAAAGGATCTGAGAAGTACACAAACCGGGCCTGGTGCTGTTTTTTCAATGAGCTGAGTCTGGTTTGCTTTTGTTTGTTTTTTGGTGAAAGTTGTTCTCATGCTTGTATCAATAAGTGCAAATAATTAAACCTTGTGTTTTCCTTTATAGGTCCCGTGGTTGGAGAGTTTCCATGTCAAAATGATATAAATTTGTCACAAGCACCAGCCTTGCCACAAGTAAGAAATGTAAATGTCACGTTAGATTGCACTGTTAGAGGACTGGCTGCGTAGAAGGAACTTATTCACTAGGACACATAAGACCTAGAGGTTTCCGGTCATCGGGTATTCGGGCATCGACTCAGTCTCCCTTAAAGGCCAGGTTGCCATTCTTTTCCTTTTCAGCTTCAGAGACTCGGCCTGTGCCCTTGTCTGCCTTTGCCTCTAGCTGAACAGTTGTGTAGCTCTGCAGTGAGTCATCTCTGGCCACACTTGTCCCCAGCCTTTTCCATGGTGCTTATGCATTTTAATCATCTGGGAAGTTTGTGGGGGTTTTTTTCATTTTTGTTTTTTCTTTTGTCTTTTTAGGGCCACACCTGCGGCATATGGAGATGTCCAGGCTAGGGGTCAAATCGGAGCTGTAGCCACTGGCCTACAGGCCTACCCTGGAGCCACAGCAACGCCAGATCCGAGCCGTGTCTATGACTTACACCACAGCTCATGGCAACACTGGATTCTTTTTTTTTTTTTGCCTTTTGTCATTTTAGGGCCACACTTGTGGCATGTGGAGGTTCCCAGGCTGGAGGTCTAATCAGAGCTGTAGCCACTGGCCTATGCCGCAGCCACAGCAACACAGGATCCGAGCTGCGTCTGCGACCTACACCACAGGTCATGGCAAAGCTGGATCCTTAACCCACTGAGCAAGGGCAGGGATCGAACCCACAACCTCATGGTTCCTAGTCGGGTTCGTTAACCACTGCGCCACAACGGGAACTCCCCAACACTGGATTCTTAACCTACTCAGTGAGGCCAGGGATCAAACCTGCATCCTCATGGATGCTAGTCAGATTCATTTCTGCTGAGCCAAGATGGGAACTCCTCATCTAGGAAGTTTGTAAAAGGAGGAAGCTGGCAGTGTAAGCAGGTCCTTGCCAGGTGGGCGCACTAGCCTCTTGCACTCGCTGAAGCTTCGGTTCTGAGCTCTCAGTGTGTCCACCCGTAGTGGCCAGAGGAAAACCAGGCATTTCTCCTCTGTCCTTACCGATCAAGGAAGAGAGGTCAGCCCGTATACTGTGTAATATATGGTGTAGAAACTAGTTCGTGAGGGAAAAAAAAAAAGTTTATGTCCTGTTGAGTCTGCTTTTTAGGCTAAATACACTAAGGAAAACTTTTCTTCTTTGCAGCCTGAAGTGATTCAGAACATGACCGAGTTCAAGCGTGGTTTGCCACTGTTTCCCCTTGTGAAACCACATATTAACTTCATGGCTGCAAAACTCTGAAGATTCCCTACGGGCGGGAAAGTGCAAGTGGATGCATTCCTGAGTCTTCCAAGGGCTAGGAAAACAGTATTGGCCACTTTAATAGTTTCTCATTAACTGTTAGAGAGACAAACAGAAAAAAAAATTGTCAAATGTCATTATGTAGAAATGTTAAAAATCCAAAGTAATTAAATTACAAAATCGTATAGATGTAGAATATTTTTAAAATACATGCCTCGTAAATATTTTAAAATTTTTCTTTTCATTACTAAGAGAAAGCTCCCTTATATAACAGTACTTAAAATGATGAATGATATTCCTATAGAATCTTCCTTATTCTGTAAAATAGTCACTTGTCAGAAGAAAAATATGTTAGCTTTTTTCTAAAAGCCTCCTAGGTTGACAGAAAAGACTTCAAAACATATGGAAAAGTAATACCTTTTTAAAAAATTGATCCTCAATTTTGAGTTCTACTTAATGGTTTTATGTAAATAATGGAGAACATTACATTTGGCAGATAATGAACAAAGCAATGTAATTTTCTTTTATTAGTGAAATTGCTGATTATCTAAGGCATGGTTTTAATCTTTTTATAAAATTTGAACGTTTTTTATTCAAACTAGTAAAATGCTGGAAAACTCTAGAACACCCTACTTATTTACAGTGCTAGAAATACAGACTTAACCTTACATCAATTTTGTCCCAAACTGAATTTCTCAGGATTACTGTGATTTGTTTCTTTCTGATTGAATTATATTGACATTCTTTGTTGTTCATAGTTGGTTTGCAGTGTTTCATCAGTGTCACTTTTTCCCATCAACGCGTTGTTGTATTTATTTAACAAGTACAAATAGGGTCAACTACAGATCCCACTGAGTGTGTGACATGCTTTTCCGACATCAGCTATTCTAAACACCTGTAACTTCTTACTACTGTGAAATTTCAGTCAGTATACAAATCAAAATATTCACCCCATCATGAATATAAAAAGCAACAAGTACAAAGACACTTTTTTGGAGGTATAAAAAAGGAAAACCTTGGATTCTTAAATAGAATGATCTCCATAGAGACTCTAAAATCCCTTTTTTGCTACCAGTCTGGTATTGCCTTAAGTGTTATTTTTTGAATATTTAAATATAAACATGCAAACAGAGATGATGACTGGAGTGAACTTTAAAAAATTTTTTTTTCACAAGATACTATTTTAGATAAAATTGTTACTGTGGATTTAACAGCTGTTTTGAACTCTTTACTGTTACTAAAACTTCAAGAGAAATTGGAAACATACCGGCGCTAGTAACAGTAAGGTGGCCCTATTGTCCACTCACTCAGGCAAAGTAAAGAATGGCATTTTCAGATAACATTTTACCTTCATGTCCATTGCTTTGCAAGGACTTCTTTCTGTAGTCATGTCTTTTCACATCTTAAGTTTTCACATTTGCCATTTTTCCAAATAATCTGAATTTGGGGCAAGAATGATAATCACAACTGTGGAGGCTGCTTTTGCGAGCGGGGCTCCATTTCTACTGTCAGATCAATGTGGTGCTGTACCCGTCTTTTTATCCCGACCTTCAAGAGCTTCCTTGGATGAAGCCTGTCTTTGTCCATCAGAAGGTACGTGAGTCATCACCACTTCCTTCTGGTTTTATGCATTTGTAGACTATGCAGCTTTTCATCAGACTGCAAGTATATACAAGAGAGATTGAAAATTAGTCCTGAGTGTTTAAATCCACCACTGGAAGAGTGAATAAGCCACCTATACCTTTTCTGTGGAAAATTATGTGCTGTTGGGTAACTTTTAGCTCTTTCAAGAAAAAAAGGGGGAGGGTGAAATTTAACAGTGTCATTTCTATGAGAAAGTCACATGGAGAAGTCGGAAAGGCACCCGGTATAGCCTTCTAGGAAACTGTGGTTGCCATTCAGCATGCTCCAGCGTTGTCTGGTTTTCAGATTGGATCTGGAGCTGCTGTCGGATCACTCAGGCATACTTGGGATTCCTCTAAGTGGGTCCAAGCTGCAGTCCATGAGCAATAACAGATACCCCAGATACTGCTCTTTACTCCGTGCTTAGTAATGAGATTTGTGAAACACACTAAGGTGTTCGTTACCTATGACTTTTTAAAAAGTCTTCTTTTTCACCAGTTGATGTGGAAGAGAGAGCATGTGACACAGCCAGTATGTGGTGGAGTGCTAGGGTAATCCTGTTTACAATAAACCGCCTGAATTTCACCTCTGCATTTGCATTTGTATTATTTTTACAGTTTCAGTGGCCAATCCTCAGCCTACCTCTCAGCATCCCGATTTGACAATGTTTCTTGCTTTCATTGTTCCTAAGGAAAAAAGCAGTGGATTTTTTTTTAAGTGAATCTGAGTAACAATTATTTAGTCAAACAAATGGGTCAGTTTCACACTCTTCAGAGTAGATCACTTTTATAAAATAGGAATCTCAGTGTGAGAGGCTGAACTCCTTGCTCTGAGAGTTGTCATTGACCCCAAGCCCAGATTCGTTCCAGGCATTACCGGAAGAAAAATGTGAAGGCAGAGAAAATGCTTCTCTCCTTTCCAGCTCATTGTTGCATCTTCCTGCTACATCTCCAGCAGCAGGTCAGGCAGATATCTTGTCCTCATTGGGAGAATCATGATTCCCTTCTTGTATTCTCAGAATGTTTGTGGTAAAAACCCAGGATTCTCACGTACTTATCTCCCTTTGTCAGGGTGGTTCCTGCCCTCTTAATCCTTCCCTGGCAGGACCTCTGACCTGTAGGCTCCTGGGTCCCTAGCATTGTGTGCTGCCCAACCAGTGACGTTCACTCACTGCCCTTGTAACCTGAGTATTGTACCCTCCGTAGCTTCTTGTTGGCAAAGCTTATTGGTAGTACTTAATTGCTACTATTCTTAGCCAAGTCCATCTCTTCAAAGATACTGCAGTATCGTGTATAGCTTATACCCTGAATGAACATTAAGTGACATTGTAAAGCCACTTTATAGATAACCGATCACCCTCGCAGACGTCTTCCACAGTAGATCTCCCACAGAAACCTTTTGACATGGCAGGTCGACAATTAAAAAAAATCATCATCAGCATCCCAGGTTTTTAGAGGTAAAAAATTGGCTCAGAAAGGCTAAACATTTTGCCCAGGATCGTGCAGGAAGCATAGATTCAAACCTTCACTCAGAACTTTAAATCTCATTACTGCATGTGGATTTCTGGTAATAATAGATACCCAGTCTATGAATGGACTTATGGCACAATGGCAGTTGCTTTTACATTTGTATGAAAGCTCCATGTTTTTTCACAGATACCACCTTACCTAATCTCCCAAACTTTGCCTATTTTAGAGGAAGTGAGACCAGATCTGAGTCTATGCACCTCTCCTCCAGGCCACTGTTGTTCCCACGTTGCTGGGCTCCCTTGTGGCCAGTTTTCATCACTGCCTGCAAGATCTCCCTCCCTTTTGGGATTAGTCCAAACCCATGCCTCCTGGCTGGCTAAGCCCTTAAGTCAGTGCCAGCTGTCCTTCCTTTTGCCCCTGCAGTGATGATATTATCTGGAATTCTTGAAGAAATTCGGAAGATGAGTGTGAAGAAGAATCAAGTTCACCTGTAACTCCACCACTCCAAGGCAACCACATTTTTTTTGCACTGTTATTTTGCAGTCTTTTTCCCATGCATACAGAATAAGGTCATATATTCGATGTTAGAATTTTTTCTTCAATAGTCTAATCTATATGGAGAATTTCCACGTGGATACTCTTGAAAAAAAATTGTGATTTTTGTTGTTATTGTTGTTGGGGTTTTGGTGTCATATTTATTGTCGTTTGTTTATCAGATCCTCTTTGTGGGATGTTTAGGGTGTTTTCAAACTTTGATCCATGATAAAACTCCTTGTGCAGAGTATGTGTGTGGTCTTCTGATTATTTCTTTAAATTACTGGGTTATGAAATATGTCATTTAACTTCTTTTTGGAAAAATTTTAAATCTGGAGAAAAGTTGTAGAAATAGTACAGTGAGTGCCCATATACCCTCCACCCTGTGTTCGCCAGTTGTATAATGTTTGTGGCACATTGCTCCCTCCCTCCATCTCTCAGTCGGTTGTGATGTCGTGACTCCTCACCCCTAAATCCTTCATCACATTCCTCCTAATAACACGGTCAGTGTGTAGTCACAAATTAGGTCTCATCCACAGGAGGTCTGAACTTTGTTCCTTTTGCAAAACATGTGCGAACAGCGAACTCTGTGTATAAGGTCAGCATTCACTTTAGGGGGCCAAAATTACCCTTATACAAAAATCAGACAAAGATATTTCAAGTAAAGGAAGCCCCAAATCAGTTACCCTTTAAAAAACCCCAGGAGTTCCTGTCGTGGCTCAGTGGTTATCGAACTGGACTAGGAACCATGAGGTTGCGGGTTTGATCCCTGGCCTCACTCAGTGGGTTAAGGATCCGGCCTTGCCATGAGCTGTGGTGTAGGTGGCAGACGTGGCTCAGATCCCCTGTTACTGTGGCTGTGGCATAGGCCAGCATACAGCTCCGATTAGACCCCTAACCTGGAAACCTCTATAAGCCGCGGGTACGGCCCTAAGAAGACAAAAAAATAAAATAAATAAAAAGCCCCAAAAGTCTTTAACAAAATATTAGCAATTTGAATCCAGTGATGTAAATAAAAAAATTTTTTTTTTTTTTTTAATTTTTGGCCACACTTGAAACATGCAGGAGTTCCCAGGCAAGAGATCAAACCCATGCCACAGCAGTGACTGGAGCCATAGCAGTGACAATGCCAGATTCTTTAATCACTGAGCCACCAGGGAATTCCAAAAAGGAATTTTCTAAATACATTTGATTTTCAAATATTAAACCAATCTTACATGATGACAAAGGGGGATTCTCTAAGGAATGCAAGGTTGATATTATACTTGAATATTGTACTTGAAAATCAATTACCATTAGTTGATATTATACTTGAAAATCAAAGGGGGGGAACCACATGATGATTTCAGTAGGTATAGTGAAAGCATTTTACAGAGATCATACTAACAGCTCTCAGCAAACAAGGAATAGAAGGGAACTTCCTCAACCCGATAAAGGAAATTTACAAAATACCTGCTGGTAACATAATTATGGATAAAATACTTTGACCCTAAGATATGCACTAAGATGAGGATGTATGTTCTCATTACTTCTATTCAAGCTTGTATGAGGTCCTGGTCAGTACAGTAAAGACTGGGAAGAATGAAATAGAACTAACCCTTCACAGACAACATGAGCAAAGAACAGCAACAACAAAAGCCTAAGGACTACAGAAATGTAACTAATAACTGAAACCAAGGTTGCAGGAGAGGAATCAACAAACCAATTTTATGTCTATATACTGCCCACAAAATTCAAATGTAATTTTTTTTTTTTGGTCTTTTCAGTGGCGCACCCATGGCATATGGAGGTTCCCAGGCTAGGGAGCCAATCAGAGCTGTAGCCGCCAGCCTACACCACAGCTACAGCAACTCGGGATCCAAGCTGCATCTTCGATGTACACCACAGCTCATGGCAACACTGGATCCCCAACCCACTGAGCGAGGCCAGGGATTGAACCTGCATCTCCGTGGATACTAGTCAAGTTCGTTAACTGCTGAGCCACAACGGGAACTCCTCAAATATAATTTTCGCCACGAGGAACACCTCAAATATAATTTTCAGTAGCACTAAAAAAGTATTTAGGGGCAAAATATTTTTAAATGTGAAAAACGTCTACAGTGAAGACTTCAGAATGTCACTGAAGGAAATTTTTTAAAGACCCAACTACAAGGACAGATGCATCATATTCATAGCAGTGGGAGACAGTGTTTTTCAGGTACCATTCTCCCCACTGAGCTGTAAATTCTAAAGCAACACTTGCCAAAATTCCCACAGGCTGTTCAGGCAGACATTTACAAGCTGATTTTAAATTTTACATGGACATGCAGAGAATCTTGAGTAGCTAAAATAATTCTGAAATAGAACAAATTTATCCCTCCTGATAGCAAGACTTATGTGAAGCTATAATCCATCTAGTGGGTATTGGCCTAAGGATAGACATAGATCGATGGAAGAGAATAGAGTCCAGAAATAGATCCCCATATTGATTTCAGTTGATTTTTTAGCAAGAATTTCTTTTTTTCTTTTTCAGCTGTACCTGGGGCATGTGAAAATTCCCAGGCCAGGAATCGAATCCAGCTGTGGCAAAAGCAGGTTCTTGGCCCACTTGCCATAGCGGGAACTCCCTTACTTGTGTTTTAACAGTCTGCTAACGACATTTGTAAAACTGGAGAGTTCAACTTTTTTTTGGGGGGGTGGCAGCCTTTTCTTTCTTTCCATTTTTTTTCTTTTTTAGGGCCACACCCATGGCATATGGAGATTCCCAGCTAGGGGTCCAATCGGAGCTGCAGCTCCTGACCTACACCACAGCTCACAGCAGTGCTGGGTCCTTAACCCACTCATTGAGGCCAGGGATGGAACCTGCATCATCATGGATGCCAGTCAGATTCATTTCCGCTGAGCCACGATGGGAACTCCTCCTCAACTGATTTTTGATCAAAGTGTCATGGTAATTTGATGGGGGGAAAAATAAGTCTTTTCAACTAATGGTTGAACAACTGGATATCCTTATGTAAAAAAACTGAACCTTAACCCTTATCTTACAGTACATACAGAATTAAAAAGGACTACAGATTTAAACTATAAAAGTTCTACAAGGAAACATAAGAGAAAATCTTTCCGAAGTTTTATAGGCAAGAATTCCTTAGGATGTAAAGGTCACTAACCATCCAAGAAAAAATGGACATAATGAAGTTTTTCTAAGTTTAAAATAATCTTCTCTTCAAAGGACACTATTAAAGAAAATAAAATGGCAGGCTGCTGACTGGAGGGAGATACTTAGAATGCATAAATCAGACAAAACAACAAACTCCTGAGAAGATGAAAATGTTAGAAAAGAGCTCAGTAGATGCTTCACTACAGGAGAAGTAGGTAATGGTTAATATGTACATAAAAAGACGCACAGCATCATAAGTCATTGGGGAAGTGCAAATTACAACCAACAGGAGCGGCAAAACAACAGTGTGGAGGAAGATCTGTAATTGTTTGGAGACTAAGGCCCAGCCGTGGGATCGGTGGACACAAGGGAACTAAAAAGTGGAAATGTTCCTTGTCAATAAAAAGCTGGGGAAAATGTTTTAAAAACAACCAAAATGGGCTATCAGTCCATGCACACTGGAATAGTTAAAATTAGAAATACTGACCATACCAAGGGAAAGCTTCCAGTTTATGACAGATTTCTTAAAATTTCTCTTCCTGCTGCAGAGTAGTCGTGCTTGTCCTTTGTTGTAGCAAAAAGTCATATTTTGGAGGATATTTTGAATGTAGTTTCTTTTTTGGTCTTTTTGTCTTTCTAGGGCTGCACCCGTAGCATACTGGAGGTTCCCAGGCTAGGGGTCCAATGGGAGCTGTAGCCACCAACCTACACCAGAGCCACAGCAATGCAAAATCAGAGCCGCATCTGCGACCTCCACCACAGCTCACAGCAACACTGGATCCTTAACCCACTGAGCGAGGCCAGGGATTGAACCCACAACCTCATGGTTCCTGGTCAGATTAATTAACCACTGAGCCACGACGGGAACTCCCTAGCACATGTATTTTTAAAGATTATCACAAGAGACATGGCCTAAAAGTGCTCAGCATTATATTTTTAAACTTTGATTAGATTTTAGCAATATGAATAGCATCTATTAATTTAAAACACTGCAATTTGGAGAACATGGTTTGGGAAGCACTGCCTACATCCTTGCTGCTATGGACATCCTTGCTATGGGCATCCCCTGACAGTTTGCCAGTGTGACCAAAAAAGAAAGTATCACTCATCACCCAGTTTTATGAATGGGTTAAGTCACAGCCCACTGCAGTTGCCCACCAACAGCGTACCCAGAAATGAATTCATGACAACACAGGCTGAGGCCCTCTGTGCTTTTGGATAAATGGGCCCTTAGATAATTAAATGCGTATCTCGGGAAGCATTTCAATGATCCTGGATTAAATCTTCCACTACATAGAAAAGTGCTAAAATCATTACCCTTAGTTATCTGTTCTGTGTGATTATTGGTAGATGTGTGCCAAAATTTTTATATATATACTGGCTCCTCCCTTTACCTCTTCAGAGAAGTTTACTCAGAGCTACGGAGTAGCTGTCTCCTGGGCTGTAGTCCTCAGTAAGACCCTGAATCAAACTTAAACTGCAGTTTTGGCAACCATGAAGGAACCCAGAGTGAATCTCTCCTTCACCTGAACTCTGTGTGGATCTAAAACCTTTGTACGGGCAAGGGCCACCTGTCCCCATCCGCCTCCTTGGCCATTGGGTAAGTCTCTCCAGGTTCTTCGATCTCCCATCTTGGTTGACTATCCTGAGTTTTATTCAGTGTTTGGTAAACTCCTTGCTGTGAGGAATAGGTTTTCCTTGAACTTAAGGCAGTTCAAGAAGAGGCACTGTGAGTTCCCGTTGTGGCGCAGCGCAAACAAATCAGACTAGGAAACATGAGGTTGAGGGGTTCGATCCCTGGGCCCGCTCAGTGGGTTAAGGATCCGGCATTGCCAGGAGCTGTGGTATAGGTCGCAGACGCAGCTTGGATCTGGCATTGCTGTGGCTGTGGCGTAGACCGTCAGGTACAGCTCTGATTCATCCCCTGGCCTGGGAACCTCCTTATGCCTTGGGTGTAGCCCTAAAAAGACAAAACAAAAAAAAAAAAAAGAAAGAGAGAGAGATACTGAATTCCCAGCTGAAAGACACTGGGAAGATTTGGAGTGGGTGATTAGGTAAGGAGCTAACCTGGTTATCTACCTTGAATTATCTACTTTAACAGAAGTTTTTTGGAATAAAAGTGAAGATATCATATGAGCACTTTTAGCTTTGAAGATAAGAGACAAAAAGCTGCTCTTGACTGGTCATGGCTTTTTCAGGCAACTGAGAAATTTACAGGAGTGGCAGAGGCAAGTCCTCGTACCATGCCCTGGTCCCATAGGAAAACCCAGTCATTAAAGATTCACTTGTCTAGGAGTTCCAGTTGTGGCTCAGTGGTTAACGAATCCGACTAGGAACCATGAGGTTGCGGGTTCGATCCCTGGCCTCGCTCAGTGGGTTAAGGATCTGGCGTTGCTGTGAGCTGTGGTGTAGGTTGCAGACATGGCTGGGATCCTGCGTTGCTGTGGCTGTGGCGTAGGCTGGTGGGTACGGTTCCGATTAGACCCCTAGCCTGGGAACCTCCATATGCCGTGAGTGCGGCCCTAGAAAAGGCAAAAAGGCAAAAAAAAATAAAAAAGATTCACTCATCTGAGGAGCCATCCAGTGCTCTGAGCTCCCATGGTGGTTTTAGTCTGCTGGAGGGAAGAACAAAGACATCTTTCTAGGGGGAACTTGCATCATCTCCCTGTGCCTTAAAGATGTAAATATTCTACCTGATCTTTGTTTTGCTTTTTAGGGCTGAACCCGTAGCATATGGAAGTTCCCAGGCTAGGGGTCGAATTGGAGCTACAGCCACTGGCCTACACCACAGCTCATGGCAATGCAGAATCCCTGACCCACTGAGCAAGGCCAGGGATCGAACCCACATCCTCATGGATACTAGTCGGATTCATTTACGCTGAGCCACAACGGAAACTCCATACCTGATCTTCTTAGACATCTTGTTCTATGTCTTGAGAGCTTGGTCTCTTGATCAGTGAGGAAACTCTTTCTGTTCTCTACCATTTGAAGGGACTTATATGCTGTACATTTGGAAGCCAGTTGAATAGACTAGGATTCCGAGCAGCCTCTTTGGCCCTACCAGCTCTCAGGGCAGTTTGGCATAAGGGATCTCAATCCATAAGGGGCCTTTATCATGTCAACTTTTATTGCATCCACCTGTACACCTTTATTTACTTTCTTAGACTATTCTTGCAAATAAGCTTTCTAGATCTTGTGAGGGCTGCATCCTTTTCAGAATCTTATGGGAACACCTCTAGTATCTTATTCATTTGAGTCCCTATTAAGATTCTACCCTATGGAGTTCCCATTGTGGCTCAGCAGAAATGAATCCGACTAGTATCTGACCCAGGTTTGATCCTTGGCCTCGCTCAGTGGGTTAGGGATCCTACTTCGCCAGTGAGCTGTGGGGTGGGTCACAGACATGGCTCAGATCCCACATTGCTGTGGCTGTGGTATAGGCTGGCAGCTATAGCTCCGATTTGACCCCTAGCCTGGGAACTTCTATATGCAGCTGGTGCGACCCTAAAAAAGACAAAAAGCAAACAACCCCCCCCCCCAAAACCCCCAAGGATCCTACTCTAACATGGCCAGATGATGGATCCTTTGAATTGGAAAATTTTCTAAATTGTTAAATTTTTAGAGCTCTCATTGTAAATACCTGTTTCATTGGTAGCTATGGAAGACAAAATTAAAATGTGGATACAAAGAAACATGACTAACCTTAAGAACTCCCTTAGTTAAACAAAACAAAACACACCTGTACAGGAAGCTTATTTGAATTTGTGAGCTCAGTTTCTCTCACTGGGTCTTACAGATGCCAATAAAAACATCAGAGTAATTAATGTTAATCAGGCTAACAAGGGAATAGAAAGGATTATTAAGAGGAGAGTAATGGGGCTTGTCCCAATAGACTGGAAATCTTTAAATGGTTATTAAAAAATAGGATAAATAAAATAGACCTGGGATTAAAACAAAGGCTTGGATACAGCCTACTTAAGGTTGGATGAGCCAAAGTGACCTGCTTTGGGTCCACCCAACGTTAAAGGGCCCCAAACAAGTTTGCTCTATTTACCCCAGTCTGGGAAAATTTAAGGGGCTGGAAGGAAAAATTTACATTGAGAGACCTGACCAGCAATTGCTTAGAGCAACAAGTAGGCCAGTTAATCAAGTTAAAGATTGACAAAAGGGCCTGAGTCCCTTGGCTGGACCCCTCACTGGGACCTCAAAGCCTTTTATCCGAGAATGGCTAACGTGGCTGGGGGATAAAAAGGCAAGTTTTCTGGGGCTCCTTATAAGACCGAGACTGGTCAATGGGGTCCTAATGGAAGATAAGCTTAAAGATAAAAGAGGAATTTATAGGAGTTCCTATCATGGCTCAGCGGAAATGAATCTGACTAGCATCCATGAGGACACAGGTTCAATCCTTGGCCTTGCTGAGTGGGTTAAAGATTCAGTGTTGCCGTGAGCTGTGGTGTAGGTGGCAGATAGGGCTCAGATCTGGCATTGCTGTGGCTCCGGCATAGGCTGGCAGCTACAGCTCAGGTTCAACCCCCTGCCCTAGGAACCTCCATACCTCAGGTGCGGTCCTAAAAAGACCAAAAAAAAAAAAAAAAGGTTATGGAAAAAGAACCCTGAGAAAAGAGTTTCGTGTATTGGTTAGGGATTGCTAAGATTAGAACAAACTAAGGAAATGAATAAAATAATGAAAAAGTAAGATGGTACAAAATTAAAATTTGGTTCTCTCAGGTAAGAGGATAAAGTTTTCTTGGAGTATTGATCTGCTTTTGATAACAGTTGTAAAGTTTCTTTACCTCTTAAGTAATCTGTTGTAACTTTCTGTATTTGCCTTTGAAATCTTTTATCATTTTGGTTAAATTAACATTGTTTCAGTGACCTATAATCCTAATTGATCAAGCATTTTACAAACTTTTGTTATCTTTGACAAACGTCCCCAACTCAAATTCTAGAGTATATTTGACCTCTAACTAACTTTGGGATGTTTCAGAGAGCCCTTGAAACATCTCAAAGAGAGATATTAAACTAGTGAGGCTTATTTGGTCTGTTAAATTACATGGGAAACTGTCAAATATGTGATTATAGCCCTTCTTATAAAGGTAACTGCTATTAATATAAATGATCTAAAATTATATAGGATTCTTAAAATTGGATATGTCCTGTTATAATGTTGTCAGTCATAATTTTAGTAATTACTTTAAAATGTTGTATGTCACAGAAATAACCAAATTTCCTTGTCAGTTGCATTCCCTTGTCAATTGTAATCAGGTCTTTGAGCATGCCATTTTAAGTCTTTTGTCAGTTACTGCTTGACTTTGATGCTTTTACAAAAAATAAAGATCTTTAAGAAGTTTCCTAGAAAGGGCCTTTTAGGTAAATATGGACTTCTGATAACTTTTTTTTTTTTTTTTTTTTGCTTTTTAGGGCCATACCCAGTGGAAGTTTCCATGCTATGGGTTGAATTGGAGCTGAAGCTGCTGGCCTACGCCACAGCCACAGCAATGCCAGATCTGAACCCCATCTGTGACCCACATCACAGCTCACGGCAACACCAGATCCTTAACCCACTGAGTGAAGGCCAGGATAGAACGCGCATCCTCATGGATATTAGTCAAATTTGTTTCCACTGTGCCACAACGGGAACTCCACCTGGGTAAGAAATTATAGAACTCTAATGGAAAACACGATGGCTTCATAAGCTACTAACAGAAGATCAAGATCAACAAGAATTAATTCAATGGGACTGAATGAACTAATGAATATGATTTCTAATTTTTATGACTTTCTGTCTGAAATATTACTGGCTTTTAATCTTTGTTTTCCAGATATGAGGAAACCTTTCTTCTTATGCTAATTATGACTTAACAGCAGTTTGATAAACGAAGATAAAACATTTATCTTTTTCTCTGTACCTAATCCGTCTGGAATTTGACCTCTTTTCAGCTGGGTCCCCTCTAGACTTGGTGGCTTATTGCAACCAAGATTGCTACCAGTTATACTAGTCATTGTTCTAATTCACTCTCTTTTTGTTATTTTAAAACTGTTTATGCTTTGTGTCTCTTGCTGCTTTACTATGACCTTATTAATGTTACTTATATCCTATTTTATGATTGTTGTTTCTTGCATTACTTGATGCCTTTTAACAAGCTACTCAAATGAGTCCTAAGTACAGTAAAGTTTAAAGAACACTGTCAATTACAACACATCCGTCTCTCCCACTTAAGGTAAAGAACACAGGAAGACTGAGTTTTACGAAACTGTTTTTGAATATCCTATTTTCTGTTTTTTTGCCAGCGCCTCTGGCATGTGGAGGTTGCCCAGCCTGGGATCATACCCAAGACACAGTAACCTGAGCTGCTGCAGTGACAATGCCAGATCTTACCCCACAGCACCACAAGGGACTGCCATCCTATTTTGCTTTTTAAACTTTTTTTTAACTGAAATGCACAAAATGATTTGCAGCTCAAGGAATTATCACAAAGTGAACACATCTACGTAAGGACAACTCAAGGCAAGAAGTGTATCACTATTCCTTTCCCCTCGGCGATCTCTATCTCTCCCTGTACCTGAAGGTAACCACTATCTGGACTTCTAACAGCATAGATTAGTTTTACCTACTTTGAACTTTATATAAATGAAATTTAAAAAAAATATGCATCGCTGGACTTCCCGTCGTGGCTCAGTGGTTAACGAATCCAACTAGGAACCATGAGGATGAGGGTTCGATCCTTGGCCTTGCTCAGTGGGTTAAGCATCTGGCGTTGCCGTGAGCTGTGGTGTAGGTCGCAGACACGGCTCGGATCCCGCGTTGTTCTGGCTGTGGTGAAGGCCGGCAGCTACAGCTCCTGTTAGACCCCAGCCTGGGAACCTCCATATGCCGTGGGTGCGGCCCTAGATAAGGCAAAAAGACAAAAAAAAAGGGGGGGTTGCTCATGTCCAGCTTTATTTATGCAAAATTTGTCAGATTACCCATTCACTGTGTATGTGGATATAGTTTTTTCCCATTTTTATTGTTATGGAGAATTCACTGTATGAGTATATCACAATTTACCTGTTCTACTATTGAAGGACGTTTATGTCTCTAGTTTTTAGTTATTCATAAATAATCCTAAAAACATTCTTTTTTATTTTCTTTTGGCTGCACCTGCAGCATGCAGAAGTTCCCAGGCCAGGGATCAAAGCAGCATCACAGCAGTGACCCAAGCCACAGCAGTGACAATGCTGGATCCTTAACCCACTGAGGCATCAGGGAACTCCTATAAACATTCTCAAAAATATCTTTGGGTACACACTTACATGCATTTCCATGGAGTGGAAATTGCTATGTTGTAGATATCCATGTATGTTCAACTTTAGGAGATGCCATCAAACAATTTTCCAAAGCGGTTGTACCAACCTACACCCTTACCAGCAGGGTGCAAGATCTGCAGTTGCTCCTTGTTACTAGGTATTGTTAGTCTTTTCAGTTTTGACCTTTCTAACAGCTGTGGTGGATGAAAATTTTGTACTTCCGTGTATGCTAATGAAGATGAGAGCCTTTTCATATGTCTGTTGACTATTTCAGTATTACCTTTTGTGAACTTTCTTGCCCATTTAAAAAAATTGTGTTGCCAGTCTTTTCTTTAGTGAGTCATAGTTGTATATATTCGGGATATGCACTCTTTTGTTAGTTATATGTATGACAGATATTATTTCTCACTCTCTGGCTTGCCTTTTCACTCTTAATACTATGTACTTTGTACAATTTCCTAGTTGTTTTCAGTGAGAAGGTGCAGAACCATCTGGTCAACCATTTCCAGAAGCAGAACTTGGTCTCCTATTTAATAACTAAAGTTGACATCCATAATGCATGTATCATGATGAAGATAGCCATTGTCAGAGGGAATTAATTCAAGAAGTTTTTGAAACTATAGCAAGCCATGAGGGAAGCCAGTTCTGGCAGTGTAAGTTTTAATGAGGAGAACATGCAGGGAAAAGTAGGGTCTGAGCGTTTATGTAAGAAACACCTTTTTTTCTTTCTTTCTTTTTATTGCTGCATCTGTGGCATATGGAAGTTCCCGGGGTTGACTGGAGTTGCAGTTGCTGGCCAACTCCACAGGCACTGGCAATGCAGAATCTGAGACACATCTGCAACCTACACTGCAGTTTGCAACAACGTGGGATCCTTAACCCACTGAGTGAGGCCAGAGGTCAAACTCACCTCCTCACGGACACTGTGTTGGGTTCTTAACCCACTGAGCCACAATGGAAACGTGTGGTGCCTTTTCACAGAGATGTGCTTTGTCTCCACCTGGTGGACAAAATTATCTTTGCAACATCGGCAGCTGCTCTCTGTGCTTAGGTGAGTGTTGACACTCGGGAAGAAGGAATACCCACTTAATGGGTCCTTGAGAGAATTAAAGGAGAAAATATATGAGACAGTTTTTGGTAAATACATAAGGTATCAACACCTGGTTGAGATTACTTGACAGTTTTGCCCCGGTCTCATTTTGTGTGCACGTGCGGGCGCATGCACGCACTTAGCACTTTCTGTCTCATTGTATGGCGAGTCACGAGAAGTTAATTTAGACTTAGATTTCTACATGTTCTTAGCTACTGCTTGCTGATTCCCCCTCTGGCAGGTGGAAACAGGCCTCTGAAAGTTGACCGAATTTACCTACCTAGATTGTTCTTTTTTCTTTGGGGCAATCCAGTATTCATCATCAATTTAGCGGTGCTTCTAACTCACGTTTCTTATCCCTAATTTCACATTAAAATTAGCAACACATCTTTAAAAAGAACAACACAGGCCCTGGGTTCTATTCCAGACCTGATTGAATTGCGGGGGGAGGGGGGGCTTGGGTACTGGGATTGTGGCCAGAAAGCGACGACCGATGTTGCAAAGATAAATTTGTCCACCAGGTGGAGACAAAGCACATCTCTGTGAAAAGGCGCCACACAAAACCCATTTTCTGACGTTACAGCTGCACCAACCACATTTTATGTAATGTGTCAAGCAGGGCAAAACTGTGGGAAGATAGTATAATTATCTTTGGTACTGTTGCTTGTCAACCAAAGTTCTTGCCACCACTGGGGGAAATTGCAGGAACTAATTTTAAATGTAACATGAGGTTAAAAATATACCTTATTCACCTAGAACTAGCTTTTAGAAATATTTTTGATTCCTTTTCCAGCTCATTTCAATGAAACAGACCACATAAACTGGCATCAGAACTGAAAATTTAGTAGGAGTTCCCATCGTGGCTTAGTGGTTAGTGGTTAACGAACCCAACTAGTAACCATGAGGTTGCGGGTTCCATCCCTGGCCTTGCTCAGTGGGTTAAGGATCTGGCATTGCCATGAGCTGTGGTGAGGTCACAGACATGGCTTGGATCCCTCCGCTGCTGTGGCTGTGGCATAGGCCAGCAGCTACAGCTCTGATTTGACCCCTAGCCTGGGAACTTCCATATGCTGAGGGTGTGGCCCTTAAAAAAAATAAAATAAAATAAAAAATAAATAAATAGCACTGAAAATTTAAAAGGATAGGTTATATTATTCATATACTATGGAGTGGAGATTTTTGAAATTAGATTAAGAATTATTTGAATAGAAATCAACATCAGCATGAATTTAATGAAAAATAACTCAAGATCTCAAATCAATCAGCTGTTTAAGTAACTAGAAAAAGAAAACAATCAAGGTAACTGAAGAAAGGAAGTATTAAAGATTAGAGAAGAGATAAATGAAATAAAGAATAGGGGGAAAACAGAGAAAACTAACATAACTTAAATTTGGTTCTTTAAAAAGAATCAGAATTTGTGGGCATGGAGTTGTTCATAATATTCTTTTCTTTTTGTATGCCCATGGCATGTGGAAGTTCCCTGTCCAGGGTTCAAACTTACACTACAAGAGTGAGCCCAGCTGCAGCAATGACAACGATGGATCCTTAACCTGCTGCACCACAAGAGAAGGCTTCCTCTATTATTTTCTTAACGTCTGTGGGATTGGTAATGATATCCTCTTTTCCTCTTTTTCATTTCTGATATTAGCAGTTTGTGTCTTCTCTTTCTTGATCAGCTTGGCTATAGATTTATCAATTTTACTGATCTTTCAAAGAATCAGCTTTTGATTGTCTTGATGTTCTCTTAGATTTCCTATATTCGATTTCATTGTTTCCTGCTCTAATTTTTAGTATTTATATTTACTTTGGATTTAATTTGCTCTTCTTTTCTAGTTTACAAGTGAAAGATTATAAATTTTAGACCTTCTTTTCTAATACATTCATTCAATGCTATACATGCATTCAGTGCTTTTGCTGGATCCTAGCCTACATAAGTTGTATTTTCATTTAGTTCAGAATTTTTCTTTTTTTTGGGGGGTGCCCATGGCATGAGCCAGGGATGGAACCCACACCACAGCAGTGACCCAAACCACTGCAGTATCAGTTCAGAATTTTTTAAAAATTTCTCTTGAGACTTCTTGGACCCATGTATTATTTATAAGTACTCGTTCAATCTTCTACTGTTTGGGGGTTTTCCAGGTATCTCTCTGTTGCTGACTTCTAGTTTAATTCCATTGTGGTCTGAGAGTATACTCCATATGATTTCTGTTCTTTTAAATTTGTTAAAGTGTGTTTTATGGCCCAGAATGTTGTCTTTCTTGGTGAACGTTCCATGTGAGCTTGAGAAAAATGTATACTCTGTACTGACTGGGTGAAGTAATCTATAGATGTCAACAGATCCAACCGATTGATGGCGCTGTTCAGTTCCACTATGTCCTTGCTGATTTTTCTGCCCCCTGGGTCAGTCCATTTCTGACAGAGGCGTGTGGGAGTCTCTAGGTATGAAGAGAGGTTTGGTTTATTTCTGGCAACTCGGAGTCTCCATCTTTGCCTCACAAATTTGACTCTCCGTTGTTAGGTTCATTCACGAGCAAGACTGTTATACCTCCGTGGGACATTACATGATGATGTAATTCATCCTTGTCCCTGATCACTTTCTTCGCCTGGGCTCTACAGCTGGAAGGCTGGTGCTCACCCGCTGCCTCATCGGTGTCCACGTCCACTCCCACAATGGCCTTTCGCCTCGGCGCACCCTCTTATCTGCCGGGATGAAACGGTTTG
This sequence comes from Catagonus wagneri, assembly GCA_004024745.2. Classification (NCBI taxonomy): domain Eukaryota; kingdom Metazoa; phylum Chordata; class Mammalia; order Artiodactyla; family Tayassuidae; genus Catagonus; species Catagonus wagneri. Next base: position 1,243,779 of record PVHT020003785.1, read on the forward strand.
CTTTTCCTCCAAGCGCCTCACCTTCTGCAGTTTGGACACAGGGTCGAAGCTCTTTTCACCCTCGGTGGGCAACTTGCAAGTGAATTTGTTGTCCTCAAAGTCTCTCCTGGCGCTTCACCGCCTTCCCTCGCTCCACCGGACTCTGCGGTCCCACGACCAGGGAGCTGGGGCTCCAAGCGCGGCCGGTGGGACATGGGGGCGAGGCCGGCGGGCTCACAGCCCCTCCTCAGCCCGGCTCGCGCCCATTGCGGCCGTTAAGGATGTTGATTTCTTACCAAACCGCCATCCGGTAAGCCGTTCACTACGTGGACTTCCATCAGAGATCACTCATTGCAGGAGAAAGATTGGATCTTACTTTGGTACCTGCTTGGCAATTTATTTAATATTTAGAAGAGGGGGATTATTATTTTCTAAAAACGATGTATTCTTGGAGTTCCCATCGTGGCTCAGCAGAAGCGAATCCGACTAGGAACCATGAGGCTGCAGGTTCGATCCCTGGCCTCGCTCAGTGGTTTAAGGATCTGGCATTGCTGTGAGCTGTGGTGTAGGTTGCGGACTCATCTTGGATCCCGCATTGCTGTGGCTCTGGCGTAGGCCGGTGGCTACAGCTCCAACTAGACCCCTAGCCTGGGAACCTCCATATGCCACGGTGTGACCCCAAGATGACAAAAGACAAAAAAAAAAAAGAAGAAAGAAAGATAAAAACGATGTATTCTTTACCAAAAGCCAAGCCTAGTTCCTAGTGATGGACCAGCAAGTCCAGATTTGTGAACTTGATGTGATCACAGCACCCCTGGGGTCTTATGGTGCACGGTGTGTGCTTAGAATTTGGATCCAGACAAATGAGTTTAAATTCTGGTCAAACATTTATCAGTTATGCAAATTTTTTTTTTTTTAGGGCTGGCCCCAAGGCATATGGAAGTTTCCAGGCCAGGGATCCAGTCGGAGCTGCAGCCGCTGGTCTACACCACAGCAACGCCTAGATCCGAAGCACCTCTGAGACTTACACCACAGCTTTCCGCAACTCGGGGATCTTTAACCCACTGAGTGAGGCCAGGGGTTGAACCCCCATCCTCATGGATACTGGTCAGGTTCTTTACTGCTGAGCCAGACAGGAACTCCAGTTATGCAATCTTAATCCCAGTTTCTTTCTCTTTAAAGGACTGCTCAATTATATACATCTCTGCAAAGGCCAGATGGATCTTGGTGAGTAACAGCAGATTATCAGGTTAACCAGATGGACATTCCGACTAAGCTGATATTCAATATATTGCTTTGTTGGAGCAAATTGATGCATTCTTTGGCGCCCGGTCTATCAAAGTTGGAAGTAAGTTACCGCCTGAATTTTGTTTATATACATAAATAGTATACGTCATTTTAAAGAATTCAAACCATATATAATCAGAAAAAAGTAAGGGAAGGTAACCTGAAAGCTGCACCCTAAATTTACCAGTAGTATTTGGGAATCTTAGTGGACAAGAGGCTCACTGTTTGGTGTGGGCATTCTTCCTTCCTCCCGTGTTTTCAGCACAGTTTTACTGCCTGCAGGGGAGGCTGGGGCCCTGGAGACCAGAGCTTTGTTGAATGAACATCTCCAGGGAGTAAACCTCCAGTCATCAGTCAGTGGGGGGGGTATGTGTGTTCAGACTTGCAGTGACTCCTGCAGTTTTTCACCCACCGGACCCACCATAGGCGCCCTTCAGCCTCCAGTCCAGAGCATCTGAGGGTCTGCAGCAGGAAAGAGCCTGCTCACACTCTGCCGCTGCTGCTTAGACTCTGGCTTTCTCATGTTTGCTAGAGTTTCTGCTCACACACATTCTTACTTCCAAACTTTTATTGCTGTTGTCTCCCTGCCACTTCGGTTTATCCTTGTGATTTGACCTTGTAAATTATTCCTTTTACTATTATTTCAGTGGCATTATAAGAGGGAGTGGAGGTTTTTGTTTTTTTTTTTGCTCATTTTTTGATGATTAGTGGTAAGTAGCTCATAAAATTCTTAAACACATTTTATGTGCTATTCAAGTTTAATCTAGCACTCTTGAACCCTTAGAGCAGAGTAACTGTTTAATGCATGTGTGAATGTGTGTGTGTGTGTGTGTGTGTGTTGAGGAAAAGAGGGCATCATTGCTAAAATCAGTGTTTAATTGACCCTCGTTTTATACTATTACTATATTTAATCACAAATGTAATCTTCTTTGTCCTTTTCCCTCATATTTTATAAATAGCTTAACTTTTAAAAGCTATGTTTTCACATATTGGCCTTAAATCTAGGTCGAAGTTTGTTCCTTTCCAGGAACAAGTAGAATTTGCCTTGCTTGGAATGTAAACAATTTTCAAAATACAGTAGGACTCATCCTTCTTTTTGGTTAAATATTCTTTTGTCCCACTTATACATAATAAGAAAAACTAAACATTAAAAGCTAAGAAGGGAGTTCCCATTGTGGCTCAGTGGTTAACGAATCCTACTAGGAACCATGAGGTTGCAGGTTCAAACCCTGGCATTGCTCAGTGGGCTAAGGATCTGGCGTTGCCGTGAGCTGTGGTGTAGGTTGCAGACGTGGCTCGGATCCCATGTTGCTGTGGCTGTGGCGTAGGCCAGAAGCTGTAGCTCTGATTAGACCCCTAGCCTGGGAACCTCCATATGCTGTGGGTGCGGCCCTAGAAAATGCAAAAAGACAAAAAAATAAAAAATAAAAGCTAAGAAGAATTGTTTTTTTTTTGTTTGTTTGTTTGGTTTGGTTTTCTTTTTTGGCCACCTCATGGCATATGGAGTTCCTGGGCCAGGGATCAGATCCAAGCCACAGCTGCAACCTACACCGCAGCTGTGGCAACACCAGGTCCTTTAACCCACTGTGCCAGGCAGGGATCAAACCTATGTCCTGGAGCTGCAGAGATGCCACCAATCCTGTTATGCCACAGTGGGAACTCCAAAAATTAAGAAAAAATTATAAAGAAAATAAAATTTACCAAAGCTCTTATGGATGAAAGGTTATAAAAATAAATCTATAATCATTTCTGATACAAATTAAAAGTACTCTCAATAAGTCCATTTATGTCTGTAGTCCAAAGAAATAGAATCAACATATGTTAAGTGCCAATTTTATTCAAATGTTTTTTCCAGATTCTCTTGGGCGCAAGTGACAGAAACTGGTCTCAGACTAACTGGCTGAAAAGGTAATTTATCTGTTTGAATACCTGGCAGTTCCAAGGGTTTATTCAGCTCTAGTTACAGCTGGATCAAAGAGGGTGTCAAAATGATATTGCCTGGATTTCAGTGTTATATTTATCACAAGCACTATTTTATAAACATTTGATTATGCTATTGACAATAGTATTTAAACATCATAACAAGTGTTTTCACTTAAGGTGGTTTCCTGAGAATAATCTTTCTCTTGAGTTTTCCTTCCAGTAGTGTGGATTAGAGCCACAGAAGGAAATCAGTCTTGTAGTTTTATCATTATTTATTCATTGGGCCCCATCTGAAATACTTTCTCTTATGGACACCTGTGTTTTTGTTTTTTTTCGTTTTGTTTTGTTTTGATTGCTGAGCATCTGCAACCCCTTGGATATTTGGTCTTTTCCCAACCTCACTAGCCATAGTGGAATGGAGACGTTGCCTCACCTGGTAGAAGATGAAGATGCCAAACTCTTGCTTTCCTAGACTCCCTTGCAGCTAGGACATGGTCTAGGGCCTTACAGTGACTCGGAACCAGGAGCCAGTGATTCTAACGGGGACGGGGAGCCTCCATTTGGGTTGAGTTTCTCAGGCAGCAGGGCTAGAGGTGGTATACAGAGTGCAGAGGGCTTGGTGGTGCGAGATGTAGAGTCTTTTGCTGGCAGAGATGTCCACACTTGATAAGTTGTTGCCATGTAGTGGTAGGCGTGGCTCCTGTGTTTCATAGACTCTGGCTCTCCACCCATATTGGCAAATTTTGAACTATCCAACTTTATAATTCCTTTCTTATCAAAATCAACCTGTCTCTGTTGCTTGCAACTAAGACCCACAAGCCGACGGCCTTCTCTTTCTGTGTCACCTCTCCTTTAGTTCTGTACTTACTTATACTTTATAGCACTCCCCTTGGCCTCTACTACTTGAATCTTCTCATATTAGCTAGGAGAGGGAGTCTGGGAGAAGAGACCAGGAGAAGAGGATGGAAGGCCGTACTGGGTCTGGGAGGCAGAGAGAGCCCTGCTGAATGCCTTCAGCTATCAGGACAGCTGCTGGCTGTTTCAGCAGGTGCCAGCTGCCAGCCACAGGACACACTCTTCTTCCCACCTTTGCATCCATGACGCTGGCCCGTGACCCTGGTCCCATCTACCATCACCAGTCATTCTGGAACGTGGCACTATTCCCTGGTATCCATCTGCTTCTACCCTTGTCCCCCTAAACACTTTATCACAACAGGGATTCTGGTAAAACATAAGTCAGTTTATGTCAGTCCTCTGCGAAAACTCTTCAATGTCTACCCCATTCTTCCCAGATTAAATGTCCAGAGAGGACTAAAAGTTTTTCCCCTCAAAACATTCTTTACCACGCATTTGATTCCTAGGAGAAACTTAAGTGCAGGACAGGATGCTGGGAGGGGACGGGACTTACTGGGGTGTCCTTGGCCCCCACTCCCTTTAGGAACAAAGCCATGCTTTACCGGACCCCTCAGAGCGTCCGGGCTGTCCCACAGGGCAGGGACAGGGAGTGTAGGGAAGGGGGAACCCTTGGTTTGCGCTTCAGTTTCTCAGGAACAGAAACAGCGAAGTAAATGAGGGATAACAGCCGCACCCCCCACCCCTACAGCAGCTGTGAGGTTACCAGGCAGGGAGCCACTTTGCCCGCTCTGTCCCCAGTCCATGAACAGGTGGCATTGTCGGGAAGGGATGGCTAGGGAGGAGGAGGAGATGAGGCAGCAGGGTCAGTTGGACGAGGTCACTGCGGAGGAATGAGCTGGTGCCGGATCAATACCAACGCCAGGGAGGCGTGGCGAAGAGGGTCGTGCGTAGCGGCTCTTTCAGACACAGGCTTTCCTAGAACGGAGAACGCTCAGTGTCCCTGTCACTAAGGAAACCAACAGTTCAAGGGGGGCCAGGGGAGCCTGAAGTCCCTGCAGTCCCTTCCACACTTCCAGCCCCAGAGGGCGGCAGGAGAGGTGATGACACAGACTTCACAAGGGGCATAAACACGCCTTGCACAGCGCCTTCTGGAGAAATGCCAGCTCTGGGGACAGAGGGAGGGCTCAAGGCGATAGGAGGCCAGAACCCCCCAACCCCTCCCCTCGGCAGCCCCAGAGCAGCCCAGCCCCACCCACCCAGGGCAGGACAAAGCGCTGGTTTGCTAGAACGGGAAGCGGGGGGGCGGGTAGAGTGGGAGAGGGCCTGGGAGGGCCCGATCGATCGGGAGCCCCCCACCTGGCTGAAACCCCTCCCCGGAAACCCCACGGACCCAGGCTGCGCTGTCCCAGTGTCCCAAACGCAAGCGATGGAGACAACTCCGCTCGCCAGTTCTAGTAAACAGATCTCACTGGAGTTGCCTGTGTTTATCTTACAGAGCCTCGCGCCTCCCCGCCTCCCCGCCAGGAGGACGAGAACAGGTGGAGGCTTCGGCGGGAGCAGGGCCCCGGTAAGCGCTGGGCCTGCCTGTGGTTTGGCCCAGGTTGGGCGAGTGTGACCTCAGCTCATAGTCACCCCTCCTCTGGTCGTGCGGCAGTTCTGGAGATGCTGGGTCAGGATGTCAGTCCGCCCTCCCGGCCGAGAACAGTTACGGGTTCTGCGGCCGTGGCACCCGCAGCTGCTGGGTGGAGCCTCGCCTGCCCCCCGCAATCATCTCCTGTCCCGGCTTTGGTCTCTATCCTCCATCTCAAGTGTGGTGAGCCCTGTTCACTGGAAAAATTTCTGGAATTCCGCCGGCAATTCCTTCACTGTTTTATCACTGCCTCCGCTGCCCATCAATTGAGGGTGGAGTGTCTTCCGTCTGTCTTGACTTTCAGGTTCATTCGGGTTCCTCTGGCAAACCTCAAAGATGTCCTTCAGTAGATGTGAACTTGAACTTCCTGAAGGAGCTCCCAATGCCTCCCCTCCCATCCCCCCACGGCTACTGCAGGAGAGCCTGGGTCTCAGCTCCCTGCAAAATCTCTGGGGCTGCCTCCTGTGGGCGGAGTTCCCCGCGGACAAACCCAGAACTCACCTCCCACTGCTGACACGCAGGGAGAGGAGGAGCAGGGCTGTGCCCCGCAAGGCTGGCCTTGGGCTCCCCACAGGCGCTCTCCATGAGACGGGGCCCGGAAGCCAGATTGGGCCACACTTGGACTCCTGGTGCGGGCGGGGCAGACTGGCAGAAGCGGAAGCCACGGGACCTGGGACCCTGGCGGTTAGGCTGGCTGCTATTCTACAGGGTGGCCTGGCCAAGGCTACGTGGGGACTTCCTGCTCTAGTATGTGCAGGTGGAGAGGGCGCTGTGGCAGGGGACAGGGGTGGTCTTTCTTCCCCTGCAGGCATGTTGGATCTGCAATGTCTACCCTGTCCCTGGTCTTGCCCCAGATGTGCGTCCCTCCTCTGAGTGTCCTTTGAGTCGCAATTAGAGGTGGGGAGGCAGGGTACTTGCAGGTGGCAGGGACCCTGCGTGAACCCAGGTGGGAAAGAGCGCTGCTGTTGGTTAGATGAGCTGAAAGCTGAGGCTTAAGGTGAGAACTGAGGTGAGTGTGCTCCGGCTTGGGTCTCTTAACAACCCAGGAGCCGATATTCTAACATTACCTTGTATTTCTGGCCTCTCAGTAAGTCCTGGATCTCCATCTCCAGGAGTAACCATTGACTTTGTGAATTCAGTCTGCTGGGGGTCCTTAAAGTCAGAGAGACTCCACGGGGTGCTCTAGCTCCTGGTGTCCATGACCCACAATAATCCACAGATCCTTCACCACTTGCTCTTATTTCTTCCTGAGTATCAGAGACTTCTCAGATGGATTTCCATTCCATAAATATGCAGAAGGGATTATAACATATTGCATTCTAGTACCTCTCTGGCAGCTCCTTGAAGTTCTGTCAATTAAAAGGTAGGACTCCATGGCCAGTATATATAGGATGACTTCCTATGTGTGTGTGTGTGTGTTTTTTTTCCTGGAGGAAAAGCATGAGGCCAGCATGACGGGAACTGCCCCAGAAGGTGGTCCAGCTCATTGTAAAGGGTAGATTTGTTGCTGAAGCCAAAGTCAGATGTTTGTTAGCATCCAAAAAGAGGTTTTCTGCCTTTAAATCTCTGTGGACAATACCCTCCTGGTGACCATGTGCGCAGCACACAGTCCGGTGGAATCTGCCTTCAGCCTCCTTGCTGTCCTACTGCTGTGAGCCACGAGGTACAAACACCTCTCCTCCACCAGAGTCCTCCTGACAAGATGGAGAGTTTCCTCAGCCTCGATCACTTCAAATATTTCACTGTGCTGGGATGACCCAAGTCTCCATGATTCCTGAAGATGGAATCATGGTTTCCTTTGTAGGTCAGTCTCCAGAAGATGGAGGAGTTCTGTCAAGTCTCATCAACGATCTTGACGGCTGTTGCTTTCCCAGGCAGGATGTGCCAGACTGTTCTAGAAACTGTGGCATCGGAAAGAGACAAATGTACTTGGAGATGCGGAATAGCCAGGTTTATTCAGCACCAGCATGGGCTCAGAGGAGTCGCCTCCAGACTCTGAGCACCAGGTCTTTGTTCTGGGTAGCTTTTATACAATACAGACTTCCAGGTCTTGTTTTTCCTATGCAAGCAGCCCCGCCCTCCACCCGCCTCTCCCCAGCGTTCCTGCCTAACAAGCTGAGTAAACAGGATTATAAAACTGACAAGCAATGCTTGGAGCACTGCTAGCAAGGACATAAGGCACATAGTTGCTACAAGATTACAAGAAAGGTGGTATGGGGCCAACAAAGCCGCAGTCAGGCACATAGCTGCCTCCTCAACTAGCGGTGTCTCTTTAGTTAAAGCTCTTACTTCAAGACAACTTCACCATAGCCAACTGTCCGCTGGTCTGGAGGAGACCATGTGAGTCTGAATCTCTCCTCAGCAGAGACGCCTAAGAGGCCCCACATGGTGGACTCACTGCTGGGCCTGGAGTCAAAGTGTCCTCAGGTTGGCTTGCATTTGGGAAGAGCTGGCGAGAAGCTTAGTCCAAATCAAAAGAAAAGCAGTTCAAAGTTCATACCATGAACGTGACTTTATGATGAAATCAAAACACAATGCCAGACAAAACTAAAAATAAACAAAATCAAATAAATTTAAATTGAAAGAGAAAAAATTGAGGGAAAGCAAAATGATAAAAGTAAAATTAAAGAATAAAGAAAATCAGAAATGAGCAAAAAATAATACAGGGAGAAAATAAACCACAACAACACAAATAGGCCAAAATCCAAGGAGGAAGCAGACTGACTTGTGTAAAAATCCCTCAGGTCACTGAAAAGGAGCTGACTGAACCAGTAGGACTAATGGACTAGGCCTAAGCAGGTGCCTGTTTGGTATTTGGAATTCCAAAACAATAGCTCCTTATGAGGTCGTAGGAAGAAATAGACCTGTCAGCAAGGTTAGGCATCATCCATAGTGACTTTCTCACTTTTTGTTCTCAAATCAGACCCATTACTCTTTAAAAATATGGAGGACCCCAAAGAGCTTTTTGTTTATGTGGGCTATGCCTATTGGTATCTTGTTAGAAATTAAAACCTGTAGGATTATTCAGTGCCTTTTCATTTCTAGTTTGAAAATCTGTAATTTTGGCTTTTAAGGAGCTCATAATATCTACACTTAAAATATTCAATTCCCTTTACTTTAAATAATTGTTCTCAAAACGATGCCACAGCTTAACTGGCATCATGATACTGTGTGAAAATGTACTGTTGCATAAGACACATTAAGGTACCTTATTAACATCTGTTAAGGGACAATCTCAGATTTTTACAATTTCACCCAGGTCTTTGTAGACGCCTCCCTTCCACAAGCTGGAGAACTCACTATGTCAATTTCAGCATCTTTAAATGTAGAGGTTGCGGCTGTAATTGAGAGAGACTGTCTTCTACTCTTTTTTTATGGTCTTTTTAGGGCTGTACCCACGGCATATGGAGGTTCCTAGGCTAGGAGGTCTAATTGGAGCTACAGCTGCCGGCCTACGCCAGAGCCATAGCAATGCCAGATCCGAGCCTCGTCTGTGAACTACACCACAACTCACAGCAACGCTGGATCCTTAACCCACTGAGCAAGGCCAGGGATTGAACCCGCATCCTAACCACTGAGCCATGATGGGAACTCCATCTTCTACTTAAGCCAACAATCTGAGGTGCCTTGTGTCCCTCTTGTGGGGCTTGGGATGGGGGATAGCAGCATCTGGGTGTGGTCACCAGTAGCTCAGAGAAGGGAAAAAAGGTGGCCCAGAGTGATTTTTTTTTTAATATTTTATTGACTATAATATAGATACAGAGAAGTTCACAAATCACCAGTGTGCCACAAACTGAACTCAAATGACTTAAACAGCATCCATATCGAGTGACTGTCACAAACTGAACTCAAATGCTTAAACAGCATCCATATCGAGAAACAAGATGTTACCAGCTCCCCCAAGCCGCCACTCAAGCCCCCTTTCCAGTCACTGTTTTCCATGGCAGGAATCACTAATGTGTCTCCTAACAGCATAGATTAGTCTTGCTTGTTCTTGAACTTTACATAACCGGAATCACACAGTATTAAACCCTTGTGTCTGTTCACTTTGCTCACTATTTTTGTGAGATGCATCTGTATTGTTGACTCTGTTCTAAATGCTATATAGTAGCTCATTGTTTATCCATTTTGCTGTTACCAGGCATTCAGGTATTTCTTGGGTTTGGGATGTTGGGAATAGTGCTGATCTGAACATCCTTCTCCAGTATTTGGTGAACGTTTACATGGCTTTCTGTTGGATATATACCTAGAAATGGGATGGATTGCTTAAAAGATAATGCCTGTTTTTAGTTTTAGTAGACAGTTTACATACCAGCAGTGTATGAGAGAATGTTCTATTTCCTAATACCTCATGTTGCCCTTTTAATCTTTCTGTGGGTGGGTGGAGGTGTAGCGTTGTGGTTTTAGCATGCATTTCCCTGATGCCTAATAAAGTAGAACACCATATCACATGCTAATTGGCCACTTCTTTTGCTGTAAAGTTCAAGTCTTTGCCCATTTTTCTGTTGTGTTTGCTGGCATTTTTCTTCTTGGTTTGTAGGTATTCTTACATCGTGTGGGTATGACTTCACTATTGGATGTGGTCCTGTCTGCATTTCCTCCTCCCCACCCATCTCTGTTAACTCTCTGATTCTGACTCCCACTCTTTTTTTTTTAATTAATTAATTAATTAGTTAATTAATTAATTAATTTTGTCTGTTTGCCTTATCTAGGGCCGCACCCGCGGCATATGGAGGTTCCCGGCTAGGGGTCTAACAGGAGCTGTAGCTTGCCGGCCTTCGCCACAGCCACAGCCACAGCAATGCGGGATCCGAGCTGCATCTGCAACCTGCACCACAGCTCACGGCAACGCTGGATCCTTAACTCACTGAGCAGGGTCAGGTATCGAACCCGCAGCCTCATGGTTCTTAGTCGGATTCGTTAACCACCGAGCCACAACCGGAACTCCTGACTCCCACTCTTTTACCCATTGATCATCCCTATCCAGCCACTGGCTTTTTAGTCTTTGAACATACCAGGGACACGCCACCTCAGGGCTTTCCTCTAGCTCCCATTCCACCTGCCTAGATAGCCACATAGACAGATCTCTTCTCCACCTCCTTCAAGTCTTTGCTCCATTGTAACCTTCTTAGCGAAGACTTGACTGGTTTACTTCTTGGTCTTGCAATACCCCTTACACCTCCTATCTGCTGCCATCACTTAAGAAAAACAAACGAATAACCCACACTGTGTACTAATGAAATTTTCAAATATACACAAAATTGGAAGGAATATTATAGAGGCCTTCTGTATCTATCCAACATCAATAATTAGCAACATTTTATAATTCTATTTCATCCATTGCATCTTTGATAGACAAGTACTCTTGGAAGAGTGCCATCATCAAATCTTAACAATTAATGGCATTGTATAATAGCAGTCCACATCAACTGTCAGTTGTCTTGTTATAGTTGTTATGTTTGAATAAAGTCCCCTACAAAGTACACGCATTGCTTTAAATTATTCAAAAATGCTTATTTTACATATTTAGTGTTTCTTGTCTGTCACTTCCATTTGAATACCAACTCTGTGTAAGTGGGATTTTTATCTGTTCTTTGCTGTATCTTCAGCAACTAAAACTGTTACTGACTTAAGTAAATGTTTGTTGAATGAATGAGTGAATGAATAAATGAAGTTGGCAAACGTGGATCTAACCGCCCAAGGAATATGTCAACATAGTCAAATCTGTTTACTTTCCAGCTCTAAAACTTTAGGCAACTTTCTGAAACATCAGTTTTCTTACCAGTAAAATAGGACTTTACAGTTATGAGTAAACACCAACTTTGTAGGGTTGTTGTGAGAATTATACAAAATATGTACAGTGTCTGGCACCTAGAACACACTCAGTGCAGTTATCTTTATTTCATTGTAACTGCCTTTATAAGGCATAAGCAGATGGAAGGTACAGTGTAGTAAAGAACTTGGCCTTGTCCAAATTGGTCTGGACTTTGTCCCTGATTTCTGGGAGGTAACCTTTAAACCCCTGGAATTTCCCATGTGACACCAGTGTCTTTGTTACTCATGGTGGCCCCTTAGCTCACAACTGATAGTTTGTGTTATCGAGGTGACTCTTGGTCTGCTCAGGCCAGGTGATATCAGCCTGACCTCCGGTGAGTGGGGTGGGGCTCGAGACGAAGTTCAGTCCCATCAACAATAAATCACTCATACTTATGGAATGAAGCCCCAGTAAAACCTTTAGACACGGAAGCTTGGGTGAACTTCCCTAGCTGGCCACACTCCGTGCGTATTGCCATATATCAATATCAATACCGGGACGGTCATACATGATGAGGACAATGGAAGCTTTGCATTCGAAACCCTCTCAGATGCTCCCTCCTCTTCTGGCTAATTCTGGCTAATTTTGATCTGTACTCTTTCCCTGAAATAAACTGAAACTATATAACAGTTTTCGGTGCGTTCTGTGATTCCTTTTAGCGATTGATTCGACCCAGGGGTGGTTTTGGAAACCTGAACTTGAAGTTGGTGTCAAAGGAAGCAGGACCGTGCGTTCTGGTCCAAGCTCACTAGCTGTCCCTGTGAACTGGCAAGAGCCACTTGATGTCACAGCCTCAGCTGGCTCATCTGTGAAACGAGGAGAGTAAACCAAAAGGTCTCTTGGCTCCTTGTGGTTATTACGAAGTTCTTTTCTTGTCAGGGAGCAAATGTGTCGGCCTGTTCCTTCCACTCAAACACACAAACAGATGTGTGCAGGAGCCAGTCAAGTGAGAGGCCACAACCCCCCCATGTTAGGTGAGGGAGGTCAAAGACCCCTTTCCTGGAGCAGGTGAGCTGACTTGATGAATTAGTGAGTCACCTTCTTCTCCGTTCCCTGGTCCCTGGCTAGAATCAGCTGTGTTTGCTTCCCGGGCTGACAACTGCCTGCGTATGCTCGGACATCAGGGCATTTGTGGCTTCGCAGAAGGGCACTCTGCTTTCCTCAAGTTCCTCCTGAGGCCCTGCACGGGGGCTTTCACCCCACCAACCCTCCCCACCCACCCCCTTGCCTGTCTCACCTTTTGCCTACTCATCTCCTTCCCATGCTCCGCCTCCCACTTGGAGACGGGAGGAGGGAGGGGCGCCAGGGTTTCCCGGTGCTTCCCCCACCACTCCCAGCCTCACGTGTTAGGATCAATCCTTGAGCACTTGTTATGAGCCCCGCCGGCCTCTTCTTCTTCATGTCATTTCATCCTTACAGCCCTGAGAGAGAGACACTACTATTATCCTTTTGCAGATGAGAAGTCCAAGTTCCCTTTGTGGCTCAGTGGTTAACGAATCCGACTAAGAACCATGAGGTTGCGGGTTCGATCCCTGGCTTTGCTCAGTGGGTTAAGGATCCGGCGTTGCCGTGAGCTGTGGTGTGGGTTGCAGACGCGGCTCGGATCCCATGTTGCTGTGGCTGTGGCGAAGACCGGCAGCTACAGCTCCTGTTAGACCCCTAGCCTGGGAACCTCCACATGCTGTGAGTGTGGCTCTAGATAAAAAAGGCAAAAAGACAAAAAAAAAAAAAAGAAAGAAAAAGAAAAGCTGGCTTGTTTTCTTCTTCCTTAAAAAAAAAAAAAAAAAAGCAGCAGCTCATGATGCAGATGGAGCCAGGCCTTTCAGCGCAACTGTAGGTTGTGGGCTTTGATTAAATTTGCCTATTGGTTTATAGGAAACAGGTGAAGCCAGGCTCTCTTTCTCATCCCTTTAGTGTGGGGTGGAGGATGAGGGCAGCTGCTGGAGAGAATACTGGAGTTTGGGGAGCAGAAGCTTAGGAGAAAAGGTAAGCCCTGCTCTTACTCTTGGCCTTTGAGCCTGTGCTCTGGTTCCACAGCCGGCCTCTGGAGGCCTGCTGGAGATAAGTGCTGCCCTGAGGGCCCTAAAGTAGCTGGTGGCCTAGGCTTCTGGGGGCTCAAGTCCTGAGTCCGACTCCTCCTTGTATTTTCAGTTTCTCACATCCCTTCTGGGTCAAAGAATCACCACTGGCCCAGCGTGCAGTTCCCAGCCACAGACTCAGGAATGGCCAGCTTTCTTCACAGGGGTTTGAGCAGAAAGCAAAAAGCACCTCACATTTTAATAGGGCCCCTTTGGTTGCAAAGAAAAAGAAGTGAGACCAGTCAGGAGGTGAAAGAAGATGGGGGATTAGATTGTGGCTTGAGACAAGCGGAAGCCAGCAGTGTGGTGAGATATGGTTGAATTACTGGATGTAATTAAATGATTCTGGATGAATCCTTTAAAGGGGAGAACCAGCAGGATTTGATGGCTTCGATATGGGGAGTAAAAGAAGGCTTTCCCTAAGCATAACACCCTCCAGGTCCATCCATGTTGTCACAAATGGCCACATTTCATTCTTTTTTATGGCTGAGTAATATTCCATTGGGTATATACACCACCATTTGTACATGCGCACTAAGTTTGCTTCTACACCTTGTCTATTGTAAATAATGCCGCAACAAACATTGGAGTGCACGTATTTTTTCAAAGCAGTGTTTTCATTTTCTTTGGATAAATACCCGGGAGTGGAATCGAGAAAAACCAAACAAAGAACAGAACAGAGCCAGATTCGCAGATACAGAGAACAAATTGGTGCTTGCCAGAGGGCAGGGGTGTAGGGGGAGGGGTGAAACAGGTAAGAGGGATTAAGAAGTACAAAGAACTGGTTATAAAACAAATGCTGGCATTCCCATTGTGGCTCAATGGAAACGAGTTTGACTAACATCCTTGAGGATGCTTGTTCGATCCCTGGCCTCACTCAGTGGGTCAGGGATCCATCCGGCATTGCCGTGAGCTGTGGTGCATGTCGCAGATGTGGCTAGGATCCCGTGTGGCTATGGCTGTGGCATAGGCTGGCAGCCGTAGCTCTGATTTGACCCCTAGCCTGGAAACTTCCATATGCTGCGGGTGTGGCCCTAAAAAAAAAAAAGTAAAACAAATGTTATGAAAATAAATCAAGGCGTGTAATTTACAGCAAAGGGAATATAGTCAGTATTTTAAAACTCTGTATGGTGTGTAATCTCTGAAAACATTGAACCACTGTGTTGTACATCTGAAACAAATATCATGCTGTGAGTCAATTATACTTCAGTTTTTAAAAAAAGCCTCCCAAGGTTTGGGGGCTGAGCACCCGGAAGTGCAGAGATTAGCAGAGGTTGGGCTGAGTGGGCAGAGGTAAAGAGCTCGGGATACTGGATTGGGAACCCAGAAATCAAAGCCCTGATCCCAGTTCTACCCACTAACGGCAGTCCTTGCTAATCACTCGTATGTACGCAGCAGGCTCTCTTCCAAGCACATGACACACATCGTCTCATTCTCTCCCTGCAGCCTCTGAGGTAGATTTCATCATCCCTCTTTTGCAGATGACAAGCAATGGGTTCAGAGAGGTTAAGTGATTGGCTGCCCAGGGGCCCAGAGCAGAAAAGCCAGGACTCAAACCCGGCATGTCTAAGACTGAAGCCCGTGCTCCCCGCAAGCACAGAACTTTCTCCCAAATCCTATATCCCCTTGCTGGGCCTGAGCAAGGGCGTGAGGGTGAAACTGCTACATCTTGGTTCTGTAAATGTGCCTACTGTGGGCCTTGGCTTCCCTGTCTGACCGGGGACCTTCAGTGCCCACTCAGCGCACTGGCTTTGAGAATCAGCTGCAGTAAAAGACAGACCCAGAAAGTGCCAAGGTGACCCACGTTCTCAGCTTGAGGATCCTGTGATGTATTATGAATGGGTCCTCCTGAAGTACGGTTTGAACACCTAGTTAAATAATAATTTGTTCTCTGATACGAGACATTTTGAGTGATGACAGACTAATGGAATAATATTATTGCTTGTGAATTGGAACATTCCATCGAACACGATATTACATTCTTTTCCGTCATTTCCAGCTCTCTCCTTTGGAGAGGGGGTGGGAGTGGAGAACCGGAATTTCTGCAGAAAGCAGAGGTTCCCCAGCCCCTTGCAGGCGTTTTGGTTGTCATTGATAAGCCAGTCTTATTGGGAACAGGAGGAGAAACAGGGTCTTTTTGCATGATTTTCCACTTAAATATTAAGGGAAGAAAATGTCCCTGCTCTGGGACAGACCTCTGCGGAAATCCTGGTTTACCTGCTTATTAGCCAGGGGGCCCCGTTAAAGACCCAGCCGCCCTTTAGAAAACCTTTCCTTTGCGATTTCTTCTTTGACCCGTGAGTTACGTAAAAGTGTGTTAATTTCAAAATGGTTGTAGAATTCTTAAATTTCATGCTATTTTTGATTTCTAATTTAATTCCACCATGGTCAGAAAACATGCTTTGTGTGATTTCAGTCTTTTCCTTTTTTATCCTGTAATTTTTATCCTGGAGAATGTTTTCAGTGTGCCTGAAAAGAATGCACGTTCTGCTGTCACTAGGTGGAGAGCTCTATAATGATCAGTTAAATCTAACAGGAAAGTGCTCTATATCCTTCCCCGAAGTCCTATCTGGTTGTTCTGGTTCTCGTTTCAATTCTGTCAGCTTTTCCTTCATGTGTGTTAAGTCTTTATTATTAGGTGCATATACAACTATAGTCATTATAATATCTTCTTGATGCTGTTCCTCTTTTCTTACTATGACATGTTCTTCTTTGTTTCTAGTATTTTTTTTTTTGCTTTTTAGGGCCATATCCGTGGTATATGGAAGTTCCCAGGCTAGAGGTCAAATTGGAGCTGCAGCTGCTGGCCTACACCACAGCCACAGCAACACCAAATCCAAGCCATGTCTTCGGGCTACACCACAGCTCACAGCAATCCTAGATCCTTAACCCACTGAGCGAGGCCAGGGTTCAAACCCATGTCCTCATGAATACTTGTCAGATTCTTAATCCGCTGAGCCAAAACAGGAACTACAACAAGTTCTACCTTTTGATTGAAGTATTTAGCCTATTCATATTTAATGGAATTATTAATATGGTTGCATTTAAATTCTGTCACTTTACTATTTGTTTTCTGTATGTGTTTTGCCTTGCTCATTGACTCACTTATTTTGTGTTAAACAGATATTCTTATTGTGTCATTCTAATTCCACTGCTGATTTTTTTCTGTTGATTTTAAACTGTATTCCTTTTTTATAATGATTTGTTATTTTTTCCATTATAACTGATTTACAGTGTTCTGTCAATTTTCTGCTGCACAGCAAGGTGACCCAGTCACACATACATGTATACATTCTTTTTTCTCACATTATCATGCTTCATTGCAAGTGACCAGACATAGTTCCCAGTGCTATACAGCAGGATCCCATTGCTTATCCGTTCCAAAGGCAATAGTTTGCATCTATTAACCCCAGATTCCCAGTCCATCCCACTCCCTCCCCCGCCCCCTTGGCAACTACAGGTCTGTTCTCCAAGTCCATGATTTTCTTTTCTGTGGAAAGGTTCATTTGTGCCATATATTAGATTCCAGATATAAGTGAAATCATATGGTATTTGTCTTTCTCTTTCTGACTTACTTTACTTAGGATAAGTGAATGCAAATGGCATTATTTTATTCTTTTTGTGGCTGAGTAGTATTCCCTTGTGTACATATACCACATCTTCCTAATCCAGTCATCTGTCAGTGGACATTTAGGTTGTTTCCATGTCTTGGCTATTGCGAATAGTGCTGCAGTGAACATACAGGTGCATGTGTCTTTTTCAAGGAAAATTTTGCCTGGATATATGCCCAAGAGTGGGATTGCTGGGTCCTATGGAAGTTCTCTATTTAGTTTTCTAAGGTACCTCCATACTGTTTTCTACAGTGGTTGTAGCAATTTACATTCCCACCAACAGTGCAGGAAGGTTCCCTTTTCTCCACACCCTCTCCAGCATGTGTTATTTGTGGACTTATTAATGATGGCCATTCTGAGTGGTGTGAGGTGGTACCTCATAGTAGTTTTGAGTTGCATTTCTCTAATAATCAGTGATGTTGAGCATTTTTTCATGTGCGTGTTGACCATCTGTATATCTTCTTTTGGAGAAATGCCTATTCAGGTCTTTTGCCCATTTTTCCATTGGGTTGTTGGCTTTTTTGCTGTTGAGTTGTTTAAGTTGCTTGTATATTTTAGAGATTAAGCCCTTGTCAGTTGCATCATTTGAAACTGTTTTCTTTCATTTTGTAAGTTGCCTTTTTTTTTTTATGGTTTCCTTTGCTGTGCAAAAGCTTGTCAGTTTGATTAGGTCCCATTGGTTTATTTTTGCTTTTATTTCTGTTGCCTTGAGAGACTTATCTGAGAAAACATTTGTAAGGTTGATATCAAAGAACGTTTTGCCTGTGTTCTCTTCTAGGAGTTTAATGGTGCCTTGTCTTACGTTTCAGTTTTTAAGACATTTTGAGTTTTTGTGCATGGTGTGAGGGTGTATTCCAGTTTCATTGATTTACATGCAGCTGTCCAGTTTTCCCAGCACAACTTGCTAAAAAGACTGTCTTTTTCCCATTTTATATTCCTGCCTCCTTTGTCAAAGATTAATTGACCATAGGTGTCTGGGTTTATTCCTGGGTTCTCTATACTGTTCCATTGGTCTGTATGTCTGTTTTGGTGCTAGTCCCACACTGTCTTGATTAATGTGGCTCTGTAATATTGCCTGAAGTCTGGGAGAGTTATGCCTCCTGCTTGGTTTTTGTTCCTCAGGATTGCTTTGGCAATTCTGGGTCTTTTGTGGTTCCATATAAATTTTTGGATTGTTTGTTCTAGTTCTGTGAAGAATGTCATGGGTAATTTGATAGAGATTGCATTGAATCTGTAGATTGCTTTGGGTAGTATGGCCATTTTTACAATATTAATTTTTCCAATCCAGGAGCATGGAATATTTTTCCATCCTCATTAATTTCCTTGATTAATGTTTTATAGTTCTCGGCATATAAGTCTTTCACCTCCTTGGTCAGGTTTATTCCCAGGTATTTGATTTTTTTGAGTGCAAGTTTAAAAGGTATTGTATTTTTGTATTCCTTTTCTAATATTTCATTGTTAGTATATAGAAATGTGACTGACTTCTGAATGTTAATCTCATATCCTGTTACTTTGCTGAATTTGTTGATCAGTTCGAATAGTTTTTGGGTTGAGTCTTTACGATTTTCTATATATAGTATCCTGTCATCTGCAAACAGTGACAGTTTTACCTCTTCTCTTCCTATTTGGATGCTTTTTATTTCTTTTGTTTGTCTGAATGCTGTGGCTAGGACTTCCAATACTATGTTGAATAACAGTGGTAAGAGTGGGCATCCTTGTCTTTTTCCAGATTTTAGTGGGAAGGCTTTCAGCTTTTCTCCACTGAGTATTGTATTTGCTGTGGGTTTGTCATAAATGGCTTTTATCATGTTAAGGTATGTTCCCTCTATACCCCCTTTGGTAAGAGTTTTTATTGAATGGATGTTGGACTTTGTCAAATGCTTTTTCTGCATCTATTGAGATGATCATGTGTTTTTTTACTTTTCTCTTGTTAATATGGTATATGATGTTGATTGATTTGTGTATGTTGAACCATCCTTGTGAACCTGGGATGAATCCCACTTGGTTGTGATGTACAATCTTTTTTATATGTTATCGGATTCGGGTGGCTAAAATTTTGTTGAGAATTTTTATATCTATATTCATCAGAGATTTTGGCCTATGGTTTTCTCTTTTTGTGGTATCTTTATCTGGTTTTGGTATTAGGGTAATTGTATTCCTTTAGATAATTTTCTCAGTGGTTTCTCTAGGACAGTGGTTCTCAACTAAGTGTGATTCCTCTACCTCCAGCCACCTGGATAGGGTATATTTAGAGACGTTTTCATTCATCCCAACTGGGGTTAGGGATGGGCTACTAGGAGCAGGAGGGATACTGCTAAAATTCTACAAAGGACAGCCCACCACAGCAATTATCTGAGCCAAAATGTCAATAGTGCCAAGGATGACAATACACATCTTCTTGTATCACAGTCTACATCTGATTAATACTGACTTGATTCTGGCAAAATATAGAATCTTTGTTCCAGTAAAATTCCAACTCCTCCCCCTTATTTGTGCTATGTATATAATGACTCCAACAATACAGTGTTAGAATTTTTATATTTCTTGAATAGTTTTATTGAGATATAATTAATGTCTCATAATGAGATGTAATTTATGTCCCATAAAGTTCACATGTATAAATCAATGGGTTTTATTATGCAATTATATTTATAAGACATTAAGACAACCAAGAAGCATTTATATTTATCTTTTAAATATGCTCATATATTTAACATTTGGGGGGCACTTCATTTCTTCTTGTGGATTCAAGTTACCATGTATTATTTCCTATCCACCCTAAGGAGTTCCTTTAGTATTTCCTGTAGGTCTGCCAGCAACAAATACCCTCAGATTTTGTGTATTTGGAAACATCATCTTTTTTGTTGTTGTTGCTGTCTTTTTAGGGCCCCACCCGTGGCATATGGAGTTTCCCAGGTTTGGGGTCCAATAGGAGCTGCAGATGCTGGCCTACGCCACAGCCAGAGCAACGCAGGATCTGAGCCATATATGCGACCTAGGCCATAGCTCATGGCATCACTGGATCCTTAACCCACTGAGCAAGGCCAGGGATTGAACCCACATCCTCATGGATGCTAGTCACATTCATTTCCATTGCACCACAATGGGAACTCCTGTCTTCATTTTTAAAGAATGATTTTGCTAATGCTATAGTTATTTGTTGAGTTTTTATTTTTTGGTTGGTTTTTTTTTTTTTTTTTGGCTTTTTGCTTTTAGGGCTGAATGTGCAGCATATGGAAGTTCCCAGGCTAGGGGTTCAATTTCAATCGGAGCTGTAGCTGCCAGCCTGTACCACAGCCACAGCAATGCCAGATTCAAGCTGTGTCTGTGACTTATACCACAGGTCACAGCAATGCAGGATCCTTAACCCACTGAGTGAGGCCAGGGATTGAACCAGTGTCCTCATAGTGGCTAGTCAGCATTGTTACTGCCACAGTGGGAAATCCTGTTGAGCCTTTTTTTTTTTTTAAACTTCTCTATGCCATTTCACTGCCTTTGGGACGAGTTTCTGATGATATCAGTCATTAACTGTATTGTGATTCCTCTGTACACATTGAGTCATTTTTCTCTTGCTGCTTTTAACACTTTTTCCTTGTTTTGGCTGTTAGCAATTCAGCTATGATGTGTCTAGGTATGGATTCTTTGTGTTTATGTTTTTTGGGGGTTGGTTGAGCTTTTAGTAAAATATGGAATATTTGGGGTCATTAATGCTTCAAATATTTTGGCTCTTTCCTCTCCTTCTGGGGATCTCATTACATGTTGGTTTGTTTGATGTTGTTTTCCAAAGGTCCTTGAGGCTCCATTCACTTTTCTTCATTCTATTTTATTTTGTTCTTGATTACTTCTATTGCACTATCTTCGGGCTCACTCACTCTTCCTTCCCTCTCAAATCTGTTGTTGAGCCTATCTAGTAAATGAAAATCTTCATTTTGGTTCTTTTACTTTTCAGCTCTAGAACTTCCATTTGTTTTGTTTTAGTCTAGTTGATATTCAGTAAATCAAGAATCTCAAGATTTTTTTTTTTTTTTTTGCTTTTCTAGGGCCGTACCTGCAGCATATGGAGGTTCCCAGGCTACGGGTCCAGTTGGAGCTACAGTTGCGGACTACATCACAGCCACAGAAACATTGGGTCTCAGCCGCATCTTTGACCTACTCCGCAGCTCATGGCAATGCCAGATCCTTAACCCATGGAGCAAGGCCAGGGATCGAACCCGCAACCTCATGGTTCCTAGTTGGATTCATTTCCACTGTGTCATGATGGGAACGCCTTGAGATTCTTGATTTACTAAATCATTGTCATAGTTTCCTTTAGTTTTTTAATTGGTTTCCTTTAATTACTTGGGCATATTTTAGTTTTGCTGTTTTTCGGGAGAGAAGTTGAACTCCAGTCCTTCTGTTCAGCCATCTTAATCCAATCTCCCTACTTGGGCATATTTTAAAAAGTTGCTTTGAGAGAATAGACCTCAGAGCTTTCTGAAAGACTGTCTCCCAGGTTATAAGCTTCGAGTTGGCTCAAATAAAAATTTCCATTTCTTTCTTCAAAAAAAAAAAAAAAGCACTACAAAACAGTTGCTTCGAAATCTTTATCTGCTAAAATCAACATCTTGGCTCACTCAGTCTGTTTAAATAGAGAATTCTTTCTTTGTGAGGACCACACTTTCTTGTTTCTTTATATACTTTGTTATGTTGTGTCAAAAGCCCAAGAACATTCAACATAATATATCCTATAGCGCCTAGAGATTCTGATTTATTTTCCTGAGGCCTTCTTTTAATTTGTTTCTTTGTTTTGGTTTGGTTTGGTTTTAGTAACATCCTGGACTTAAACTGCAGAATCTGTCTTCCTCATAGTGTATAGGAGCTGATGTCTGCTCAGTTTTTAAATTCTTACTTTTATTGTTAGCCTGACTTCCTAAGCGAACGCTTATGTCAACATAGCTTAGTAATTAGCTATTGATTCAGGCAGAGGTTGTGTCTAAACATCTCAAGCCCATAACATTTTCACCCTTCACTGATGGGTCTGTGTGTGGGGTGGGGAGGGCATTCAAAGTTCAGGCAGTTCTTGGAGTTCCCCTCATGGCTCAGTGGTTAACTAGTATCCATGAGGATGCGGGTTCTATCCCTGGCCTTGCTCAGTGGGTTAAGGATCCAGCATTGCCATGAGCTGTAGTATGGGTCGCAGATGTGGCTCGGATCCCACATTGCTGTGGCTGTGGCATAGACTGGCAGCTGCAGCTCCAATTTGACCCCTAGTCTGGGAATCTCTATATGCATGCGTGCAGCCCATAAAGACAAAAGAACAACAACCACAAAAAAGTTCAGGCAGTTCTCAAGTTTGCCTTGCCTTTTGCATGTCCCTGGGCCCTCTCGTGTCTCCCTCAACATGTATATAGTTCTCCAGGCAGCTAGAGACACATGGAGAGCTTATTGCTCTGTCACTGCCAGAGCCTTCCTATTGAACCTATGGCCAATCCACCACTCACCCTACCCAGGACCACAGCCCCAGGCCATTCCAGCTGCAGATTTTCTATGTTCCTTTTCTGCTGGGCTTGCTGCTTTCCTGATCATGCTATCAAGATGGACTTTTTACTCTCCATTCCAAAACAAGTTTGCCCCTCCTTGTAGCCAAACAGGCCCCCAATTCCTATCCTGCCCTGCTAACTCAGCTGCACCTACCAAGCAGGGTGGTAGGATGGGAGCCATCCTGGTCAAGAAGTCTATAGACTCCTATTGTTTTTGCACGAAGTTTCAGCAAATTCATTAGGAATAATCAGCTCTTAATTTGTTATTTGCGTTTGGTTGATCTCCAGAGTCCTGACATGGTTTGACTTTGGTAATTTTGTCCAGTTTTTTTCTTTTCTTGTATTTGGTGAGAGATGATTTTCCTACCTCTTCATATCATCATAGCTGGAAGTCTCATTTTTGCACATTTAAAAAATTTTAATACCTGTGGTCATACTTTTCTCAGAAAGGCTTCACGTTCACCAGCTAGATTTCAAAGCACAAAGAAACAGACTTTTATATTCTATATTTGTCCTTGTTATCCAGACCTTGTCTAACACTAAAGGGCGCTTCTTACCTGGTTTTAGTAATAAAACTCATGCTCTTTAATGGCAGAATTAAGTCGTACGTTGGGAGTTTTTCAAAGCATTCATGGAATGTAAGTGAAAGTTGGAAAGTGACCTAAAGAATTTCAAATATAGTATATAAATAAATATTCTTTGCTTCTTTTTTGCTTCTCTTTCTTGGTCTGTTGCTCTTTAGTATCCATGAGAATATGTGTTTGGGAAGAATTCTAACTGGCTTATATTCTTAGCTTAGAGCAATAGAGACAGTAGGCAGAGGAGTGAGGGTCTTGAAGGGGAGATATTTGGCCCCAGTAAATTTTGGTGAAATGAATCAGATTTCACAAGACAAATAGATTTTGGTAGTTTAAGGATATTTTAAAGATAAAACATGCATGGTATTTTTAAAAACCTCAGAAAAGGAGTTCCTGTCGTGGCACAGCGGAAACGAATCCAACTAGGAACCATGGGGTTGTAGGTTCGATCCCTGGCCTCACTTGGTGGGTTAAGGATCCATCATTGCCGTGAGCTGTGGTGTAGGTTGCAGACGTGGCTCGGATCTGGAGTTCTGTGGCTCTGGTGTAGGCCAGCAGCTGTAGTTCTGATTGGACCCCTAGCCTGGAAAACTTCCACGTGCTGAGGATACAGCCCTAAAAAGCAAAAAATAAAATAAAATTGTATAAGTAGGACAAGAATTCCTGTATAATGTGTTTATAACTTCCCAGACTGTTAACATCATCTGTAACCAAAAGGTAATTATCAAAACCAGGAAATTAGTATCGGCATACTACCACTAATAAACTACAGATCTTCTTCAAGTGTTTCTGATTATCTCACTAATGATCTTTTTCTGGCACAGGATCAAATTCACAAATACATTGCATTTAGTTTTCAGGTCTCCTTCATTTCCTCCAGTCTTGGAGAGTTCTGTTTTGTTTTTTGCCTTTTGTTTTTGTCTTTCGTGACCTTGACATTTCTGAAGAGCACTGTCCAGTAATTGATAGGCTGTCTCTCAATCTGGGCTCCTAACTCTCATTCTTCATTCTATTTTAAGTATCTTAATCATTTTGAATGATAATTAGAATAACTTAAAATTACAGTTGATTTCTAAAGAATTTTCATAATTACATCATATGATACTTGTCAGACAAAGCTTTAATAATTTCTACAAAAGACGGAATGGCCTAGGACATATTTCCCCAACAGCGTTAGTGTTAAGTCCCAAGAGAGGTAAAACAGTTTGTCCAAGGGACCCAAGAAGTAAGTGACAGTGCTAGGATTAGACCTCTAAAGCCTAGAATATGCTCTTGACTGTTACAATGCATTTATTGTTCAGGAACTAGCCAGCGCACTACCAAAGCAATCTCCCTTCATTTTAGGAAGTGGGGGTAAGCTCTCTGGTGATAGCGTATTTCTTTTTAATCATTTTCCTTTACATAGTACATATTTTTATTGTTTTTATAGATATTTATGTACATACAGCTATGTAGTCCACTTATTCACTTAACACCATATTGTTAACATTTCCCCGTATCAATACTTTTCATAAACGCTATTTCTAGTAGTGGCTGCCATCAGAGGATGCTGTAGAGGATGCTGGAAGATGCTTTAGACGATGTTCCCTTCTCTCTGACTCCCCTCCTCTCTCAGTGACTCAGAATATTTCTCTTTTAGCACTGGATTTTTTTTTACTGTCTTATTGTGAAATATAAAGAAAAGTTCAAATAACACCAATGTATAGTTTCACAAATAATCAAAACTGAGCTCTCTTACAACTACTTCCCAGGCCAAGAATCAGATGAAAACCAGTCCCCAGAGCCCAACGTGTGGGCTTCCTTCCCCATCCAGACTTTCAGCTACAATATTTTAAAAGGTCACTGTTATATGATGTTCATGATATAATGACTCTGCACCACATTAGAAGAACAACTTTTGTCCAAAAATGGACAAATCTTTTCTTGGGCTTTGTGTATAGTACAGAGGCATCTGACTCCCTAGAATTTGTTTAAAATTGCACATCTCTTGACAGTCATTCAAATACCACAACTTTGCCCTAACACTCATGCTCACAGTCACTGGCTTTCAAGCCTTTTCTAATGACCATTCCCAGACATATTGGTCTGCTTGCCTTGCAGTCTGATCTAGCATCCCTGTCCCTAAAAATAGCACCCTTTTATGTTTTACCCTGGCTTTTCAGATCTCCCCAGTGGTCTCTCATTTGGATCTTCTCATGTCTAATAACCTCTGTCCTGGAATTTCCATCAGGCAATTCTCCCTTCTCTCATAATGCAAATGGTAACCCACTTCAGCATCCACTGATTAGACCTTTTTTCCTCCCCTAGCCAGACTGGAATACTCTCAAAACCACACGGAAAGGATACAGGCATTTTTGTCATGCTTTCTTACTCCCATTACGTACCTCCTACTTGGAGAAATAATGCTCTGGGTTATTCCCTCCAGTCCTGAAAACCTTTTGATCTTTCAGTATTTTTTGTGATGGGTCTAAAATTCTTGGGAGTATAAAGAAAATTATGGACATGGAGAACAGACTTGTGGTTGCCAAGGGGGAGGGGGAGGGAGTGAGATGAGCTGGGAATTTGGGGTTAACAGATGCAAACTACTGCCTTTGGAATGGATAAGCAATGAGATCATGCTCTGTAGCATTGGGAACTATATATCTAGTCACTTATGATGGAGCATGACAATGTGAGAAAAAAGGAATGTATATGTGTATGTGTGACTGGGTCAACTTGCTGTACAGTGGGAAATTGCCAGAACACTGTTAACCAGCTATAATGGAAAAAAAAATCATTAAATCATTAAAATCATTCCCCACCCACAAGGCCACTGGAAGGAACAAACCCTGAGCTCAGTGTGCTGATGAAGGGGATCATAGTGCTCAGGTTCCTCAGAGGGCACAAACATTGTAAACGTCAGACAAAAGCTGAGGTCAACCGTGAAAACCATGTAGCATAAACCAAAGCTATCTGGGACAGAGTAAAGGTTACAAGGTTGTTTTTTTTATCATTACCTATTTATTGCCATATTCTTGGCAACATGTAGCTTCTTGGCTTTTTTTTTTTTTCTACTTAGGGCTGCGCCTGTGGGATATGGAAGTTTCTGGACTAGGAGTCGAATCAGAGCTGTAGCTGCCAGCCCATGTCACATCCATGCAACACTGGATAGGAGCTGCATCTGTGACCTACGTGAAGCTTGTGGCAATGCTGGATCCTTAGCCCATTCAGCGAGGCCAGGGATTGATCCCACATCCTCGTGGATACTAGTCAGGTTCTTAACTGGCTGAACAACAACGGTAACTCCACGGTCACAAGGTTTTTGAGATAGAAAATAAAAACAAAATCTGTGAACACTTTGGTGACACAGCCTAGGATACCTTTACCAGAGGTGTACTGACCTTGGTGTCCCCCAGGCCACCCCAAGCTTTTGACTTTCCTTCAGTCAAGTGATTGATCTTCAGGACATGATTATTTGATGTTTCATCCTCAGTAGCTGATTATTTAGAAACATTGTCCAAATGAGAGGTCTTCTTATTTCTCCCCGGAAAACTTTCAGCTTCTTTTCCTTGTTCTTTTCTTGCCTCCAGGTCTTCTACATCCTGCCTTTTCTCTTTCTTGGTTCAGAATTCTTAGGAGAGAATTCTTAGGAGAGCGTGTATAAGAGTCACTAGAGTCCTAAGGAATGTAAGTCAGGTTTGGTTGGGAGCAACAGGAACCCAACCCAAACTGGCTTAAGCAATGAAGGGAAGGCATTAGGCCTGAAAAGTCCAGAGGAATTTCTGACTTCAGGGCCATTTGATTCAGAGACTCAAGCAAGGTCATTTGGACCTGGTCTCACTTCATCTCTCAGTTCTACCTGCCTTTGGGTTGACTCCATTATAAGAACAGCGGTGCATTTCTAGAAGATTGGAGAATAAATGCATACAGGAGAAAAAGCACGCAATGTCTACTGCATAGGCTTATGCAACACACACACACACACACACACACACACACGCGTAGGGTGATTTTCAAGCCATAATCCCTGGGCTGACCATCAGATCTATCTGGTCTCTTGCTGTTGTTTTTAATACAGAGCCCTACTGAGTCAGGATATCTGGGATAGGTCTTTATAATCAGTACATTTATCTACCTTCTGCGGTGACTCATATTTGTAGCCAGGTTGTGAATTACTGCTGCAACTCAGAACAGTGTTTCAGGACCAAGGATAGCGGTCCATGTACCCTACTCTTAACACAGACCATCAAAGGCTTGCTCTGCTCATGCAAGAGAAACCTTGGTAGAGAGAGGGCTAGGCCTCCAGGAAGAGGGGAGGGGAGTCCTGCAGAGGCCTCTCCTGTAGAATCCCCTTGTCAAGGCAATACCAGATAAAGGAATATGAATCGCTCTTTGCCATTCCAGTGCTCACATCTTGCTTTTTCTGTTCAAGAGCCTTTGTGCTGGCAAAACCAGGTGCTTGCTTTGGCCCTTTGGCACCTGGGTCCGAGGCCTTTCAAAACTTTAATCTTTATTATTCCCTTTACTATAGCAAGAAATCTACACCTGGTTCCTGTGAAAGAAGCACCACTGGGAAAAAGGAAAGCAGTTGCTGGCTTAACTTTCCATCTTTGTCCAAAAAGTTGTATGAGAGGGAAAAGGTTTGCAATATTTATCAATTTAAAAAAAAATCAATGATATTACAATAGAGGCCTCTCTTAGATCTCTCAGATGTCAGCAGCTCCAAGAAATCCAATCTAGAGTGAAACACCCTGTCTTAGTGCCAACAGGAACTGTCTGTCCACATGTCCTGAGGATGGATAGGAGGAGACAGTCTGGTGGAGACCAGCCTGTGCTAGAATCCTAGGGATGCTTTTATGGCTCTTCTAGAGTCCATTCCTCTGCCTTCTCTGAGCAGCACCCCAGATTTCCTATAAAGGAATCAGCTCTTCCCCATGGGGAAGTTGATCAGGGATAGTGTGTTCCTTGGGGGCTCTGCCTAGGGCTTCCTAACTTGTACTATGCAGAGATATGGGGAATCTATTGAAATGCAGTTCTGACTCAGCAAGTGCAGGATGGGGCCTGAAATTCTGCATTTCTAATAAGTTCCCAGGTGATGCTGAAGTCTCCGACTTTGCCCATTCTCAAGCTCTTGGCCATTGGTTGCTTCCATATTCTGAAATCATAATCTGAGTGTTGAAAATCTTGGACTTGTTTCCTGCCTCTGCCCCTTGTCACCTGCAAAATCCTGCCTGTTTCTGGCCCACCCCACCCTAAGAGCTCCCAACATCTTTTTTTTTTTCATCTTAAAAATGTTAGATTGATACGTAAGAGCTGCTCTGGGCAGTCAACACAGTTTGTTTACAACAAGGAATTAAAAAAAACATTCACTTGAGTCAGCCTTGGTTTTTGAGAGATGGTTGGTTTCACCTGTCCGCATTAAATGATGTGGTCACAGAGCTTCAGTTTCCTAAGCTATAAAGGAGGGACACTGATCCCTAGTGGGAAGATATTCATGATACTAAAGTGACCAAGGTGCCACCTGGAGGGCTGCTAGTTCCCTGAGGCCCTGAGCGAAGCCCCACCAGGAACACTGAAGGCTCTGCCCTCCCTCCAGCCACTGCTTAGGTCCAGACCACCTAAGTTAGGATAAAAGAACGAAGGAAGCCACTAAAACTCTCAACTAAGGGATTGATTTTTCTAATTACCAGTTAATGTCTTCGTTCTGGACCTCAGAAGACCTGTTCATTCTTATTTAAAGTACAAATTGTTGGAGTTCCCGTCATGGCTCAGTGGTTAACGAATCCGACTAGGAACCATGAGGTGGCTGGTTTGATCCCTGGCCTTGCTCAGTGGGTTAAGGATCAAGCGTTACCGTGAGCTGTGGTGTAGGTTTGCAGACGCGGCTCAGATCCCGCGTTGCTGTGGCTGTGGCGAAGGCCAGCAGCTACAGCTCCTGTTAGACCCCTAGTCTGGGAACCTCCATATGCTGCGGGTGCAGCCCTAGATAAGGCAAAAAGACAAACAAAAAAAAAATGACCCTACAGTTGAGATGAACTGTGTTGAGGTTGCAGGGATGAGCTTCTTCTTCAATTAGTATCTTTACTGGGGTCTGGATTTCAAAACGCAACCATCAAAACAAGAGGAAAAAAATCCCCAAAGGCTGAAGTACAGCCCTTCTCTGTTTATATAGTTAGTGGTACCGGAGGAATGCTCAGCAAAATCTAGTTATTAATCCCAAAGACTTCTGGAAGTTGTTTTTAAAAGAGATGATGGCGAGTTCCCATCATGGCTCAGCCGTAACAAACCTGACTAGTATCCATGAGGTTGCGGGTTCGATCCCTGGCCTTGCTCAGTGGGTTAAGGATCCCGTTGCAGTGAGCTGTGGTGTAGGTTGTAGACGTGGCTCAGATCCACATGTTGCTGTGACTGTGGTGTAGGATGGCAGCTCTAGTTCCCATTCGACCCCTAGCCTGGGAACTTCCATATGCTGCAGGTGCCACCCTAAAAAGACAAAAAAATAAAAATAAAAAAACAAAAAATAAAAGAAGTGATGGAAATATAAAAAACTGGTAGACAGTAGTTACATGTGGGAAATGGGGCTGAGGATAAGCTTTGTTGATCTAAGACAAGCAGACTGTCAGTTATTTCTCTAGCCAAAATGGGTTTATTTGGGATCAGGAAAGACTTGCAATTCGGGTTTGCAACCAAGGTGAGCCAAGTGCAAGTCAAGAGAAACAACAAGAGAGAAGATTTTAAATAAGGGGAAAGAACTTCAGGGGGACTACAATAAAGAGTCCATGGCTTTTCATTGGCTGAGTTGTTGCCAGGCAACAGGAGGAATCTTTCTTCCTCCTCTTGGGCTCTGCTATTATCCAAGGTGTGAGGGTCACACTTTTAGTCTCCCAGCTCTATTTGAGGTTTCCATTTAGCACCTTTTTTTTTTTTAAAGAAGATTCTATATCAATTGAAGTTTTTAGCACAAGCACATGATACTTAGGAAATTAGGGAGGAAGTGGGGCAAGGCAGCCTTTAACTTCTTACTTTGTCCTTTTATAAATCGTAGCCTAGAGTACTGCTATAATAATTTATTTTTGTAAGAAAAGATGCTAGGAGTTCCCGTTGCGGCTCAGTGGTTAACGAATCCGACTAAGAACCATGAGGTTGTGGGTTCGATCCCTGGCCTCGCTCAGTGGGTTAAGGATCCGGCATTGCCGTGAGCTGTGGTGTAGGCTGCAGACGCGGCTCCGATCCCGCGTTGCTGTGGCTGTGGCGAAGGCCGGCAGCTACAGCTCCTGTTAGACCCCTAGCCTGGGAAGCTCTATGTGCCGCGAATGCGGCTCTAGGTAAAAGGCAAAAAGACAATAAATAAATAAATAAATAAATATATAAATAAATTGTATCTGTAATAAATGGTTACTGCAGTACTAGTGAGTAATGTAGGAAGGAGAAAAACTTTTGGGAAATCTTACGTTATTTCTAACCACAATTAAAATTTTTTTTTTCTTGAGCTGTAGAGTTTGATGAGTAGCTTTGAAAAGAATCATCATTAATACTTCCAAAAAAGAGGAATGTCAGACTAGTTAAACAAAATTTTATAGGAAGTTTGTTTTTGATTAGTTCTTTCTCTGTGTGTGTCTCTTTAGGGCTGCTCCCAAGGCATATGGCGGTTTCTAGGCTAGGGTTTGAACTGGAGCTGCAGCTGCTGGCCTATGCCACAGCTACAGTAACTCGGAATCTGAACCTTGTCTGCAACCTACACCTCACCTCACGGCAAGGCTGGATCCTTAACCCACTGATCGAGGCCAGGATTGAACCATGAGGATGGATGCTAGTCAGATTCATTTCTGTTGAGCCACAATGGGAACTCCTGTTCAATTCTTTAAGAAGGAGAGAAAGGACCATTAATTGACGTATAATTGCACTGATGTGAACAATGAACCAAATTAGGACCAGGAGCTGCTGGTGAAGAACAGGGTACAGCAAAACCTTCAAAGCCTCTTAGAAATCTATGTCAAACAAGGAAATTAGATTAATGGCTGTATTAACTAGAAGTAAGAGCTCTTTTATAAAAGCAGACTACAAGCTCCATAAGTGCAGGGGTCACATCTTGTCTCATTTACTGTTGTGGCACACAGGGTAGCCATACAACAGTTATTTGTGGAATAAATGAAATGCACTGCTTGCTCTAAATGCTAATCTTTTCTGATTGAGTACTATAACTACAAGATTTTAATGATATGTCAAATGATAGATTTCTTTCTACATATGAGTGAAGAACTAATTAGAATTGTGTTCCGAATTGTCACTATCCAGATAATTAAAAACTAGGGTTGCTTGATTGTTCAGTCAAAGCCATCAAACCCTTCCCAGTTATTAAACCTCTTTTGTAGCAGTCTGAGGTCTGAGGTAGCACATTGGTTGTAACCTTAACAACCTTTGTTAAGAATTACATCACAATAATAAGATACTGTTACTATACACCCACCAGCATGGCTAAAATTAAAGACAATTGATAGACATCAGGATAGGGTTGCCTTTCTGGGAGGGATGTATAAGCGGGCAAAGGAGCATTTTCTAGGGAGATGGAAATGTTCTATATTGAGCACAAAGTGGTCACACAGTCTTATACAGTTGACACTTGAACAATGTGGGATTCAATGGTTTATCCATACAATGGATTCTCATTCAGCTATAAAAAGGAGTGAAGCATAGAAGCATACTACAACATAGATGGACCATGAAATATTATGTTAAGTGATAGAAGCCAGACAAAAATGGCCATGTAATAGATGATTTCATTTAAATGAAATGTCCTGAATAGGCAGATCTGGACAGACGGTAAATTAGGGCTTGCCAGGGACTGGCGGAGGGTGACTTTCAGACTGACTGCTGATTAGTACAGAGGTTTTTTTTTTGGGGGGGGGTGGAAGAATAGAAATGTTCTAGAATTAGATAGTGGTAATAGTTTATACAGCTCAGAAAACAAGACTATGTTTCAGTATAAACCACTGAATTTTATACTTTTATTTTTGCTTAATGAATTTTATTACAATTATATGTGTATAAAAATCATCACAACTCAATTTGATAGCATTTCCGTCCCAAACCCTCAGTGTATCCCCCCACCCCCCAGATTGTCTTATTTGGAAACCATAGGTTTTCCAAAGTCTGTGAGTCATTGTCTGTTCTGCAAAGAGGTTCATTGTGTCTTTTTAGTTTCCACATGTAAGCAGTAGCACTGGATATTGCTGTCTAATTGTCTGAATGGTTTCACTTCGCATGATAATTTCTAGGTCCATCCATGTTGCTATAAATGTTGTTATTTCGTTCCTTTTAATGGCTGAGTAATATTCCATTGC
>PVHT020003785.1:1294106-1406280 GCA_004024745.2 Catagonus wagneri
AAAAAAAAAAAAAAAAAAAACCAAAAAAACCCCCCAAACCAAATCAAAACCAACCCCCCCCCCCACAAACCCATTACTATTTGATAGAACAGGGCATATATAAAAAAAAAAATCAGTATTTGGATTTCCCATCGTGCTCAGAGGTTAACAAATCCAACTAGTATTCAAGAGGACTTGGGTTTGATTCCTGGCCTTGCTCAGTGGGTTAAGGATCCGGCATTGCCGTGAGCTGTGGTGCAGGCTGCTGATGTGGCTCAGATCCTGTGTTGCTGTGGCTGTGGCATAGGCTGGCAGTTATAGCTCTGATTCAACTGCTAGCCTGGGAAACTCCGTATGCTGCAAGCGTGGCCCTACAAAGACCAAAAAAAAAAAAAAAAAAAATCATGAAAGTCTTTTAAAGTCTGTGAATATGCTATACAAGGAATATCAATATATATGATTGTCTCTACTTTGAAGGAAGTTACTTGTTAGTAGGAAGAATAAAGCCTGAATACAACAAAAGTTAATTAATTTAGGTAATCTAAGAAATAGCACTTTGTCAACACCGGATTAGCTGCCATTTGAGGAATTAAAATGACATACACTTTGCTGTACAGCAGAAATTAAAACAGCATTGTAGATCAACTACATTCAATACAATTTTAAAAAACATGACATGAATATTAGAGTTCCTGCTGTGGCACAACAGGATTGGCAGCATCTGGGGAGTGCTGGGATATGGGTTCAAATCCCTGGCTTGGCACAGTGGGTTAAGGATCTGGCATTGCTGTGGGCTGTGGCCTAGGTGGTAACTGTAGCTCGGATCTGATCCCTGGCCTGGGAACTCCATATGCCATGGGAAGGCCAAAAATGAAAGAAAAAAAAAAAAAAAGAAAGAAAGAAAGAAAGGAAAAAAGACATGAACATAGAGGAAGAAGAAATCACACTGGGCAGAAGTTGCCTGACAGATTTCATGGAGGAAAAGTGTCTAAGCCTAAAGGAGGGTTTAAATTCGCTTAAGTAGAGAGAGGATAGGTATTAGGCAGGCAGGGTGACATAAACGTAAGGATGAGTTGGAGGAGACAGTCCAATAGGCCTCAAGGTAGAATGAACTTAAGATTGTGGAGGACAAATTAGGTTAGGGAAATGGAATCTTTTTTAAGTCAGTGGTTTTCAGTTTTTATCCACTATCTTTATGACAAATGATTTGTGATTCATCCCAGTGACTATATCCGGATTTCTGGGGTGTCACCAACATTTTATGAGGAAGCCTTGCAATATTCTGTCTCATCATGATTATTAATGGAGCAACCAGAAAGACTGTTCACTATGGACCTAACTTAGATGGGTTATGTGCAATTTCTAAAGTATTAAATATAATTCCCTCAATCTCCTTTTCTTTCATGTACTCTTTAGCTTATATCAAAGAAAAGCAAGTTATATCATCTACAAACCTATGTGTGTTAACTATTACTAAGTTATTATGAAACACTTAACCAATCTAGGTACCGCTTTAGAAAATGATTACTTAAGGCAAAGATTTGAAGTAAGATGTTGAAAGGCATTATTTTAGGCAGATTTATTTTCAAGGATGGATTGATAGAAGAGAATGAAGTTAAAACAATCAAGAGGCTTCTTTAGCCATCCAGGTATAATGGAGGAGTGACAGTAAGTCAGGCATTAAGGACTATGGAAGGAAACTATAGATGTAAGACATATCAAAAGGGAAACTGCTTGGACTAGATCAATGGACTAGATATAAGCAATAAAGTAGAGTTAAAGGTAATCCTAAGAATGTAGGCTATAAATTGAGTAGATGGAAACATAACTGTAGAAATCAATGATAAAGAAAAATTATAGTAGGGAATAAATTTAGGTTTCAAATTGAGGAAAAAGACAAGTTTTATTTCAATAATAGTGTGAAGTCACAAAAGGTCATTTAAGGAAAACCAAACTCAAACTGCTCTTATTAAGATTTTTTTTTTTAAGGGCTACACCAGTGGCATATGAAGGTCCCCACGCTATAGGGGTTGAATCAGAGCTACAGATGGCCTATACCATAGCCACAGCAACGCCAGATCCAAACTGCATCTGCAACCTACACCACAGCTCACGGCAATGCTGGATCTGAGCGAGGCCAGGGATTGAACCCACAACCTCATGGTTCCTAGTCGGATTCATTTCTACTGCGACACAATGGGAACTCCTAAACTGCTTTTAGAGGATTGAATCTGGAAAAAGGTTAGGGCAAAAGACATAGGTCTGCACACAAAACACAGAGCTATGATAGCTGGAAATCTTTAAAGAAGAAGTATAAAGTGAGAAGAGTCAAGGGCCTGGGACTAAATCTTGAAATTTAAGTTTCTAATCTTTACCAGCAGTTACTGATTGTAGTATTGTTTTGTAATAGCAAAAACCTAGAAATAACTGTCTAGTCAACAAGAGACTGGTTAGTAAATTGCTGAAAATCTATACAAAGAATGGTATGCAGATTTCTCCATACTTATGTGAAAAGATCTCCAAAATTCACTGTTTTTGGAAAAAGAGGGGTTTAGCTCTAATATCCTTCCTTTTGGCAGGGAAAGTATGGTGTGTGTAAGAGAACATGTTTATTTTTCTTGCATGTGAACAAAGAAAGTCTGGAAGAATATATCTGGGGAGAGGGGAACCTGGGCAAATGAGGGACAGGAGTAAGAAGACTTTTCCCTAGATAGCTTTTTATATATTTTCTTATTTTTAAGCCATGAGAATGTTATTATTTGTTCAAAATAATAATTTTTAAAACTCAATAAAAACCTATTTAACTGATCGTCATATCAAAAGCAACATCATCAAATAGAATAAAATAGTGAACCTGCATCACTGTCACTGCTCCATAAGTCACAGCTGTCCAATAAATAGAGCCAACCATTATTCCTGCTGCAGCAAATGGACAGGCTTTTGAGATCAGTCTATCTGCAAGATCCAAGACGTAAACAACTGGACCTATAATACAAAGAAAACAAGTAAAGTTTCAGCACAACACACACACACACACACACACACACACACACACACACACACACACACACACACACACACACACAAAGACTGGTTCAGTATTTTTACAGATCTAAAATATTTTAATGAAGTTGGATGTTCTGATGCTTTAGAAATAACTTTTATAAATGCAATAGGGACCTGAATTTGAATACATTTAGAACTTCTCAGTCATGTGCATGAATAGCTAAGTTTTACTTCCTAAATCTAGGAAACAGTCTCTTCGAATTTTTTTTTGCCTTTTTTTTTATGAAGAGCCGCACCCGCGGCATATGGGGGTTCCCAGGCTAGGGGTCTAACAGGAGCTGTAGCTGCCGGCCTTCGCCACAGCCACAGCAACGCAGGATCCGAGCCGCGTCTGCAGCCTACACCACAGCTCACAACAACGCCAGATCCTTAAACCACTGAGCAAGGCCAGGGACTGAACCTGCAACCTCATGGTTCTTAGTCGGATTCGTTAACCACTGAGCCACGAAGGGAACTCCCAGTCTCTTCGAATTTTTATCTTTATCAGTAAACTTAAAGAATAAGGCCTCAAACACAGATGCTTAGGAAAATAGTTTTCTTACTCTCTTAATCACGCTGGCTACAGCAGAATGACATGGCCATTTCAACTTGCTCTTTTCCAAACAGTTCCTTGCCACAATTAGATCCTCTAGTACTTGAATCAGAATATCACTTCTTTGACTTCACTCATTACTTCCTTGGTAGTGTGTGAAGGTAATCAGGCTTTTTTTTTTTTTTTTAAAGGGCTGCATCCATGGCATACGTAAGTTCCCAGGTTAGGGGTTGGATTGGAACTGCAGCTGCCAGACTATGCCACAACCACAGCAACTCGGGATCCAGTCCGAGTCTGTGACCTACACCACAGCTCATGGCATTGCCGGATCCAAGGCTATTTTCTTGAGGTTACACAAAGTCAATCTATCTTACTTTGATTTTCAATATGCTGGGTTTAGCTTAGTATTATTCTCTAATAAGGTTCTTTTAATGATCATGCCAGTTTTTATGGCATTCCAACAGCTGTATGCACCAATTATGCTTCTATTATTATGTGCCTACTAAGTGAAATTTGGTTACTACCTCCCTCTGGTAGTTATTTAGGAATAGTTACACTTGGAGGAATTCTAATTAACTGCCATTAAGCCCAATATAATTTAGTTCCAGAATTTTCAAGAAGAGTGAAAAGGTCTCAGGTCTGAATTAGAGCAAGGCCTAAAAAACTGAATATCTTAAGCGTTAAGCTAAAGAACATGAAACCTTGACTCAGTAATCATCACTTGTTGAATGCCTTCTATCTACAAACTATTACTTAAGACATTTTCTTAAGAAATATATATGAGTTATTATCTGCCTCTGGGGGTTATAGCCTACAGGAGGATGCCATATACAAAATCAATTTATTTTCATTGTACAAAGAAATTAGTATCACTAGTCACTGTATAAAAAGAGACCACATTGTGAAGAAGAAAGAACATTAGGAGAGATGTCCAAGAGACCTAAGATTTAAATTTAGCATATTTACTTACTTTTGTCAAAAATATAACTTATGTATAATATTTAAAACTATGACAAGCTATGTTTTGGGACCAAAGAGATAGAGTAAGCCTAGTTCAGTGCATACTGACTCTACATCCTCTAGTAACAGTTACCAATTCTCGAATATCTACATGATAGTAGGCACTGTGCCACACATTACATGTGTCATTATTTAATCTCATAATGTAGGGTTTAATTCTTAAAATACACAAATTCGCTGGACTAAGTTTATAACTTCCTCAGAAGGCACAATAAAAAGCATTTTAGTGAGTCACCAAAGACCCCTCAAGTGCTGGTATAAAAAGTTAAAGCCAATAGGTACATATAAAACCTCAAAACTTCAGCTTTCATATTCCCTATCGATAATTCTTAAATCTGAAAATTGAAGCCACAAGAGAACACAGACTCTTTACAGCACATGTATCTACCTACCAACATCATACCTACCTGAAGTCAATCCCTTCACTCATACACCAGATCCCATTCCCCTGCCAACTCAATTCATGGTTCCAGCAATTCACTTCTACTCTCATTCCCCCCCTACCCTTTATTGGATTATTTTAATCAAACCAATATGTCATTTATTTCTTCTATCTTAAAAAAACAAAACAACCCCCCCATCTTCTCTTGATTCTTTTCCCACTGCTTCATTTCTCTGCTCCCTTCACAACCAAATTACTTGAAAGACTTACCTGTTTTCACTCCCTCTCCTTCAATTCTCTCTTGAACCTCCTCCACCAAAACTGCTCATCAAAGTCCTTAACAACCTACACACAGCTAAAGCCAGTGGCTTAATCTCAGTCTTCCTCTTATTTGGCCTTCCACCACTATCTGACAGATGTTCCCTTCTTCCCAATATGTGGTTCTTCATTGCATTGTCAGGACACATCACTATCTGTTTTCTTTCTACCTCACTAGTCAATCGTTTTTCAGTTTCCCATGCTGGTTCTTCTTCTTGACCTCAGTGAGGCCCACACTGTCGACTTCTAACTCATCATACTCCCTATTTGATTATTCTGTTCTATTTTTCTTTTTCCCAAAGCACTTATCACTTAATATACTCTAATTTACCTATTAATTCTATTTCTACCTACTAATATAGGGGTTGATAAACTATGGTCCATGGGCCAAATCTACCTGGATGTTTTTGTAATTAAAAGTTTTATAGGAACATGGTCACATGCAAAGCCTAAAATACAGTTGCCCCTTGAACAACATGGGTTTAAACTACACAGATCCACCTATACTTGGCTTTTTTTCCATAGTAAATACTACAATATAACACAATTCTCTGTTGGTCGAGCCCATGGATGCAAAACCATGGACACAGAGGAACTGTGGATACAGAGGACTATGAGTTTTTTTTTTTTCCCTTGTCTTTTGAAGGCTGCACTTGAGGCCTATGGAGGTTCCCAGGCCAGGGGTCAAATTGGAGCTGTCGCTGTTGGTCTATGTCACAATAACCTGAGATCTGAGCCATGTCTGTGACCTACACCACAGCTCACGGCAAGGCCAGAACCTAAACCCACTGAGCGAGGCCAGGGATCGAACCTGTGTCCTTACAGATGCTAGTCAGATTCATTTCCGCTGAGCCACAATGGTCACTCCCCGACTATAAGTTATATGTGGATTTTTGACTGCACAAAGGGTTGGCACTCCCATCCCTCATGTTTTTTAAGGGTCAACTGCATTTACGTTTTTTTTTTTAATCAGAAAAAGTTTGCTGGCTCCTGAACTAGAACATAAGCTCCAAAGTGAAAGTAACCTTTTTATTTTGCTTATTTGATGAATTTCAAATTCCTATGATTCTCAAATATTTGCTGAATTCTCTACTGAGGTACTGACTTAAAACTATGATACGAAAATCTCTAGGTCTTCCTTTTTCATTATCTGTATGAGGCCCAAGTGATAAGACTATTTTCTACTTAGTCAGAATCAGATTCTATTAAGAAAGACGGTATTCTACCTGCTTCCAACTCACCTCCCTCTCCTCCCACCCTTTCAAAAGGGTGGTTAGAAAAATGTACTGATAGAGCAAAGCAATATAATTCCTAAGAAAAAGTAACAGGTCAACTGGGTGAAAAACAGTTCCTAAAAAGTAATCCATCACTACCAATTTTACCTATTATTAACATGGACAATATAGAGGTATCTGAATTGTCTTTCCCTTAAAGATCTCAGAAAATTCTAACACCATAACCCAATTTTCAATTTTCCTCCTAAATCATTGGGTATGAATTCTTTCCGTACAAACAAATCCTCATACTTCCTTCTGGAAAATTTTTACTCATCCCTTGGGTCATATGAAACAGATGTGCTGGATTAAAAGAACACACTAGTTGCATTTTATAATCCCCAATTGCAGTTTTCCTGACAAAAGTTTATCTAGGCTTTCATCTTAAGTTTATTTTGCCTAAACCTCTCAAGTCTCTTCCAGATAGAAGAGTCCAAGATTAGTTTAATATTTAAAAGGAAGGATAAGTGATTAGTGTTAAATATGCCATTTAGAATTATGAATTGCCACCTGGGGAAGGCTAAAGATTATCTAGGCAAGTTATTCGATGAATAAGAACAATCACTGAAAACTTCTAGATGGCACCCCTCAACCAACCACACTATTCTTATTAGGAAGCTTATCATGTGCTATGATTTGGTGTCACAAAAGGTAAATAGCCACAGCCACTAGATTCTTCTTCTTGTCATATTACAACAAAAAGAGGTATGGGAAATGAAGAAAGGCAAGACTCTAGTCCTTAAAAACCTCAATTCTAATGGGAAGAAAGAAGTATGAATGAATGCACCCCACAAGCTAAAAATGTAAGGTTAACAGTAAAAAAAGTTTTATGTATTTTAAAAAAGCATTACTGAATTTTTAATGCCTCAGTGGGCTTCATCACTTATGTTTTCAACAATACTGTATTTACACAATGAACGGCAATTGGAGATGTGTATAAATACAAGTTTTGAAGATTTAATAATTTAAAGGGCACTAGGAGGCTTGCAATTAGGAAGAAATCTATTGTGAATTCTTTTGTACAATAGAGCTTTTGTAAAGAAAATAACTATACCCTAATGTTTTTGGTAAATTCAAATTTTCCCATTTCAGATTTGAATGACATAAAAGAACGAACTGAGAACTACTAGGGAAACCCCTAAGTCCCTGTCTACTGAAAAGAAGTTATCAAGGAGTTCCCGTAGTGGCGCAGCGGTTAACGAATCCGACTAGGAACCATGAGGTTGCGGGTTTGATCCCTGGACTTGCTCAGTGGGTTAATGATCCGGCGTTGCTGTGAGCTGTGGTGTAGGGTGCAGACGCCGCTCAGATCTGGTGTTGCTGTGGCTGTGGCACAGGCTGGCAGCTGTAGCTTCAATTAGACCCCTAGCCTGGGAACCTCCATATGCTGTGGGTGCGACCCTAAAAAGAAAAAAAAGTTATCAATTTTAGCTGGTAGACTCTGAAAAAGTAGATTTGTTATTTAAATTTAAGTCTATGTATGCACGGTGTTAAAGGTACATCTTGAAAATTAAGAAATTAATGACTGAAGGGCAGGTAGGTAATACACAGTGTTCAAAATATGCTGGCATTGCTTACTATAATAACCAGAATTGCCAGGACCTTTCTTAGTGATAGAAAGGTATCCTCAAAAACACATCTGACCAGTTCCTGGGAAATAATTTCTAAATGTTGCCAGAGTGCTCTAACACAAAACATAATTTAATGCCTCACAAGATAAGCTTATATAAGTTCCTGAGATGACAACGGCTCCCGTGAACTCCAAGGTTTCTGTTAAATGGCCACATTTAAAAAAAGAGATTTAACAAACGAAATAGACTGCAGAAGCTACTCAAGTTTCCAGGTTTTACTGGTTTGGTTTTTGCTTTGCATAGAACTAGCTTTAACCCAGACCCAACTCAAATACTGACTTGCTAAGCCAAAACATCAACCCCACTTTCAGATTCAGAACCATCCAGAATTGCAGATTGTGGAGGCCATTAAGAGTCTAACAATATAGTTCTGAATTTCTTTCCTCGCTCCAAGTCTTCTTTCTGTTGCACACTATTTCTGGAATGTCCTGTTCCTACTTTGATTATTAAATCCATGAAAACCCAAGTTTCCAATGAAAACTAATCTAACCTGAGAGAGGCTAATTGCTCTATCCCACCCTGTTCATATCCATGAGGCTTCCTTTACATACTATCCCACAAAATGCACTTACCCCTTTGCTTGTGCATAATGTTAGTACTTTATATTCTTGTTCAATGTTTGTTCAGTTGTCTCAATGTCCTTTATGTCTGTCCATGTCAGCATCATCTTAGACTGAAAACTCCCAGGGGGCAGGGGCCATGTCTGTTTAACTCGTTTTGTACAGTGCCTAGGATAGAACCATGTACAGATAGGTGCTTAAAAAATGCTTTTTAAATGATGATTGGCATCACTCTTAGGGACTCTCTAAGCTATCTCAATCTCAGCACATGGTACTTGGCAGTATATCAGGGCATTTTGGCCTGTTTCACAGGGCATTAGAATATAATGGCACAGCACCTAGCTGCAGCACTCTGTGGCAAGTATCTTACTCAATTAGTTGTTAAAAACAACTTTAAAGTATTAATTACATGGTCTCAAGACACCAGAATTTTTTGAGGACATGAAATAATATTAAAACCACAATTCAATTAAGAGTTAAAAGTATGTGGGAATTTTGATGGGATAGTAGTTTTAATTCTTTCTCTAGAATTCATCACTGTTTTATACACTAAGACTCTGGAGGCTAGGTCTAAGAGCCACAGAAGAGTTTATGTAAGTTTCATCTTTAATTGCTGTTGGTGGGTTGAGATTTTACCATTTTATACGTAAAAACAAGCATCCTGCAAACTTAGCAGCAAATTATTTTACTTAATAACAAGAAGTTAGTCATTAGATTGTAAACAGAAGAAAGGCTATGTTCTTGGACAATTTTTCATTTAACCAGACTAATAGTAATTGACCAAAAACCTCTCACAAGAAGCAAACAACACTTAAGAATAAAAGATCCAGAGTCAAAGCAGATGAGTACCGTGTGTGTGTGTGTGTGTGTGTGTGTATGTTTATGAATAGTAACTAAAGACCATCGCAGTATTTCTTTATGATTACATAATTTGTGTCAAGGGAAAGCTTAAATTTATCCTCATTAGAATAAAATAGCCCATAGAATATTTGAGAGCTATAAGGTCAACTATTAAGTACTTATTAAGCACCTATTGTACACACAGCATTTTACTATGCATTAAAATAAATATAAATAAAATTTAACGCACTAGCCTCTGCCTCCAAGGAGTCTACAATCTAGTCAGGGACAAACAATAAATACATATTAAACAACTGGAAAACTTTACAGCAAAGTAAACAAACATATGATAGTATCATACAAAGTATATAGAAACATGTTAAAAAATTTAAGATTATAGAGGGGGTAAAGATATGAATTTTAAATTACTGTATTATGTACTTACTAATTAACAGAAGTTAACCTCGAACTTAGAAGTCTATGATAGAAAAGGGGGACATGCCAGAAGACCTAACTAGAAGCAAAAGACTTTATTCAAAGAGTTTATATGTGTTTAAAAATCTAGTATGCCAGTAAAGTGGGGGTTAATTGATAGAAACCGTGGCCAGATATTTGAAGAATATAACACAATAGGAAGTTCCTGGTGAGAGACATGCTAAAATGAATAAGCTATTTTAGGACAACTATGATTATTTAAAGTCAGAACCTAGAATAGAACCTGCAGGATTCTGTATCCAAAACAAGTACAAAAAAAGAGAAACTAACACTGACCCCAAAGTAGCTTAAAAGAGAGCTGAATTGGAAAGGATAAAGAAATATCAGAGAAAAACATTGTTAGAGAAAAACATTGTTTTATATTTCTGCTTTTAGGAGAAAACCATTCCTAAGGTATTCTCTGAACTTCAAAATAAAAAGCTGAAAAAGTTGTCGTAATGAAAGAAAAACCATTATCAGTTATCATTAATACATAAAAATAGATGGCAATATTAATATTCAATACTACATATATATGCCAAGGAATTGTTATTACATATTTTTTCTTCTTTAAACACACCAATAAATATTTTTCAAATTATCCATAACAAGAATTATCTTTATTAATAAGAAAAACTACTTTTTTAGGATAACATAGACTATTATAAAATTCAGGCAACCATATCCTAAGGAAAGTCAACCTTTTTTTCTCCTTTTGGTTGTGACCATGGAGTACAAAAGTTTCCAGGCCAAGGACTGAACTCATGCCACAGCAGTAACAACGCTGGATCCTTAACCTACTGTACCACAAGGGAACTTCCCAAGAAAAGTCAACCTGCCGTTACTGTCATTTTCTTTTCCCCTTTATATGAGAAACTCACCTAAGGCTCCTCAGGAGGCAAAATAACAAGGTGGATAAGGATTAAGTAGGGTCTACTATATGAACATGGACAAAATGCTATATCTGGACCTCAATTTCTACATACGTAATGATAATGAAGATATTATTTACCTCAAAAGTTTTTGTGAGAATGAATGCATACCAAGCTCTTAATACAACACTTAGTGTTATGCTGTAACAACATCAGATATTAGTTCTTTCAAAAATGGTATACTGGAGTTCCCGTCCTGGCCCAGTGGTTAACGAATCCGACTAGGAACCATGAGGCTGCGGGTCTGATCCCTGCCCTTGCTCAGTGGGTTAAGGATCCGGTGTTGCCTTGAGCTGTGGTATAGGTGCAGATGCGTCTCAGATTCCGCGTTGCTGTGGCTATGGCGTAGGCTTACGGCTACAGATCCGATTGGACCTGGGAACCCCCATATGCCGAGCTTTGCCTAGAAAAGGCAAAAAAAAAAAAAACCCCAAAAACCCCCACCAAAAATGGCATACTAAGGAAAAAAAGAATTCTCGAATAGAAGGTATAATCCAAGACAGACATTTGAGGAAAAATTTATGATATAAAACTCTGGTATAAAAATAAAACCATTTCAGAGTTCCCGTTGTGGTGCAGCAGAAACTAATGCGGCTAGGAACCATGAGGTTGTGAGTTCGATCCCTGGCCTTGCTGAGTGAGTTAAGGATCCAGCGTTGCCATGAGCTGTGGTGTAGGTCACATACACGGCTCAGAACTGGCGTTGCTGTGGCTATGGTGTAGGCTGGCAGCTGTAGAATCCTAGCCTGGGAACCTCCATATGCCATGGGTGCGGCCCTAAAAATAAAGCAAAAAATAAAAACAACAACAAAAAACCAAACCATTTCAGGAAAATCTGAGGTAAGAAATAAAGGCCCCTTTTGCTCAAAGGACAAGGGGGAGGAGGAAAATCTGACTAGTATCCATGAGGATGTGGGTTCAATCCCTGGCCTTGCTCAGTGGGTCAGGGAACTGGCATTGCCATGAGCTGTGGTGTAGGTCGCAGACATGGCCTGGATCCTGTGTTGCTGTGGGTGTGTTGCAGGCTGGCGGCTACAGCTCTGATTCGCCCCCTAGCCTGGGAACTACCGTATGCTATAGATGTGGCCCTAAAAGGCAAAAAAAAAAAAGGGAAAAAAAATTAAATTAAAAAAAAAACTCCTCTTAATTATATGAAGAAGGTACTTGAATTCTTAAGCCCATACTGGTTTTCAAGTAATGAAATAAGCCAACAATGTATTTTATGAGAGCAGTCAGTAAAGTAACAGGTTGGATTTATGTGAGTAGAGGGCCATGTGGTTTGAGGAAAACAATGGAGACTATTCTTAGAGAGTAACGATAGCTTAGAAAATAAT
Organism: Catagonus wagneri; assembly: GCA_004024745.2. Taxonomy (NCBI): domain Eukaryota; kingdom Metazoa; phylum Chordata; class Mammalia; order Artiodactyla; family Tayassuidae; genus Catagonus; species Catagonus wagneri. The sequence goes on from PVHT020003785.1 coordinate 1,306,449, forward strand.
AAAAAAGTAAACCGAAGCCATGAAAAATTTTAAGTTTGTGGAAAATATATATTTAATATCCTTTTTCAATCAACAACATTCTTGCTTTCAATGGTTTAGCCACCTCACAAATAAAGCAATGTAAATTAAAACCGTGAGATCCCTTTTCTTTTCAATGGATGCATACATGGCACATGGAAGTTTCTGGGCCAGAGATTGAATCTGAGCCACAACTTCAACCTATTCCACAGCTGTGGCAATGCCAGATCCTTTAACCCACCGTGCTGGGTCAGGGAACAAACCTCTGCAGCACCAGAGCCCCACTAGTTGGATTCTTTTTTTTTTTTAGGGCCGCCCCCTCGGCATGTGGATGTTTCCAGGCTAGGGGTCTAATCTAAGCTGCAGCCGCTGGCCTATGCTACAGCCATACCAGATCATTAACCCACTGAGCAAGGCCAGGGATTGAACCGGCGTCCTCATAGATACTAGTTGGGTTTGTTAAGCACTGAGCCACGATGGGAACTACACACTAGTTGGATTCTTAACCTACTGTGTTATCGCAGAAACTTCTGAGATCCCTTTTCTTACCTAACAAATTGTACTGACATTAAAATGTTAGCCAATCTACTGGCAAAGCTGTAATTAAACAGGAAAACTCATTTATCGCAGTTACATATATAAATGGTACAGTACCTATGGAGGGGGATTTGGTAATATCCAGCAGACATATTGCACCATTCACCTTTTGACCATATAATCCCTTTTCAGTTCATCTTTAGTAAGTATTCTAAGCTAATAAATGCAAAAAAAAAAAAAAAAAAAGAAAAAGAAAATTACAATGCTATTCTTCTGTGCAATGAAATAGATCCAGGGGCAATAAATGGAAAAAATGATCAATCTCTGCTAAAACCAGTAGATGGAAGCTATAGGGAACTCTACTGGATGCATCAGATTGATAACACCTGTACCCACTCATCAGTCTTACAAAAAAAAGATAACTACACATTTTTCCAGCTTAACTGGGCTATTATTGAAATTTAAGTTTAAGGTAGAGAATGTTATAATTTGATAAACGTATATATTGAGAAATGATTGCCACAATAAGGTTAGTTAATGCTTCAATTCTCTTACATAATTATCATGTCTGTGGTGGTAAACACTTAAGATCTACTCTCTTAACCTTCATTTATATAATATAGTTGTTGTTAATTATGGTTACCATACTGGATACTGATCCCTATAACTGACTCATTTTTTAGATTCTACTATTTGGGTTTGGCTATTTTAGAGTCCATTCATAAGGGAGAACATACAGCATTTATCTTGCTCTCACTTATTTCACTTAGTATAATGAATGCTCTTAATATCCACTCATGTTGTTGCAAAAGGTAAGGCTTCCTTTTTTTTTTTTTAAGTGGCTTAATATTCCACCATATATATACACACCATATTTTCTTTATCCATTCACATGTTGCTGGATAGCTCAAGATAGTTCCATGTCTTGGCTATTGTGAATATGAGGCAGTGAACATGAGGGTGTAGGTATTTCATTGAGAAAGTGATTTCATTCCTTTGGATATCTGCTCCGAAGTGAGACTGCTACATCATACGACTGTTAAAAATTTTAGGGGGGATTAATCTCCATATGGTTTTCCATAGTGGCTGTACCAATTTACATTCCCATAAACAGTGCACAGAGTACCCTTCCTCTACAGCCTTGCTAACATTTGTTGTCTACTGTCTTCTTGTTAATAGCCATTCTATCAGATGTGAGGCAACATCTTACCATGGTTTTGATTTGCATTTCCCCAAATAATTAGTGATGTTGAGCATCTTTTAAGGTATCAGTTTACTATTTGTATGTCTTCTTTAGAAAAATATGTCTTCAAGATCTTAAATTCTCACTCCACTGAAGTGGGTTAAAATCCAACTGCAGCAGCTCAGTCTGCTGCACAGATGCGAGTTTGTTCCCTGGCCCGAAAACTTCCATGTGCTATGTGTGCAGCCACTGAAAAAATCTTCACCCATTTTAAATCGGACTCTATGTGGTTTCTGCTTTTTTGGGGGTATTAATTCCTTATATATTTTGGATCTTAATCCCCTATCAGATAGATGGTTTATCATATTCCATAGGTTGCTTTTTCATTTTGCTACTTTTTTCTTTTGCTGTGCAGAAAAAAATTTTTTCTTTTCTTTTTACAACCGCACCTGTGTGGGAGTTCCCATCGCGGCTCAGTGGTTAAAGAACTTGACTAGTATCCATGAGGACGCAGGTAATGGCCTGGCCTTGCTCAGTGGGTTAAGGATCTGGCGTTGCTGTGAGCTGTGGTATAAGTCGCAGACACGGCTCAGATTCTGCACTGCTGTGGCTGTGACCTCGGCCAGCAGCTACTGCTCCAACTCAATCTCTAGCCTGGGAACTTCCATATGCCGTGGGTACGACCCTAAAAAGACAAAAAACAAACAAAACAAAAAAACCCCATGCATCTGTGGCATATGGATGTTCTGGCCAGGGGCTGAACTGGAACTGCACCTGGGGCCTGCGCCACAGCCATGGCAACAATGGATCCAAGCTATATCTGTAACCTATACCACAGCTGGCTTAATGCCAGATCCTTAACCCAGTGAGTGAGGCCAGGGATTGAACCCACATCCTCATGAAGACAATGTCAGGTTCTTAACACACTGGGCCACAACAGGAACTCTGAAGATTTTTATTTTTACTATTATTTTAGCCAAACAGCATATGGAAGTTTCTGGGCCAGAAACTGATCCCTCACCACAGCAGTGACAACACTGGATTCTTAACCTGCTGTGTCACAAAAGCATTCCCTGTAGAAGCTTTTTAGGTTGATGTAACCCCACTTACTTATTTTTGCTTTTGTTGATTGTACTTTTGGTGTCATATCCAAAAAAATCATTGCCAAGACCAGTCATGGAAACTTTTATTCTACAACAAGTTTCCAAGCTTAAATTTAAACCTCTAATCCATCTTGAATTTGTGAGTGGCACAAGATAAGATAGGGGCCCAGTTTCATTCTCTGGATGTTACTACCAGTTTTTCCAGCACCATTTATTAAAGAAACAATTCTTTCCTCACTGAGTATTCTCGTCAAGTATTAGTTGAATATATATGTGTGGTTTTAATTCTGGGCTCTCAATTATGGTCCACTGGCCTACATGTCTTCTTACACTACTACCTTACTGTTTTATTAAAAGTTTTGTAATAAAGTTTGAGTCAGTAAATGTAATGCCACCTGCTTTGTTTTTCTTCCTCAGGATTGCTTTGGCTATTTGGGAGTCTTCTGTGGTTCCATACAATTTTAGGATCATTTTTCCTACTTCTGTGAAAAATGTTATTGGACTTTTGATAGGGATTACATTGAATATACAGATGGCTTTGGGTAGTATGGACATTTTAACAGTATTAATTCTTACAATTCATGAACATAAGATAGCTTTCTAATTATGTATCTTCTTTAATTTCTTAAATCAACGTCTTGTAATTTTTTGTTTTATTCCCAAGTATTTATTATAAATGGGATTTGCTTTATTTCTTTTTCAGATAGTTTGTTAGTGTGTAGAAACAACCGATTTTTTTTTTTCCTTTTTAGGGCCACATGGGCAGCATATGGAGGTTCCCAGGCTAGGAGTCCAACTGGAGCTACAGCTGCTGGCCTACACCACAGCCATAGCAATGTCAGATCCTTAACCTGCTGAGCAGAGGCCAAGGACTGAACCCGCAAGCTCATGGTTCCTAGTCGGATTTATTTCTGCTGTGCCACGATGGGAACTCCAGAAACAAAAGTGATTTTTATGTTGATTTTGTATCCCACAATTCTATTGAATTCATTTGATTAGTTCTCACAAGTTTTTAGTGGAATCCTTAAGATTTTCTCTATATAAGATCATATAATCTATAAGAAAAGACAATTTTACTTTTTAATTTTTTTTGCCACTCCCACAGAATGAGTAAGTTCCCAGACCAGGGATCAAACCCGAGCCACAGCAATGACAATGCCAGATCCTTAACCGCAAGGCCACCAGGGAACTCTAATTTTACTTCTTTCTTTTGGATTTGGATGCCATTTACTTCTTTTTCTTGCCTAATTTCTCTGTAGGACTTCCAGTACTATGTTGAATGGGTATGGTAAAAATGGACACCCTTTCCTTACTCTTGACCTTAGGAAAGCTTTCTTTCAACCTTGTTGTGTATGTTAGCTGTAGGTTTGTCATATACGACCTTTACTATGTTGAATATGTTCCTTCTATGGCCAATTTGTTTAGAGTTTTTATTACGAAAGGATGTTGAATGCTGTCAAATGCTTTTTCTGTTATCCATTGAGATAAGATTTTTATCTTTCCTTCTAGTAAAGTGATGTATCAACTGACTGATATGGAGAAACTGAACCATCCTTGCATCCCAGAGATAAATACCACTTGATCATGGTGTACGAAACTTTAATTTGCTGCTGGATTTGTTTATTTATTTTATTTTTTACTTTTTGGCCACCCCCTCAGCATACGAAAGTTCCTGAGCAAGGGATCAAATTTGAGCCAGCTCTACACCACAGCTGCAACAACACCAGATCCTTAACCCAGCAGTTCCTGCATCATAGTGGGAACTTTTTGGAAAAAAAAAAAAAAATTTTTTTTTTTGTCATTTTAGGGCCGCACCTATGGCATATGGAAGTACCCAGGCTAGGGGTCGAATTGGAGCTATAGCTGCCAGCCTACACCACAGCCACAGCAATGGCGGGATCCAAGCTGTGTCTGTGACCTACACCACAGTTCATGGCAATGCCAAATCCCTGGCCCACTGGCCTCAAGGAGTCTAGTTGGATTCATTTCTGCTGCGCCATGCAGGGAAGGAACTCCCTGAATTTGTTTTGTTTTTTTCCTTTTTTTTTAATCCATGCCTCTGGAAGTCCCCAGGCCAGGGATGGAACCCGTACCATAGCAGCAACCCAAGCCATTGCAGTGACAATGCCAGATCCTTAACCTGTTGTGCCACAAGAATTTGAATTTGGTTTGCTAATATTTTGTTGAGAATTTTTACATCTATATTCATTAGGGATATTGCCTTGTAGTTTCCTTTTCTTGTAGTGTTCTTATCTGACTTTGCTATCTGGATAATGCTGGCCTCATAAAAGGTGTTCAGGAATGTTCACTGCTCTTTAATTTTAAAGAGTTTGATAAAGACTGGCATTAATTCTTCTTTAAATGTTTGATAGAATTTACCAGTGAAACCATCTGGTCCTGGGCTTTTCTTTGTTGGGAGGTTTATGAAAGTCTTACTTGTTATTAGTCTGTTCACATTTTAAAATTTCTTCATGATCGAGTCTTTGCAGGTTGTATGTTTCTAGGAATTAATCCTTTACTTCGAGATTATCCAATTTTTTTGGTATACAACCATTCATATTTTCTTAAGATCCTTCATTTTTCTGAAGTGTCAGTTGTGATGTCTCCCCTTTTAAAGACAATACACATTATGTACCTCATGTTGTGATATAACAATAACACAGAACCATCTATGAAGCACTCTTGAAAAAAAGTCATACATAACCTCATCAATAAGATCTAACCATGACTACGTAAGAAATGCAGGGAACAGAGCAATGTACTACCCAAGTATTCTTGGAAATATAATAACAAAATCCCCCAAATGAGAAATTGTATGATGACAAATGATCTTTTTCTTTAACGAAAAAACTACAAGGAGGAGTTCCCATTGTGGCTCAGCAGAAACGAATCGGATTAGGAACCATGAGGTTGTGGGTTCAATCCCTGGCCTTGCTCAGTGGGTTAAGGATCCGGTGTTGCCATGAGCTGTGGAGTAGGTTGCAGATGCGGCCTGGATCCTGCGTTGCTGTGGCTGTGGCTTAGGCTGGCAGCTGTAGCTCCGATTAGACCTCTAGCCTGGGAACCTCCACATGCCTTGCATGTGGCCCTCAAACAACAGACATAAAAAAACAAAACAACAACAGACCAAAAAAATACAAGGAAAAGCTAAAATACTGGGTTTTACAAGTCATATTAGGTCCTGAGTTTGTACAAAGTTAGAGAGGTGATCCTTAAACCCCCAAAGGGTTATATTACCCCTGGATGAAAGAGTAAACTAGAAAAAAAAAAAATCCATAAGACAATAAACTGAGCCAACAAAGAAAACTGTCTTATCTTCAAGATGAAAAGTAAAATGAGAAAGATTAGTTTCCTCTAAGAATTTGTAAACACAGTCAACTGGCATGATGATTTCAAGTCAGAAATCTGTGCTATGGGAAAAATTCCAAACCCAGAGATTAAAATGATCCGAGATAAACATCATCCCATGGCATCTACTAATAGCAAATGTAAATAATTTCTGGGGTTCTTTCATCTTTAGGATATCCATAGCCCACAAACAAACACAATTCCCACACTTAAGAAAAATAAAGCATCACAGGGAAGAGCCAGAAGAAAAACAACAGATTAGGCTACCAAAGACTAGATAACGGAATTATCTATCTGATCATAAACACTATTAAATAAAATATCAGATAATTATAAATGAGCAAGAGACCATATATATAAAGACCAGGCACATTTAAGAAATATCTAGAATTTATAGGGTAAAAAGGAAAAAACATACCCCCCTGCAGATTAAACACCACTAAAGAGAGAATTTAGAACTGGTTAACAGTTAAGAAGAAATTATAATGCTACAGCACAGAGTTCTAAAGATGAAAAACATAAAATAGACACGAAATGTAAAGTGAAAACATCTAACATAACTAATCAGTTCTAGTATCTGAGAACAGAATGGGGGAGAAGCAGTGTTTGAAGAGACAATGCTAAGACTTATTTTCAAAGATAGCCACTTAAAAAGGGAAATAAGGTATAAAACTCAAAAAAAAAAAACTAGTATGGAGAAAATACAGTGTCAGAGGAAAAAACACTTCAATTCAGAAGATGGTCAAGGAAAGGGGAAAAAAAGAGAAGATAAATAAGCAAAGGCAACAACAATAGGCTAGTATGATGAGGGGGGAGTTGTACAGTGGAGAAACCTGACAAACACCACCATACCCAGATTATCAAGGTCAATAGCACCAGTGATAAGTAATATTGACAGTATGTGCCTATGATGTGATGAGAAGAAAATGGCACTTCATCTCTGGTCTTGTTCAATAGATAATGGGAAAATATCAGACAGATCCCAATCGTGGGACATTCTGTAAACGATAACTGTCTAACCAGTAGTACTCCTCAAAATTGTTAAGGTCATCCAAAACAAGGAGAGTCTGAGAAACTGTTTTACCCAAGAGGAGTGTTAAGGAGACATGTCTAAATGTAATGTAATATCCTGAAAAGGATCCTGGAACAGAATGAAGACATTAGGGAAAAAAAATCAAGAAAATCTGAATAAGGTATGGACTTCAGTTAATAATATCAATATTAGTTCATTAACTGTAACAAATGTATCATACTATCATAAGATGTTAATAATAGACGAAACTGGATATGGGAATATATGGGAATTCTCTATACTATCTTTGTAATTTTTCTGTAAATCAAAAATTATCCTATAATAAAGAACTGATTTTAAAAAAGGTGGTGTAGTTATATTTTTATTCTACAGCTGGCCCTCCGTATCTGCAGGTTCTGCATCTGAGGAGTCAACCAACTGCAGATTGAAAATATATGGGAAAAAAGAAATTCCAGAAAGTTCCCCAAAGCAAAAACCCAAATTTGCTGTACACTGGCAACAATTTACTTAGTATTTATATTGTATTAAATATTATAAGTAATCCAGAGATGATTTAAAGTTTACAGGAGTATATGAATAAGTCTTATGCAAATACACACCATTTTATATAAGGGACGTGAGCATCCCTGCATTTTGGTATCTGCAGAGGTCCTGTAACCAACCTCCTGTGGATATCAAGGGGCAACTGTATTCTATATTATCATGTCTATATTACATACAAGTTAGGACAAAAGAAAATTCTTATAGATAAAAGAGTCATTACTTAATGATAAAAAGTTGAACTCACCAGAATATTTTATTTCTATACCTGAGAGGTAGGTAAATGAGTGACAGTTTATTAGTCATTATTCTTCATATGTAGTTATGATAAATTCTTTTCCAACAAATGAAATTTCATAATAAAAGGAAAAAAAATACCTGCGTGAACATTCTGCTGAGTTTTGACCAATGCTAAGGCAGCAGATATAATTAGTTCTGTATACTGATAGCAGCATGTTGGCAAAGGCAATGGAAAAGCAGGTACTACAATACGCTGTTGGGAAGATTAAATAGATATAATCTCTACAAAAGCCAATTTGATGTTATCTATTAATGTTAGAACTGTACATACCCTACGACTTATGGCAATCCCACTCTGGTCATTTATCTTACAGAAATGTTTGCACATGTGTAAAATTATTTCACATAGCTGTTTATGACACCATTGTTTGCAACAGTAAAAGATCAGAAATACCCTGTATGTCCAACATCAAAAGACTGGTTATAGGAAGTTCCCTTGTGGTGTAGTGGGTTAAGGATCCAGTATTGCCACAGCTGTGCTGTAGGCTGCAACCGCAGCCAATGCTGCTAGGATCCCTAGCCCAGGAACTTGCACACGCCACATGTGTGGGAAAAAGGAAAGAGAGAGAGACTGGTTATATAAATAACCATACAACTATGCAATAGAATACTATATAACTATAAAGAAAGCTCTTCATACGCTAATGTAAGAATGGTATCTATCATATATTGCTAAGGGAAAAAAGCAAACATAGAACATGATGTATAGTATACTAGTCTAGAATATATTAACATATAACCCAGTAGTGCTCAATACTGTTTGCCTCTCCAAGTTTATTCTTCCTCTTTGTCCACCCTGCTTTTTGCATTGGGAGGCTGGCCAAACAAACTGCATCTTCCAGGTAGCCTTGCTCTCTAGACTCTGATGTATTCAAACAATGGGTGGAATGGCTAGAAAATCAGAGGATGGTAAAAGTGTTAAGGAAATCCCCCCACTCCCACCCCAGCTCCTTCACTGCAGGCTGTTTGCATTTCTCTAAGACCTATATTTTCAGACCTAGGAATGTCAATGATTCCCATAGTTGCCAACCATTGAATATTTCCCTGTCCCTTGTCTGTTCCTTTAACTCTACCCCAACGTTTGCAGACTTTGTATGTGTGTGTGTATATGTTTAGAAAGAAAGGAAAGAAGAAGGAAAAGGGGGGTGGGGTGGGGAAAGACAGAAAGGGAAGGAGGGAGGGAGAAAGAAAGAGGGAAAGAGAGAGAAAAGAAACACCCTGGAATGAAATACCAGAAACTTTTAACAATGGCTGCCCCCAAGTAGGAAAATTTAATTGGCATCATGCTTGGTGGACATGGTAAAAAGACTTTTCACTAAATACCCTATTTTTAATTCTGGTCCATGGGGATGTATTATCTGGAGGGAAAATACATAAGGTAAACTTAAACATTTAAAAGGTTAAAGGAAAATACTGCCTATGGGATACTGTAGGTACTGCATCTTTTCTTTCACATATTTGTTATTCCTCTCCATTGCTACCAAGGAATTCCATCTCTTTATCATGACAAAGAAAAAAGTATAGACCATCTGTTAGTGCAACCACCTGGCCATCATTTTGCTCCTTGGCCATGTTTCTCCTTTGATTCCAATAGATTCAAATCACAGAAAATCTCTGTCTACATATCAAACATGTAATTTATTAACAGTATCTCAAATTTGAAGTCACATTATCCTTATTAGTTCTTATGGTATATGAAACCACTTCTTATCCATATGTGGCCTAGTAACTGACTCACTGAGTGACAGTGACAAGAAATTCAGCAATTGAAAATCCCTGTTCCTTGCATGCTAGAAACCCATGGGCTTCCATTAAATAAATTTGCTCAGTCTGTTCCCTTAACTGTAGAATAAGAACATTATCTACTGTGCAGAGCTTCTAAGAGGTTTAAATAAAGTAATACAGGCCAACTGACCAACAAAGTGCCTGCCAAATAGCTGGGGTGTGTCAGCAAGTGATAGTTACTGGTATCACTGTTAATATTATTTTTAAAAATAGTATTTATAAAGTAAGATAGTAACAACTATTAATTTGATTTGTTAGAATACTTAGGAAAGGTTTATCCCAGGAATCATTCCTCATCATCCCTAATGAATATCTTTTCCTTCTAAGCTTTATATTCCATTTAACATTTGATAACCAGTTTTTGAGTGTAATTATTAGTTATCTTCCACTCTACAAAGAAGTTTGAATTAATGCTTAGTTGAGAACAATAAAATAAAAACAAAGCTTTAATAAAATTTAACTTGAAAGTAAAAATTTATGTAACAGTGGAAGTGGCAACACTGATATCAACTAAAATCATCCTTAAGACAAAAAATGTTATAAAAGCAAAGGACATTTTATAATGGTAAAAGGGACAATCTATCAAGAAGACAATTAGGAATATATATGCACTTACCAACAGAGCCCAAAATAAATGAAGCAAAAATGGACAGAACTGGAGAAGCAGACAATTCAATAATAGCTGGACACTTTAATAGCCCACTTTCAATGAAGAACAGGTAAAAGATCAACAAGGAAATAGAAAACTTCAAAATTCAATGAGCCAACTAGATACTTATGTCATACTCTACCACCACAATGAACAAAATATACATCTTTTTAAATACACATGGAATATTTGCCAGGACAAACCATGTTAGGCCACAAAACAAGCCTTAATCAATTAAAGGAGCAGAAATCAAAGCATGTTTTTTGATCACAATGGAATGAAATTAAAGTCAGTAAGAGGGAGTTCCCATTATGGCACAGCAGTAATGAACCCAACCAGTACCCATGAGGATATGCATTTGATCCCCGGCCTTGATCAGTGGGTTAAGGATCTGGCATTGCCATGAGCTATGGTGTAGGTTGCAGATGTAGCTCAGATATGGCATTGCTGTGGCTATGGCATAGGCTGGCAGCTGCAGCTCTGAGCTGACCCCTAGTCTGGGAACTTCCATATGCCATAGGTGCATCTGTAAAAAGAAAGAAAAAAAAAGGAAATCAGTAGGAAAAGGGCATTTGGAAACTTTGTAAATATGTGGAAGTTAAACACTACACTCCTAAAATAATCAATAGGTCAGAGAAGAAATTCAGGCAGTGCTTAGAAATTTATAGCTGTAAATGACTATATTAAAACAACAAAAAAAAAAGATCAAGAGAATGAAAAGACAAGCTACAGACTGGGAGAAAGTATCTGCAAAGCTATACCTGATAAAGAACTGTTATTCAAAACATGAAAAGAATATTTAAGACCCAGCAATAAGGAGTTCCCGTCTCGTGGCTCAGTGGTTAACGAATCCGACTAGGAACCATTAGGTTGCGGGTTCGATCCCTGGCCTTGCTCAGTGGGTTAAGGATCTGGGATTGCTGTAAGCTGTGGTGTAGGTCGCAGATGTGGCTTGGATCCCGCGTTGCTATGGCTGTGGCGCAGGCCAGCAGCTACAGCTCTGATTAGACCCCTAGCCTGGGAACTTCCATATGCCATAAGTGCGGCCCTAGAAAACGCAAAAAGACCAAAAAAAAAAAAAAAAGACTCAACAATGAGAAAACAAACTGATTTGAGGAGTTCCCGTTGTGGTTCAGCAGGTTAAAAACCTGACTAGTACACAGGAGGATAAAGGTTCAATCCATGGCCTCACTCAGTGGGTTAAGGATCTGGCATTGTTGCAAGCTGAGACATAGGTTGCAAATGTGGCCCAGATCTGGCATTGCTGTAGCTGTGGTGTAGGCCGGCAGCTGCAGCTCTGATTCAACCCCTAGCCCAGGAACTTCCATATACCATGGTGCGGCCCTAAAAAGGAAAAAAAAAAAGAAAAAAAAGAAAAAAAAAAAAAAAAAAAAAAAGAAAAAACACTGATTTTTAAAACGATCAAAAAGACTTAACACCTCACCAAAGATACAAGATTGCTAATAAGCATATGAAAAGATACTCAACATCTCTGCCATTAGAGAACTGAAAATTAAAACAATGAGATACAAATGGCTAAAATCCAAAACACTTGATTACGAGTGCTCACTAAGATATAGAGCAATTGCAACTTATTGCTGGTTGGAATGTACAGCCACTCTGAAAGACAATCTGGTAGTTTCTTACCTAACTAGACATACTCTTACCACATGATTCAGCAATGATGCTGTTATTTATCTAAATAAATTGAAAATACATGTCTACACAAAAATTTGCACACAAATGTGTACTGCAGTTTTATCTGTAATTGCCAGAACCTAGAAGCAACAAGATGGCTTTCAGTAGGCAAATGAATAAGCTGTGGTACATTCAGACAAAGGAATATTATTCAGTGTTAATAAGAAATGAAATATCAAGCATGAAAGATGTGGAAAAATCTTAAATACATATTACTAAGTGAAAGAAACCAATCTGAAAAAGGCTACATACTATACGATTCCAACTATATGACATTCTGAAAAAGGCAATACTATGGAGACAATAAAAAGAGCACTGGTTGCTATGATTTAGGGAGGAAGGTGGGATGAACAGGTAGATATTCACTGCAGTTAAAATACTACGATTACATTATAATGCCAGATACACATCATTACATATTTTTCCACACCCAGAGAATATACAACACCAAAAGTGAACCCTAAAGTAAACTATGGACTTTGGGTAGTAGTGATGTGTCAATACAGCTTCATTAATTGTCGGAAATATATTACCCTGGTGAAAGATGCTGATTAATGCAGGAGGCTCTGCATGTGAGGATGCAGGGAGTATATGGGATATCTTTCTACCTTCCTCTCAATTTTGCTGTGAACTGCTCTAAAATATAAAGTCCATTTAAAAAAAAAATCTCAAATCCACAACCTAACCTCACAACCTAAGAAACTAGAAAAAGAAAAGCAAACTAGACCTAAACTAAGCAGAAGGAAGGAAATAAAGACTAGAGTGGAAATAAATGACATAGAAAATGTAAAAACAGAAAAAACAATGAAACACAAGTTGGGTCTTTGATAAACAACACTGACAAACCTTTAGCTAAACTGAACAAGAAAAAAAGAGAGAAGATTGATATTACTAAAAATCATGAATTTAAAAGGGGACATTAATGTCAACCTTACTGAAAGAGCCCAGAATCAGATGGATTCCTGCCACAAAACACTTAAAGAATTAACACTTCACAAACTTCCCCAAAAATGTGAGAGATCACATCCCAACTCATTCTATGAGACTGGTATTGCCTAATACCCAAACCACTGAAATGTATCCCAAGAAAACAGACCAATATCCATAGACAGAAAAAAATTATCAAATACTAGCAGCAAACCAAATCCAGCAACATCTAAAATGAATTATCCAGCAAGACCAAGGAGAATTTATGCTAGGGAGGCCAAGCTGGTTTAACATGGAAATCAATTAATGTAATATATCATATCAAAAGCATAACAGACAAAAACCACATGATCACCTCAACAGATTCAGAGAAAACATCTGACAAAATCCAACACCCTTTCGTGGTAAAAACACTCAACAAACTAGGAACAGAAGGGAACATCTTCAACCCGATAAAGGCTATCTATGATACAAAGAGATAAAAAATATTAACGGTGAAAGACTATTTTTCTCCTAAGATCAAAATCAAGACAAGGATGTCTGTCCTTAACACTTCCATTTAACACTGTTCTGGTCTGTGGCCAGGTTAACTAGGAAAGAAAATGAAATAAAAGCAACCAGATTGGAAAAGATGAAGTAAAACAGTCTTGATTCATAGAGGACATGGTCTTATAAATAGGAAATCCTAAGGAATACACTATTAGCACCATGAAATGAGGTTAGCATGGTTATAGGATATGAGATCAAAATACAAAAAAACCAGCTGTAATCTACACGCTTGCAATAAACAATGTGAAAATAAAATTAAGAAAAATATTCCTTTTTTTTTTTCTTTTTATGGCCGCACCTGTGGCATATGGGAGTTCCAGGGCTAGGAGTTGAATCGGAGCTGCAATTGCTGGCCTACACCACAGCTAGAGCAACACCAGATCTGAGCCACATCTGTCACCTATGTTGCAACTTGCAGCAAAGACGGATCCTTAACCCACTGAGGGAGGCCAGGGATTGAAATTACTCCTCTCAGACACTATGTCGAGTTCTTAACCCACTGAGCCACAACGGGAACTCCAATAATTCCGTTTAAAATAGCATCAAAAAGCAATTCCCTCATGGCAGAGAGGGTTAAGGATCTGGCATTGTCACTGCAGCAGCTTGGGTCACTGTTGTGGCATGGGTTTGATCCCTGGACCAGGAACTTCCACATGCTGTGGTGTGGGGAAGCATAAGAAAGAATGAAACACAAGGGATACAAACTATTAGGTATAAAATAAGCTACAAAGATACAAAATGGGGAATGTAGCCAATATTTTATAATAACTATAAATGGAGTTATGAGTCACTTTTAAAAATTGTGAATCACTGTATTGTACACCTGTAATATATTATTATACAGCAACTACATTTGAATATAAAGTAAGAATTTTAAAAAGTCCCTACCTTAAAAAAAGAATGAAATATACCAGAATAAATTTAAGATCTGTAAACTAAAAACTATAAAACATCACTGAAAGACATGAAAGGAAAGTAATCTTATGTGAATCAATCTCTGCTACTCTTGTGCACCAAGGTAGCAGAAGAGATATTCCTCCTCCGAATTCTCCTGTTTAGCTAAACAAGGTAACTATCTGGTCTTAAAGTTCATGGAAATGCTTTATTTTTAATGGAAGACAAACTTTTTTCATCTGGTATTGCCTTCATGTTTTAAATCAATGCTTCTTAAATCACATAAATTATCTGATGATCTCATGAAAATGCAGATTTTGATTAATTATACCGGGTGTGGGTGTGGGTGTGGGTGGGACTAATGTTCTTCATTCTTCACAGTTTTCAGATGATTCTAATGTTGCTGGTCCTCAGATCACACTTCCAGTATTTTTTAAGCAACTGTACATATAACTGTCAAAACTCACTAGAAAAAAAGCAAAGCCTAAGATGGGTAGCAAATAATGAGAGGAATGGAAGTCTGTCTGATGAGTCCTCTAGGTTTTTTATAACTGAGCACAATATATTCTCTACTGAAAATTAAGAACATACATTAGCCACCATCCCTCCATTCTGGCTACCACTAAAGACCAGAAAAGATGCAGACTTTGACTAGTTAGCCAGACAGACTGAGGCTAAATTTATATGAAAATTAAAAAAAATACCTGTTATAAAGAGATCATCACATAGAATGTTAACCATCACCTCTTTCTCTTTGCATTTTTCCTTTGTCTTTTATTCCTGCTGGCCAGTGTTTCCTAAGTATCATTTGGGGACCAATGATGGTTTCAACTGACTGGTTAATCAACTGACTGGTTTATTATAGATAATCTGACTTTAAAAAAGTGATAAAAGCTTTGATCACAAACATTTCACAAATTTGAAAAGATTGTGAGTTTCAAGGAAATTCTTTTAGCTTCTTAATTGCTGTTAGGTTCCAAGTGTCATATGTGCTTCACAAAGATAGTTAAAAGGGGATTGTTTCAGCTAACAAACTCTGACATCACGTGAGTTGTTTACGTTGGTTAAATATGTATTTTGTTGTTTCTATTGTAATGCACTAAATACCCAATTTAGGAAAATGAGTCAATGGACCAAAAGTGTTTATTAAAGAGTAATAGTGATAAAAACACATTTGACTCAGAATGTCATAAATGATAAGTAGTATGAATAGAGTGAAAATAGTATGATCTTACAATGGACTGTGACTAGTGAATTACAAGTTATGAGTCTGCACCAGGAGACCTTCCTGTTCCCATCATACTGTAATGCATTTTTAAATGGGGACTTAAACATTATAAAAAGGACAAGAAGTCATGGAAACATTCATATATAATTTTCAACCACTCTAGTAAACCAATCAAAGCCTGCATTGTGAATTTTGTCATTGGAAGCAAAGATTAAAAACCATAGTCAAAGGAACTTTAAGGTATTTTAACAAAAACCAGTATAACTATGGTCAGCTGCAAAATCAATGACAAATATGCTCAGAAAGAAAACAATCTACTGGTACATTTCTTATCATATAACACTATTGGACATTACGTAAAAGGTTAGGTATATGTGAGTGAAAATAGTTAACTATCACAGATGTATGCTCTTAATTTTTTTCACGGCTACATGAAACTACTAGTATTCAGAGTAGTAATCAACTCTTGGTATATACATAATATGTAAATCAAGAAATAAAGACAATTTTAACTCTGATTATCAATGAAAATACACTGTGGAGAAGGGATTTCCCTTTAACCAATTGTTATTTTTGAATTTTGACCTGAAAACATATACTGGGATCAATATGGCCATGTATGCAACAAGGAAGAGTAGAGCACCTGAAAGCCAACTCACACATTCATACATGGCTTCATTTACAGAAAACATTTGGCATTTGATAGTAAGTCTTCTACTCCTGAGTCTGTTAAAGACTGCATGGAAAATTGTGACTATAATTCAAACTGCAGCCCCTGAACAGGTATTCCCAGCATGTTATATCAGGAAAAAAGAAGCAAATACAACATTCTGCTTTTCCATCTTGTCAGGAGGAAAGATGCTAACAAAAACTTCAAATGAATATATTTTTTCCCCCAAGACACCAAAGTCAGTAGAAAAGTTCTATGATTATCTGTGGCTTACTCAAGTGGCAGATCTCCATGACATACAGTACAGTGAACAACTTGAAACTACCATATGAGGGTGCAATAATAATTCTTAAGGTGAAATACAAAGACTAAATCATGATACACGTGGTTTACCCAAAGAGTTTGCCCTTTCTAGCATCTAGCAATTTTCTTTCCTTGTTGCAAAATGAAATCAATGTCTTATTATTAGGTAAACCTTAAAAAAATGCATTCAATTACCACACTAGGAGTTCCCGTCATGGCGCAGTGATTAACGAATCCGACTAGGAACCATGAGGTTGCGGGTTCGATCCCTGCCCTTGCTCAGTGGGTTAACGATTCGGCGTTGCCGTGAGCTGTGGTGTAGGTTGCAGACATGCCTCGGATCCTGCGTTGCTGTGGCTGTGGTGTAGGCCAGTGGCTACAGCTCCGATTAGACCCCTAGCCTGGGAACCTCCACATGCCGCAGGTGCGGCCCTAAAATGACAAAAGGCAAAAAAAAAAAAAAATTACCACACTAGACCTAAAAACATTTTCTAGAACTGAAATAGAACCAAAAGGACAGAATTACCCACTGCCATTTTCCAAGCTTCACTGCTGAGCACATACATTTGTTAACTCAGTGCTTCACTGGACATTGCAGGTAGTTTTCAGTGAGAATTCTTGCAATAATTTTTTAATCCATCCATCTAAATAGCTAAAACATCTAAAAGAATCATCCTTTGCTTGCTGCTATTCCCAACAACTTATTGTCAAAAAGTGGAGTTATCTAATTTAGCAGAACTAAAGAGTAGGAAAAGAAACAGTTAAATAGCAAACTATAACTTTGACTTTAGTAAGCCAGATAGCAACGTGGTGAAAGATTGCAGCAGTAACTGCATTTTGTGATGTTTACAGTATTTTAAAATAATGCTTTCATATTATAATGACAAATTTTTGGATACTCTTTTGTGGTACTTCATCTAAATCAGTGGTATGCATGAAGACCCACCAATGAGATCCACAAATTCAAAATGTTTGAGAAGCACTCCTTTCTTTACTATTTTCCTTTCATAGGAAGCTATCATTTCTTCCTATGCATTGTTAGAGAAATACAGACAACTACAGAAATTTTGTTTGCTCTTATTATCAGTCTTCTTACACTAGAAAAAGCACTTCATTATTTGCATTTATGTTGTTTCATTTTAAAAAGGGATCTGAGTTCAACATGTACTGCAGCTAGAAAAAAGCACATCTAATAATTATTTCCAATTTCTCTTTGAACTCTATTCCCCCACAAAGTCATTTTTCCCTTCTGACCTTCCTAGAACTGAAACTGCCTTCATATCTTGATTACAGTCAAGGGTAATATTAAAAATGTTTAACATCTGGTATGGTATAAACACCAAAGAGAATGACACCAGTTCATAATCATGTGGCTGTAATGGAACATGCTACTAAATTATTAGCCTTAGTTACTTTAAACATGCCAACTAAATTATCAGCCTTAGTTTCTTTAAACAGTCTGCTACATTTATTTCAATGCCATCCCCATTCTCAAGGACCTTTGGTTATTCCTTGACTGCCAACTCACAGAAAGAGAAGAATAGTTTTCATGAGAGACAGCCACATAAACTGGATTCCAAAGATGAGTTTACCACTGTCTTTTATTAAATCTTTAATTTACCTTTTATTCCTTAATAGAAGAATTAAGAAGAATAAGTATTAGAAAGAACACACCATTGTTTTCTTTCTCCCACATCAATGGTTTCCAGAGAATGAGGCTCTTTAGTCAGCTTTTTACTAGTTTGTTATTTGATTCTATCCATAGATATCCAAATTCTTTACCCACTCAACCAAATGAAAACTTAATACACAGACAAATGGAGTGACTTGAGGATATATTAAGGATAGAGTAAACTGTTAGAAAAACAAATAAATGTCTGACATTTAGAAAACAGAAAAAGAACAGAGAAATTCACAAAAAAGAAATGAGTCATTTCAAAATAAATCTAGGATCACAGAGTTATATATAATATAACATGACACATATTTGTGTTGGTTTTAAGAATCTTCTTACCCAACTTTGGAAAAACTATTAAGTATTCAGCATTGCACTGAGGACATGCCACTCTGGCTGTACTGTTTCCTCTTTGTTTTTCATCCACCCAGCGCTGTAGACAAGCCTGGTGAACCCATTTTGTAGATCCTCTGCATCTGCATGGTCTCACCCATTCAGCTGTTCTATCATCTTCATCAGTGGCAAAACATACCCAGCAACTTCTATAAATCAAAAGAGAAAATAACGATATTACCTTTAAGACCCTAGCCTCCTCTCCACTGCAGCTCTCAATGGAATGAGTCTACTATGTTACATCATAGAACCTTCAATTCTATATTAAAAGACTGAGGAGACAAAACAACCAAGACATTTCCTGTAGAGTAGTTTCTTCTTTTTCTGTTTTTCCTTGTATTCTTCTGTAGAATCTTGTGTTTTCAGAATTTTTGTTTTTGTGTACTTCCTCCATCTTTCTAGTAATTCTTCACCTTCTCTAATAAACCAGAATGTAGAGACAATTCTCAAGCTGCTTTCATAAGACCTAATAATTCTTTTGAGGAGTGGTAAATACAAGAATATGTGAAATTCAGTGTATCTCTCATTTCATCAACATTAACCTCGTAACCTCTTGAACCTGAAGAACTAAAGTATTACACAAATTACTTCCCATATGGGTCTCATTCAATTT
This sequence comes from Catagonus wagneri, assembly GCA_004024745.2. NCBI lineage: Eukaryota > Metazoa > Chordata > Mammalia > Artiodactyla > Tayassuidae > Catagonus > Catagonus wagneri. The sequence continues at coordinate 1,325,895 of PVHT020003785.1, forward strand.
TCAACTAAGAAAAAAAACCCACTTATTTTTCTTTCTGGTAAAGTACGACTATAAGACAGCAAGATGATTAAAAAGTACAAAGGGAAGAAAGACGCAGACATCAGGATAAATTGTTTTAGGACAGTGATATGATAAATTTGGGCCTACATGTTTCAATTATAGGTATGACTGGTTTTCCTCTTTTGTGGGAATTAAAAATTCTGAAATGATTAATTTTAAAATAATTTTCCTGTTTTGCTTTTAAGGGTACTTCATGAACTCTAATTTGTTCTTATGGAATCAGGTTGCAATTCCTTATTTGTTCTCCCAATTAATGCTTTGACACCAATTTCTATTAGGACATAAACAATTTAATTCAATGACACCATTCACTGCCTGCCCCACCCTCCACAGTTAAAGTTTGACCACAATAGGAAATAACTGCTAATTAAAGCTTGTTACCTACTGTGCACTTTTCATATAATTAGATAAGTGATTTCTGTCAAAACAACTAGCTAACTATGCTCAGTGGGAAAGACTATATATATAGCCAGGTACTATAGATGGGTGAGGTCTCCAGTCTTGGTAAAACAACAATTTTAATTGTGTGCTCCAATTCAATTAGAACAGGGAAAAAAAGGAGTTCCCATTGTGGCTCAGTGGTTAATGAATCCAACTAGGAGCCATGAGGTTGCAAGTTCAATTCCTGGCCTTGCTCAGTGGGTTAAGGATCTGGGGTTGCCGTGAGCTCTTGTGTAGGCCAGGGGTTACAGCTCTGATTAGACCCCTAGCCTGGGAACCTCCATATGCCGTCAGTGTGGCCTTACAAAAGGCAAAGACAAGAAAAAATATTAATAATAAATAGGGGAAAAAAAACCTGAATTGACTACATGGCAACAAGATCCAAAATGTGCTTTTACTCAGCTTTCAAATTCAGATTTCTTATATCTACCTAGGTAAAAATTGGAGGTAGGTAGCATTTATTTGAACATGCTCTCTGACACACCTCAGCCAAGTTGTCTGGGCCCTCATGCTCTCTTAAGCTTATCCAAAAATGTCTCCTTTTCCACCTTTTTAAAAATGTTATTGTGGTAAAATAGACAACATAAAACTTACACTTTAACCATTTTTTAAGACTACAATTGTAGCACTAACTCATTCACACTGTTGTCCAACCATCGGCACCACCCATGATTTGACTGGGCTTCACTAGATTTTTTTTTTTTTCCCCTCATAAAAATTCAAATGATAAGTATAGAGCAAATAGACCAGTTAATTGTGTTAGTATATATTTTCCCCATAAGGAAGGTGATTCCCACAGAGTGAGGCCAGGGATCGAACCTGCATCCTCACGGATCCTAGTCAGATTTGTTACCGCTGAGCCACAATGGGAACTCCCTTCTAAGTTTTTCATATCAACGATGGAACATAATCAGTATTAAGGTGAACTGAATTTTAAATTAAGACAATTTCCAGTCATTAGGAAAAAAAAATATAAAAGAACCTCAGTTTCTCTCATGGCACACGGAAAATAAAAAGAACCTTAATACTATGTCACATCAAATGAAATGGCCTATCTCTGTTTTTGACTTACATAAATAGCAGTTTCATATATTAATCTAATGGGAATACTTGTATGTCTATAATCCTCATAAATTCTGGATAGGTTTAAGTTTATTTTCCACCAACATTTTATAAGAAAAAATTTCAAAGTTTCAAAAATAGTTGAAAAACTGGTGAAAACCATATTTACACCTAGATTCTACAATTCTTTATCATTTTGCTATATATGTGCTTTACCATATATTCATTTCATCAATCCATCTTATTTTTTGATTCATTTCAAAGTTTCAGACATACTTCACCCCTAATAACTTTCAGTTTTACTTTTTAGAAGGTACTCAACTGACATTTAAAACAGGATTTTTTTTTTCCCTTTTAGGACAATACCTGCAGCATATGGAAGTTCCTAGGCTAGGGGTCCAATCAGAGCTGCAGCTGCTGGTCTGTGCCACAGCCACAGCCACTAGGGATCTGAGCCAAGTCTGCATACTACACCACAGCTTACAGCAATGCCGGATCCTTAACCCACTGAGCCACAATGGGAACTTCAAAAACAGGATTTTTTCCCCTCTAATTTCACAACGATGGTAGATAAGATAGTTGAAAAATGATATACAGTGAAAAGTTAGGTATTAAACCTAACTGGGGAGTTCCTGTTGTGGCTCAGTGGTTAACGAATCCGACTAGGAACCACGAGGTTGTGGGTTCGATCCCTGGCCTTGCTCAGTGGGTTAAGGATCCGGTGTTGCTGTGAGCTGTGGTGTAGGTCACAGACACGGCTCGGATCCCACGTTGCTGTGGCTGTGGCGAAGGCCGGCATCTACAAGCTCCTGTTAGACCCCTAGCCTGGGAACCTCCATATGCCGCGGGTGCAGCCCTAGATAAGGCAAAAAGACAAAAAAAAAGAGAAAGCAGAGAGAATAACTGGTCACAACTTCCTCTCTTAAAAAAAAAAAAAAACAAACAAACCTAACTGCAGGTGTTATACTGATAACCTTGTTTTTATTGTTTCATTCATAGTGACAGTATACAGTTTACAAATTTGGATTTGAAGCTTATGCTCATTAGAGATTCACTGAAATTATCCTACAAAGGAAATAATAACAAAGAAAATTTACAAAAAGTTTGCTGCAACTTACCAAATCCATTTCCTATTTATTCCGATTGCTAAACAATAAATCTGATGATGGTCATCTGAGATCAAACAGTATTGCCCATAATATGTAAACTTCTGATAATACCACTGAATTACTTCATTTAAATATTATAGTTTCAGGTTCCCTTGTGGGGCAGTGGGTTAAAGATCTGGCATTGTCACTGCAGCTGCTTGGTTTGATCCATGGTCTGGGAACTTCCACATGCTGAGGGGCAGCCAAAAAATAAAAAAATTAAAACTTATAGTTTAGATACAAATAAATATGAAGTGGAAACATCTAACTTAAATAGTACAAAATAAGCAAGCAACTGAAGACTATAGAAACTACCAGCAACGTTTACTGTGTATTTACTGATCCCATATAGTTTCACTGGTTCCATGTGGCTGCACAAACAAAATAAATGGAAGGCAGTATCTATCTGGAAAACTCTACAATTTAATTGGGGCTACATCTAGTAGATACAAGAGATTTGTTTTAAGGTTCCAGTGAAATTATCATAATACCATAGGAACATTCATTTAAGAAGGACTAAATAACAGTATACAAAATATTAACTTCTAAAAAATTTAACTGATTAACTACCTTACTAGGTATATGAGTTTAATCTATATAATACGGAAAAAACATTAGTCTGTGAAATAACGGTCAGGTACATGGGAAATTAACTTAAAGCATATAAAAATGGTCACATGATGTTTTTAGGCTGACAAATTATAAGACAGAATTTTTAGTGTTCAGGGCTGGAAATGAGCCTCTGAAGAGACCTAAGCAGTTGCAATCGGACTCAACTCACCGCACCATAGAGGGAACTCCTAAGTCTTTTTAGAAGTGAGAAAAGTGGGAGTTCCCTAGTGGTCTAATGGGTAGAGCTTGGTGCTTTCACCACTCCACACTCCAGCCTGGGTTCAATCCCTAGTTTGGGAACTGAGATTCTACTTCAAGCTACTGCCACAACAAGAAAAAAAAAAAAGGAAAAAAGATTCCTGCACATATTTTGTTCCCTATCCTCATTTCCCTGATGGCTCAGCAGGTTAAGGATTCAGTATTGTCACTGCTGTGATTTCTGGCTCTGGCCTGGGAACTGCCCCCCCCAAAAAAAAAGGAAAAGGAAGGAAGGATCAATTTGGATAAATTAGCAGGGGCACATAATTTTATTATAGGGATTCTCAAAACAATGGTGTCTGGACTAGCAGTTCAAAATCACCAGAGAACTTTCAAATTATAGAATATAACTATAATTCTACTTTAAGTTATTATATATTTTAATGTTATAATTTATGAGATGGCAATTTTAATGCCCTTAAAAAGTGAAAACTGGCTATTTGCCATTTCAAAGGACAAAGCCAAAAACCTTTCAAAGTCCATACCCAAGAAAAGACTGTAATTTCTGACCAAACTCTAAGAGTTTCTCTTAAAGTCATTTCCTTCCCTTGTTTTCTTCAATCCTCCAAACTCTCAGAAAACCGTTCTCAGTGTGATACACAAGCATTACCTGAGAACTTGCTAGAAATGCAAATTCTCATGACCCACCCAGATGTACAGAATCGGAAACAGAGAAAAGGACCCAACACTACCTTAAAAAACTCATTTAAATTTATTATTTTTCTTAATTGTGGCAAAATACATAGAATGTACCATCTTAAGCATTTTTTTTAGGGCTGTACCCGCACCCTTGTCATATGGAAGTTCCCAGGCTAGGGGTCAAATCAGAGCAACACAAGATCTGAGCTGTGTCTGCAACCTACACCACAGCTCATGGCTATGCCAGATCCTTAACCCACTGAGCAAAGCCAGGGATTGAACCCCGCGTCCTCATGGATCAGGTTCGTTAACCACTGAGCTATGATGGGAACTCCATTGGAACCATTTTTAAGTGTACAGTTAAGTGGTATTAAATACACTTATACTGTTGCGCTACCATCACCACCACACACCCCTATAACTCTTCATCTTGTGAAATGAACTCTAATTAAACAACTCCCTAATCTCCTGTCCCAAGACCGTCATATTATACTTCCTGTCTTTATAATTTTTTTTTTTTGGTCTGTTTGCCTTTTCCTAGGGCCGCATCCGTGGCATATGGAGGTTCCCAGGCCAGGGGCATAATTGGAGCTGTAGCCGCTAGCCTAAGCCACGGCCACAGCAACGCGGGATCCAAGCCGCGTCTGCAACCTACACCACAGCTCATGGCAACGCTGGATCCTTAACCCACTGAGTGAGGCCAGGGATCAAACCTGCAACCTCATGGTTCCCAGTTGGATTTGTTAACCACTGAGCCACAACAGGAACTCCATGTCTTTATAATTTTGACTACTCTTAAGTACCTTGTATAAGCATAATCATCCAGTACTTATCTTTTTAAGTCTTCAAGGTTCATCCACATTGTAGCATATTGCAAATTATCCTTGCAGTTTTTTTTTTTTTTTTTTTTGTCCTTTTGCCTTATCTACGGCTGCACTCGCAGCATACGGAGGTTCCCAGGCTAGGGGTCTAACAGGAGCTGTAGCTGCCGACCTTCGCCAAAGCCACAGCAATGCGGGATCTGAGCCGCGTCTGCAACCTACACCACAGCTCACGGCAACGCCAGATCCTTAACCCACTGAGCAAGGCCAGGTATCGAACCCGCAATCTCATGGTTCTTAGTAGGATTCGTTAACCACTGAACCACGAGGGGAACTCCTATCCTTGCTTTTTGAGGCTGAATAATATTCCATTATATGCAGATATACCACATTTTGCTTATCCAGTTATTGGTCACAAATACTACGGTGGCTTCCAAGTTTTAGCTATTGTGAATAATGCTGCTATGAACATGAGTGTACAAATATCTCTTTGAGACCCTCCTTTCAATTCTTTTTGGTCAAATACCAAGAAGTGGAATTACTGGATCATATGTAAATTTTATTTTTAATTTTTTGAACAATCACCATTTTCAAAACAAGCCCTTTAGGAGATCCTGATACTTAAAATTTGAGAATCTCTGCTCTGACCATTCTTCTTTCCTTTTTCCAATTTCTTCCCTTTATAAGTTTTCTCAGTTCATCGTAATATAAAACTGGAATTTTATTTTACATTCAATGTAAACACTTTTAAGTTACTTGGTTTTTAATTTGAACTGTAAGCAAAATGCTTGAGACCTTCTCTCCTAAGGAAAAAAGCTAGGTGAATCTGGGGAAAAGATTTTGTCAGCTCAGGATTTTTTTTTTTGCCTTTTTTGCCTTTTCTAGGGCCGCACTCACGGCATATGGAGGTTCCCAGGCTAGGGGTGGAATCGGAGCCACAGCTGGCGGCCTATACCACAGCCACAGCAATGCCAGATCCGAGCCGCGACTGCAACCTACACCACAGCTCACAGCAACGCCGGATCCTTAACCCACTGAGCGAGGCCAGGGATCGAACCCGCAACCTCATGGTTCCTAGTTGGATTCGTTAACCACTGCGCCACGACGGGAACTCCCCAGCTCAGGATATTTTAAACCCCGAACCCCTGTGTGGTTAAAGAAAACTTGGGCTTTCGAGCCAGACTGCTTGAGTTCAAATTCCTGCTTACCACTTATTTTAGGTTTAATGACAGTCTCTTTTCAGAGATTTTGCAGGGGTTCTCAATCTGGGGTCCATGAAAAATTAACAGGGACGGTAAATTTGGAAAGGAAAAAAATTACTTTATTTTCACTGACCTCTAAATAAAATTCAATTTTCCTACAATGATGAATGATAGCAAAACACAGTAATATTAGCAGCTCAGCAATTAGAAATTAGTATAGTGACCAGTAATGTTCATATTACAGCTGTGCAGATCCCAAAATAACATTTAGCCCATTGCTAATTTGCAATTATCTGCCCCACCAATAGATCCTGCCTTTTAATATGTTAAATCTCATACTACTATGTCGTATTTTTAATATTTTGATAGCTGTATTTCAACATAATTTGTTCATTTCTGACTTATATATTTTGTTTTATCCTTTCAAAACATTCTGAGTCAGAACTTATGGGCTCAACTATTCCCCATTGCCAAGGATTAAACAAGTAATCATGAAACTGTTTAAGAATTGTCTGGCACATATATGACTACCAAATGAACAGTAGCAATAATGGTAACAGAGATGAGAAAGATGGTGTCAACCTTACATCTATGCATAGGTTTTATGGATGTATTTTCTTACCTAAATTAACACACAAAGCAATTCTGCCTGGAAGCCTGTTATTCAGTAGAAAAATCCTGGATTTTTCTCCAATATTTCAACAGGCCAACATCACCGCTTGAGATATTCATTTAAATCCTCAATTCATTTTCTTCCACTCTTCTCTTCCTTTCACTAGGTTTTCTAGATGCTGCCTGCCTGCTGATATCTACACTCGCTATTTACTTCCTCATCTTTCAACCAGCTAAGTTGTAGCTCAAGAGTTTACAGAGTAAAGGGAGATCTAGAAATTACTGTATTGGTTTAGATATCAAAGAACAAACCACTATTATAATATGAAGACATGAAAAAGAACTAGACAAATCTAAAGAATATTACATATTCCTTAAAATAAATGTATGGTCTTACTGGTATTGGTAATGTCACTAATCTATATGTGTAACATGCTACTCTTTATGAAAGATCATTTAATTCCACATAATTTTAAATTAAAATTATAACTGTTTTCCAATTATAAATCCTTCTTAATTGTAAAATTTATAAACTGTTCGAGGAATACATAGCCAGTCTGTCTTAATCTAAGGGTAGTCAAGGTCTCCTAAATTAACTTAAGTACCTAACTCAGTCATTATTTGATGCCATAGAAGTACATTTAAGGAACTTAGTCTAGCTATGGAACAAATATATACATGAAAGATTCACATAAAACAACCACATAAAACATGAAGTGCCAAGAAATGATGTCAGTAACTACAGATATTATAGAAATGTGATGACGACCATAAGAAATAAAAAATAAAATAGCTGAGGGAGTTCCTGTCATGACGCAGCGGAAACAAATCCGACTAGGAACCATGAGGTTGTGGGTTCGATCCCTGGCCTTGCTCAGTGGGTTAAGGATCCGGCGTTGCCGTGAGCTGTGGTGTAGGTAGAAGACATGGCTCGTGTCTTCGACCTACACGGCTTGGATGTGGCGATGCTGTGCCTGAGGCATAGGTCAGCGGCTATAGCTCTGACTAGACCCCTAGCCTGGGAACCTCCATATGCTGCAGGTGTGGCCCTAAAAAACAAACAAAAAGGTATAAAATTATTGCGAAGCTTTCATGAAAAGGAAGAATTACAAATAAGATGAGGATTGGGAAATGAAGAGAATAAAGAGTATCTAAAGTAAGAATAACAGTATAAACGAGCTTAGAGATAGAAATGAGTATATGTTCATGGACAGCAAGCAGACCAGCGTGGTTGGAGCAGAAAGGTTAACCCTAAGCATTACAAACCAGTTGGGAAAGGATTGATGACAAAGGTGATGTCACTTCATAGAGTTAATTTGTGACTAAACCACTATTTATATGACCAAGTTAATTATTTAGAAAGTATGTGGAAAAGTAGGGGAGGAAATTTTACTTATCAACAGAACAATTTCTCACTGGTGCATAAATTCAGCAAGATAGTTATGGTTATCTAATAAAATAGCTGGCAGTAAAGTCTATCTTTGGAGACCCAAACTCCAAGTATTTATCTTGGATTATTACAAAGATCTGGAAAATCAAGGGCTCCTTCTCTAGAGATCATTTTAATGAAAACTAGAGTGTAGCAGAATAAAAGAGTTCCAGAATATAGGAGTGAGAGCAATGAAACAGGCTTTAAATTGTTGCTGTTGTATTTGTAGGACTGTTTTAAGGAAAGAGCATTTCCTTAATTAATGTTCTTAATTTAGAACAGGCTTAGAGAACCATGCTCTGGTTATGCAAGGAACGACCCAATTTAACAATGGAAAAAACTGCTTTGTCTCAGGATTAAAAGTGTCACATCCTATGTATTCTTAAACAGAAACTATATGCCATCAAGGAGACTAAAAATCCCTTTGTGTGTTTGTCCACCCAAGCAGAATGGAAGTTAAAGTACGTGGGTGGATTCGTCAAAAGCGCTCACATAGGATGGGATTAAGATGGCAGAATAGAAGGGCTAGAGCTCATGTTCTCTAATAAAAACAACAAAATTACAACCAAATGCTGAACAATCTGCAACCAAATGGACTGAAAACTTTCAAAAAGATATCCTACTCCAGAAGACAAAGAGGAGGCCACATCAAGAGGAAGGAGGGGTGATTATACAATATAAGCAAACTCATACCTGCTGGGTGGGAAGCCCACAGACTGGAAAGTTACTGTATCACAGAGACTCACCTACAACAGTGAGAGTTCTGAGCCCCACATCAGGTCCCCATGCCTGGGGATCTGGCATTGAGAGAAAGAACCCCCAGAACATTTGGCATTGAAGGCCACTGGGGCTTGTGCACAGGAGCTCCATGGGACCGGGAGAAACAGAGACCCCATTCTTGAAAGGTGCACACAGGCTTTCATGTGCACTGGGTCCCAGGGCAAAGCAGAGGCTCCACAGGAACCTGGGTTGGACCTGACTGCAGTTCTTAGAGGATCTCCTGGGAAAACGGGGTGACCGTGATTTGCTGTGGGGGAAGGACATTGGAGGCAAAACTCTTTGGAATATTCATCAGGGTTTGTTCTTCTAGAGGTGGCCATTTGGGGAAAATCTGGTCCCATCCATCAGCACTGAGAACCCCCAAGCCAAACAGTCATCCAGGTGGGAACCACAGTGCCACCCATCAGTAAACAGGCTACCTAAATACCTCCAGGTACACAGCCACCTCTAATCTCACCCAGAGGGATAGGAATCAGCCTCACTTAGAAGTGGGCAGGCACCTGTCCCTCCCATCAAGAAGCCTACAGAAAGTCACCAACTTCAGCCACAAGGGGGGCAAACAGCAGAAGTAAGAGAGGCTACAACTCTATTGTGTGCAAGAAGGAAACCACACCAAAAACCTATAAGAATGAAAAGGCAGAGAACTATACCTCAGATAAGGAAGCAAGAAAAAAAACCCAGAAAAACAGGTAAGTGATCCGGACATTATCAGCCTCCAGGAAAAAGACTTTAGACTGATGATGTTGAAGATGATGCAAAACATTGGAAATAGACTGGAGGCAAAGATTGATAATTTACAGCAAACAATGAGTAAAAAAATATAAGATTAAAAACTTAAGCAAGCAGAGATGCAAACTGCAAGAAGGGAAATAAAAAAATTTATTAGAAGCAACCCACAGCAGAATACAGGAGGCAGAAGAACGAGTAAGTGAGGTGCAGGACAGACTAGTGAAATCACTGATGCAGAACAAAAAGAGAAAAAAGGGATTGAAAAGAAATTAAGACAGTCTCAGATAATTCCAGGACAATGTTAAACACACCAACATCCATATTATAGGGGTGCCAGAAGGAGAAGAGAGAGAGAAAGGGACAGAAAAAATATTAGAAGAGATAATAGCCAAAAACTTCCCTAACATGGGAAAGGAACCACTCACTCAAATGCAGGAAGCACAATGAGTACCATGTAAAATAAACCCAAGGAAGAACACCCCGAGACACACAGTAATCAAACTGACCAAAATTAAAGGCAAAGAGAAAATACTGAAAGCAGCTAGGGAAAAGTAACAAATAACATACAAGGGAACCCTAATAAGATTATCAGCTGATTTTTCAGCAGATGCTCTTCAGGCCAGAAGGGAGTGGTACAATATACTTAAAAGTGATGAAAGGAAAAAAAAACCCCTCCAACCAAGATTACTTTACCCAGCAAGGCTCTCATTCATATTTGAAGGCGAAATCAAAAGCTTCACAGATAAGCAAAGGTAAGAGAATTCAGCAACACTAAACCAGCTTTACAACAAATACTAAAGGAACTTCTCTAGGCAGAAAAGAAAAGACCACAACTAGAAACAAAAATACCACAAATGGCAAGGTTCACCAGTAAAGGCAAATATACAGTTAAGATAGGAAATCATCCATGTACAAATATGCTACCAAAATTGAAATTGTGAGAAGAGGAGCATACAAACGCAGGACACTGGAGGTGCACCTGCAATTAAGAGACCAACAACTTAAAACAATCTCATATATATGGGGGGGGGGAGACTCCTATATCAAAATTTCAGGGTAACTGCAAACCAAAAATCTACAACTGATACACACACAAAGAAGAAAAATCTACTCAAATACAACACTAAAGATAATTATCAAACCACAAGAAGAAAGAACAAGAAAAGACGGGAAGAAGAAAGAACAAGAAAAGATGGGAAGAAAAAAGAGCAAAAAAAAAAAAAAGTCCAAAACAGTTAATAAAATGACAATAAGAACACACCTATCAATAATTACCTTAAATATAAATGGATGAAATGTCCCAACCAAAAGACATAGACTGGTTGAGTGGATACAAAAACAAGACCCACATATATGCTGTCTTCAAGAGACCCAGGTCACTTCTGGGGACCCATATAAATGGAAAGTGAGAGGATGGAAGAAAATATTCCATGCAAATGGAAATCAAAAGAAAGCTGGAGTAGCAATTCTCTTATCAGACAAAAATTGACCTTAAAATAAAGAATATTATAAGAGACAAGAAAGGACATTACATAATCATCAAAGGCTCAATCCAAGAAGAACATATAACAATTGTAAATATACATGCACCCAACAGAGGATCACCTCAATATATAAGGCAACTGCTAACAACCTTAAAAGGAGAAACTGATGATAACACAATAATAGTGGGAGACTTTAACACCCCACTTACAGCAGTGGAGAGATCATCCAGAGAGAAAATCAATAAGGGGAAACAAGCCCTGAATGATGCATTAGGCCAGATGGACTTAATACTTATTTATAGGACATTCCATCCCAAAGCAGCAGAATACACATTCTTCTCAAATGCACACAGAACATTCTCTAGGACTGATCACATTCTGGGCCACAAATCAAGCCTCAATAACTTTAAGAAAAGTGAAATCATATCAAGCATCTTTTCCAACCACAATGCTAGAAATCAACAAGAAAAAAGGAAAAAAAACCCACAAACACGTGGAGACTAAACAACATGCTACTAAACAACCAATGGGTCACTGAAGAAATCTAAGAGGAAATTAAAAAATACCTAGAAGCAAATGACAACACAGATATAACACTCCAAAACCTAAGGAATTCAGCAAAAGCAGTTCTAAGAGGCAAGTTTATAGCAATACAAGCCTACCTCAGGAAATAAGAAAAAGCTCAAATAACCTAACTTCACATCTAAAGCAGCTAGAGAGGGAAAAACAGACAAGACCCAAAGTGAGAAGAAGGAAAGAAATCATAAAGATCAGAGCAAAAATAAATGAAATAGAAACAAAGAAAACCACAGAAAAGATCAATGAAACTAAAAGCTGGTTGTTTGAAAAGATCAATAAAATTGATACACCCTTAGCCAGACTAATCAGAAAAGAGGATTCAAATCAATAAAATTAGAAATGAAAAAGGAGAAATAACAATAGACATCACAGAAATACAAAGGATCATAAAAGACTACTACACACAACTATATGCCAATAAAATAGAAAACCTAGAAGAAATGGACAAATTCTTAGAAAAGTACAATCTTCCAAGACTAAACCAAGACGAAACAGGAAAGATGAATGGATCAATCACAAGTAATGAAATTGAAACTGTGATTTTAAAACTTCCAACAAACAAAAGTCCAGAACCAGATGGCTTCACAGGCGAATTCTATCAAACATTTAGAGAAGAGCTAACACCTATCCTTCTGAAACTCTTCCAAAAAACTGCAGATGAAGGAACATTCCCAAACTCATTCTATGAGGCCACCATCACCCTGATGCCAAAACCAGACAAAGATACTGCAAAAAAAGAAAATTGCAGGCCAATTTCACTGATGAACATAGATGCAAAAATCCTCAACAAAATACTAGCAAACTAAATTTAACAATTCATTAAAAGGATTGTACATCATGATCAAGTGGGATTTATCCCAGAGATGCAAGGATTCTTCGATATCCGCAAATCAATCAGTGTGATACACCACATTAACAAACTGAGTAATAAAAACCATATGATCCTCTCAACAGATGCAGAAAAAGCCTTTGACAAAATCCAACACCCATTTCTGATAAAAAGCCTTTAGAAAGCGGACACAGAAGGAACCTACCTCAACATAATAAAGGCCATACACGACAAACTCAGAGCTAACATCATTCTCAATGGTGAAAAGCTGATGCTTATCAATATATTTGGCAAAGTCGCAGGATAGAAAATTAATACTCAGAAATCGACTGCATTTCTATATACTAACAATGAAAGATCAGAAAGAGAAATTAGGGAAACGATCCCATTTACCATCGCATCAAAAAGAATAAAATACTTAAGAATAAACCTACCTAAAGAGACAAAAGACTTGTACTCTGAAAAATATAAGACACTGAGGAAAGAAATAAAAGATCTCACGAAGAGATGGAAAGACATACCATGCTCTTGGATTGGAAGAAACAATATTATCAAAACGACCACAATACCCAAGGCAATCTACAGATTCAATGCAATCCTTATTAAAGTACCAAGGACATTTTTCACAGAACTAGAACAAAATATTTCAATGTTTGTTTGGAAGCACAAAAGACCCAGAATAGCCAAAGCTATCCTGAGAAAGAAAAACGGAGATGGAGTAATCAGGCTCACTGATTTCAGACTATACTACAAAGCTACAGTCATCAAAACCATGTGGTGCTGGCACAAAGAATATAGATCAGTGGAACAGGACAGAAAGCCCAGAATTAAACCCACATAACCACTGTCCACTGATCTATGACAAAGGAGGCAAGAATATACAATGGAGAAAAGACAGCCCCTTCAATAAGTGGTGTTGGGAAAACTGGACAGCCACATGTAAAAGAATGGTATTAGAACACTTCCTAACACCACACACAAAAATAAACTCAACATGGATTAAAGACCTAAATATAAGACCAGATACTATAAAACTCTTAGAGGAAAACATTGGCCAAACACTCTCCAACACAAACCACAGCAGTATCTTCTCAGATCCACCTTTTAGAGTAATGACAATAAAAACAAAAATAAACAAATGGGACTTAAACTGAAAAGTTTCTTCACAGCAAAGCAAACCCTAAACAAAATAAAAAGATAACCCACAGAATGCAAGAAAATATTTGCAAGTGAAGCAACTGACAAGGAATTAATCTCCAAAATTTATAAATACCTCCTTCAGCCCAATACCAAAAACAAAAAAAACCAAAAAAAAAACAAACCCATCAAAAAATGTGCAGAAGTTCTAAACAGACAGTTCTCCAAAGAAGACATACATATGGCCAAAAAACACATGCAAAAGTGTTCAACATCACTAATTATTAGATAAATTTAAATCAAAACCACTATGAGGTACCATCTTACACCAGCCAGAATGGCCATCATCAAAAAAATCTACAAACAATAAATGCTGGAGAGGGTGGGAGAAAAGGGAACCTCTTACACCATTGGTGGGAATGTAAACTGGTACAACCACTGCAGAAAACAGTATGGAGAGTCCTCAGAAAACTAAAAATAGTATTATCATTTGATCCAGCAATCCCACTCCTGGGCATCTATCCAGAGAAAACTATGACTCGAAAAGACATATGTATTCCAATGTTCAGTGCAGCACTATTCACAATAGCCAAGACATGGAAACAGTCTAAATGTCCATCGACAGAGGAGTGGATAAAGAAGATTTGGTACAGGAGTTCCCATCGTGGCTGGCAGCTACAGCTCCTGTTAGACCTCTAGCCTGGGAACCTCTATATGCCGCAGGTGCGGCCCTAGATAAGGCAAAAAGACAAAAAAAAAAAGATATGGTACATATACACAATGGAATATTACTCGGCCATTAAAAGGAAAGAAATAACGGCATTTGCAGCAACATGAATGGAACTAGAAATTACCTAGCTAAGTTGAATTCAGTCAGACAGCGAGACCCCAACATCATATGCTATCACTTACATGTGGAATCTAAAAAAGGGACACAAAGAACTTCTTTGCAGAACAGACACCGACTAACAGACTTTGAAAAACTTATGGTTTCCAAATGAGACAGGTTGAGGGATAGGGGGATGTGCTGGGAGTTTGGGATGGAGATGCTATAAGTTTGTTGTGATGACTGTCGTACAACTATAAATGTAATAAAATTCATTGAGTAATAAAAAAATCCATAAGAAATAACTTTCAAAAAAAAAAAGAGCTCTCATAATCATGACACATTATGAAAGAGGGGAAGGGAAATATACCACAATGAAAGCAATGATCTACTGAGAATACATTCCTGCCATGCTCTTTGTCTCCGACTTTTATAAACTCTGCAAGCATAATCATTTCCATCTTAAGGAAATAATGAAACTTAAGTCCAGAAAAGTTAAGCAGTTTTTGCCTAAGGCCTCAAGATTAGGTAGAAAGGCATGGGTACAACCTAGTGCTCAAGTCCAAAACATCAGCTTTTTTCACCACACCATGCTGTCACATGGACAGTGTGTTCTGAGAAAATTTTCCATTTCTCATTTCTAAGAAATTATAGACAGTATAAGAAATTATGTATGGAGTTCCCTCTGTGGTACAATGGGTTAAGAATCTGACTACAGTGGCTCAGGTTGCAGCTTCAGCTTGGATTCAATGCCTGGCCTGGGAACTTCCATATGTTGCCAGTGAAGAAAGAAAGGAAGAAAGGAAGGAAGGAAGAAAGGAAGATAGGAAGAGAGAAAGAAAGAAAGAGAGAAAGAAAGAAAGAAAAGGAAGGAAGAAAGAAAAATTAAATTATATTTCATTTTTGCTAGGGTACTTTTAAGTAGCCATAAGGAATTTTTACCAGAGATCTAAATTAAACCCTTTCCAGCATACTCTAATGTGCCACATAAATATTACCATCTCTCATCTTATGAACTATATGGCATGTAAAGACTTGGGAGACGTGTATGTATGTATGGCATGTAAAGAACTGCTATATAAGTCTGGAGAAGGGGGAAAATATTTCTGGCTGAAATGGTCAGAAAAGCTTTACAAACGAGGCAGTAACTAAACTGGGTCTTGAAGAGTGGGCAGAATTTTGAAAGACAAGATACTAAAAAGAACACAGGACAGTGACGAAATCAGTATGGCCCAGGTAAGAGACATATATAGGTTATGTAGTCCTTTTTTTTTTTTTTTTTTGGTCTTTTTGTCCTTTTAGGGCCACACCCGCGGCATATGGACTTTCCCAGGCTAGGGGTCTAATCAGAGCTACAGCTGCGGGCCTACGCCACACCCACAGCAACGCAGGATCCAAGCTGTGTCTGCAACCTACACCACAGCTTATGGCAATGCCGGATCCTTAACCCACTGAGCAAGGCCAGGGATTGAACCCACAACCTCATGGTTCCTAGTCGGATTCGTTTCCACTGAGCATGATGGAAACTCTGTTTTTTTTTGTTTTTTTTTTTTGGTCTTTTTAGGGTTGCACCTGCAGCACATGAAAGTTCTCTGACTAGGGGTCAAATAGGAGCTGTAGCAGCTCCACATCCACAGCAACGCCAGATCTGAGCCAAGTCCACAACCTACAGCACAGCTCACAGCAATACCGCGTCCTTAACCCACTGAGCAACACCAGGGATTGAACTTGGGTCCTCATGAATTCCAGTCAGATCCACTGAGCCATGATGCGAACTCCTATGTACTCTTTCTTCAAGGAGACACAAAACTTTAATAAGGTAGTTGGTGCCAGCCACACTTGTGAGCATGATAAATGTGATTATGGAGACGTCTTGAAGACCAGCCTAAAAAATGTGAACTTAACCTTAATAAGCAATTTAGAGAATACAGAAGATTTTGAGAAAAAGAGACATTTTAAAAGTGGTGAAATAATCTTCAGTAAGATTATTCCAGGCATTGCTATTTCATAAAAGGTGAAAAGAAAGACATTATGATTCAACAGTGTTTCCAATGTACCTTCCTCTTGCAGGGAAACAGGATAGGGAACAGTTTTTGTACTCAGTGAACTTTCATTGAATGTGCATGGTGATGGTGGTAAAGGGTATTTGTAGAAGGCTCTATGACAAGGGATAAGCACGTTAAAAAAAATTACAATAGGAGTTCCCGTTGTGGCTCAGTGGTTAACGAATCCGACTAAGAACCATGAGGTTGCGGGTTCGATCCCTGGCCTTGCTCAGTGGGTTAAGGATCTGGCATTGCCATGAGCTGTGTAGGTTGCAGACGTGGCTCGGATCCCGCGTTGCTGTGGCTGTGACGAAGGCCGGCAGCTACAGCTCCTGTTAGACCCCTAGCCTGGGAACCTCCATATGCCGCGGGTGCGGCCCTAGATAAGGCAAAAAGACAAAAAAAAATTAAAAAAAAAAATTACAATAAAGGAGTTCCTGCAGTAGGTTAAAGGATCCGGTGTAGGTCGCAGCTGTGGCTCGGATTCAATCCGTGACCTGGGAACTTCCATATGCCATCAGTGTGGCCATAAAATGAAAAAAATTACAACATAGTGTGATATACTATGATGAATGCATAAAGTTCCATGAAAGTATAGGAAAGAGTAAGTCACTCTGCCTGAAGATGTGCAATGCTTTTCAAGGTGATATTTGGGCTGAATTCTAAAGATGGCATCAGCCATGAGATTATGTGGGGAAGCATACAAAACACGATCTACGGTATTTACTTATTAAAGACTTATTTGTTGAATACCTACTATGTACTAGTACCTAAGTACCAGGAATAAAATCCAGTAAAAGAAAATAATTCCTTGAAAAAAATAAAGATGGGTCAGAGTTAGCCAGGTGTCAAAAGCGAAGAAGTCATCTAAAGCAAAAAGAAAATGTAGACCAGGATATGTTCATAGGACAAAGAAGTGGAGTTCATAAGAGTATGGCCAAAGTAGGTTAGGGCTGGATTGTATTAACAGAGCTAAACACCTTCACTTGGGTCTTGAAAAGTTTAGATTTTATCCTTTAGGTGATGCAGAGACTGGCTGGTTTTAAAGCATGGAAACATGATTATAACCGTTGCTTGGCCAATTCTGGGACCATTCCGTAAATCAAACTGGAAAAGAAAAAATGGAGTTGGAGAAAGAATCTCCAGTATTTGATAAGCAAGTAGATTTGGAGGGAAACAAAGAAACAAAAGATGGAGGTTTTACGGCTGGTGGACTAGAAGAAAGGTCCTGTCAAAGGTCAAACTGGGAAGTCAAGAGCCTAGGAAATATCAATAGTTTTATAGTTTTAGAAAGGTTAAGGCACTAGTAATACTGTATATACACAAACGAAATGTCTACTGGGCCGCTAGGAAGGAGACACTAAAATGTGGGGGAAAGAGGTCAGGAATAAAGACATACATCTGGGAGTCACTCAAATAAAGAACAAAGATAGTAAGTAGGTGTACTTTTCAAAGAAGAGTGATAAGTGCTGAGGATTGAACCATACTTAAGTTACTGAAGGGAATAAAGGTAAGGTGATAATATAAGAGGGGGAAAAAGCAAAAGACAAAGAGTGTGGTAGATTAGAACAGTTTCAAGAAGTTAGGGGTGGTGGTCACCAGTTTCATCTTCATTACAAAGTCATTATGTTTGTCAATTAAATTATTGGTAACCTTTAATACTTTTAGTAGAGCTAAGAACAAGAAAGATAAAAATATAAATATCAAGATAAATAACTGCTAAACTAAATTTAATTATTAACAAATTACACTTAAAAATATTAAAAATTATAACGAGATAATATGGAGAAAATAAGAATCTAAATGTCATAAATAGGGGAATCGATTAAGAAAGAAAAGGGTGGTATGTTAATACAATGGATTATATATATATATACTCTTTAATTGCTGTACATCACAAAACTCGGTATTTAAAAAAGCAAGTTGTAGACTGACATACTTAAATTCTGGAAACAAAATCAAAACTACATATAAAAGAATTAGATAAAGATTGGAAGAACATAAACCCATTTATGATAGAGGAGTGGGGATGGGGAAAAGATATGGGACCGGGGATAGTGATCAAAGGGGATACATTATCCGTTAAGTTTCCACTTTTTACAAAGAGATGGAAGTAAATATAACTAATTGCAAATGTTTTTTAATTCCAGGTATTCTTCTGTAAATGTCAAAATGGGACAGTGTGTGATTGAGGAAAAGATGCGGAAGAGAACGATTAGTCGTTTCAATGGTAACTGTGAGATGGGTTATACAAATCAGAATATCTGAAGGGATGTACATGTGTGGTTGATAACATGCTTGGAGTAGGGAATCTAATTCACTATGCCAAGGCAGAAGGCCAATAGGGAGCAGATTATTCTTCCTGCCTTTCTTCCCATGTTTAGAGACATTGGCTTTGCCTTGCCTACTCACCAGGTGCAAGTAAGTGATGCAAAACAGTGTACACAAATTCCTGAGCATCTACAGTGAAAGGGTACACAAAGCTCAAGTCTCTAGAATCAGCTCTCACCAGGCCTTAAACCTGAAGTCCATTCCTGCAGTTTGTTACAATATTCTTTGCATTCTCTATACATTTATTACTAATTCTGAGAAACAGAAAACAAGAAAGTATACGGTGATAGATAATATATAACAGACCTCTCCTTAAAAAAGTGTGGCCATGAAGGAAAGGAAGAGAAACTGATCAAGATCTGAGAGAGCCTGATGTTAATGATTTGATTTTATGAATTATTATAATTTCAGGGCAATGATTTGTAACCCCAAATCATTTACGACACTAGAAAACCACCCCCTTTTCCACTGCTCTCAATTTAAAAGGTTTGAATGATAAATTTACATAAAATAGTTGTTTATAAAAACAAAAGGTAATCAAAATACATATACCTGTATATACTCTTTCCATCTACAAATACTACAAGAATAAAATTTATCAAGATACACCAATAATTGCTAAAGTAAATTGTTATTCACAAATGACAAGTCAATTGAACTTCAGCTATTAGTAAGTTACTATTAATTTAAAAAACCTTGTTGGAGTTCCCGTCATGGTGCAGTGGAAATGAATCCGACTAGGAACCATGAGGTGGCGGGTTCGATCCCTGGCATCACTCTGGGTTAGCGATCTGGTGTTGCTGTGAGCTGTGGTGTAGGTTAAAGACGTGGCTTGGACCTGGCGTTGGTGTAGGCCAGCGGCTACAGCTCCAATTAGACCCCTAGCCTGGGAACCTCCATATGCTGTGGGGACGGCCCTAAAAAAGGCAAAAGACAAAAAAAAAAAAAAACCTGTGATGGAACATCTTGGAGAATAATGTGAGAAAAAAATTATATATATATGTATGACTGGGTCACTTTGCTGTACAGCAGAAATTGACAGGACGTTGCAAATCAACTATAATAGAAAAAATAAAAATCTAAAAAAACTTGAAAAACTAAGTGTATAAACTGTACCTACCACTCATATAACATAAATATAATCTTCATTTTATTTGACAGTTTACGGAACACAAACCTCACTAGAATTAAAGCTCTATTTGAGCATTTTTGCTTATATTCACCACCATATACCAAGGGTCTAGAATGGCACTAGGCAAATATATCAGTATATATTAAACCAATCCAATAAGCACAAATGTTTAATAAGCACTATAAAACCTATTTTTAACCTAGAGGAAAAAGAACGGTAATATATGTTATACACATTTCCTTACTCTTCTTAACGACAGAAGTTACACTGAAGAAATAAACACAAGGTCAAGTTTCTTAGCTAAATATGCCCCTCAAAAATTGCCACCCAAAGAAAAGCTGGGGGTAAGCCAAATTCATGGCAAGAATTCTGGGTCCTAACAGGCTGACATATTTTAGTCTCTTGGGTCCATCAGTATTCCTCAGATGAACCTATTAAGTATCTCTGCTTTCAATTTGCATGTAGGGCCAGCCTAGATTAAGATGACAGTAAACATGAAGAGGATGGGGGAGGGGCAGGGATTGCTACAGTGGTTGGTTACACTAGAATCTTAAGTACCTTCTGTGTGCCTAGCATATGAATAGTGCTTCATTGTTTATAAGGTGCTTAAACATGTTTTTATTTATACAGTCCAGTGAGGTAGGATATTATCATTTTATAAATGAGAATGTAGAGTCTCAGAATTTGAGTGTAAAGTCACATAGCTGGTAAGCAGAAAACTGAAAGTATCAAGATTTTTGCCCAAGCTTAATTATCTCATTAAGCTGTACTACTTCTTGTAGTGGTTTTCCATCACAAAAAATATCTGGAAAGCTTTTGAAAATATACATGCTCAGGCCCCATTCTGCAGAAATTTGTGAACTAATTGGTCTTGGGCAGAGCCAGGAATCCATCCGTATTTTAAAATGCTTCCCAGGTGATTCCAACATGTGGCCAGGTTGCAAAATACTGATTAGATACTCAAGATCTTTAAATGTCATCTTAAGAATCTTTCTTGGGGTATAACCAAAAAGTACAGAAGATGAGAGAAGCCAGAACTACAGTCACTTGTTTCAGTATATGCCACCAGAATTTCCAAGTTCCTGTTGAGATGTTTTAAACACCTCACTAGCACTCCTTGGCTTTTTTTTTTTTTAACTTTTATGGAAATCTCCAAAGAACATATGAAAGTCCGACCAGCTTCTGGAAACAAAAGTTTTCTAAAAGTCACCTATATAAAAATGGTTTTCCCTCAGAGAAAAAAAAAAGGAAAGTTAATTACAAAATACCCTGCACCAGAATAGGGTCTCATTTGACTGGTACTGGCAGTGGCAGAAAAGTGGCCTCCTCTGGGTATTTTTCAGTATCCTATGAAATTTGCGAGTATGGTAAATTATCAAACCCCTAGACAATTGGGAAAAATGACTAAAAAGTTCACACATTTGTTCAAAAAACAAATATATACTGAGGACCTGCTGATTACCAGGCTCTGTTGTGGGATTCAAAATAAATAATGACTAAGTTTCCATCTTCCAGGAGCTTGTAAAGTGCTTGCATAAAGGGAATACTCAATACAACCAGACCTGAATGCTCTCATCAAACAAGAGCTGGATTAATCACTGAGTCACCACAACTAAAAAGGTCAGTTCCATGATTTTTATCAACTTAGATGTCTCAAAATGCTACGCTCCAAAGGAAATGTCTGTCACTTTGGAAGGAGGCCTACTCTTGGGGGATATGTGCTCCGGGTGGGGCAGATCCAAACAGCATTTAACTGGGTATATCTCATTTAAGCGAGGCCTTTCATTTAATACCTTCCAGTTGGACCTTCCCTCAACAGAAAGAGCTGTACCACATGCTGAACAGGGGGGCAAGTGATCTATTGAAAGGTGTAGACAACCAAACATGCATTAGCCTGTAGTACTGGCATTGGGAAGTTATGTCCTTGTTTAGGGGGAAATGTGGATTACTGGTCTCCAAAAACCCATGGACTAGAATATAAACACCAGAGGGCGGTGCAGCCGATTTCACAGAAAGAATTTTACCCAGGAGCCCCCAGGAACTGGCCCCATTATAAGATAAAACTTGCTCTGTGAACTCAACGAATAGTAAAATATGCTGTGTTCAGGGTTGGACTCATGGCTGTTTTCCATAACCTCTACTCTGGTCTGACCGTTAAAGTCCCTTGCGGATACTCTTGACCTTACAGTCTGGGGTGGGGATGGGACTGGGGAGGAAGGAGAAATGTAATCAGCCTATCAGGCTTTCCAAAAGAATGCCTATCTCAGGTATTAAAATTGGAGGGGGATCACTCCCCAGGAAAATAATCTGGTTCTCCTTGCCAGTGACATCACTGACAAACACGTTACAAAAAAGTTTGGGGGGAGGGGAGGAGAGTAAGAAAAAGAAACTAATTCTGTAGGTTAACACGAACCCCTCTCACTTCTCAAAGGCGTTCGAACAATACTAGACTGCACTCTTCAAGTTTCGTTTTAGGTCTACGTACTCAGGCCACCCGCTCTGTCCTCCCCTAAGTACAGACTGCAAACTTTCTGCCCCTCACCCAGCCCCCAGGCCGTGGAACTCCTCCCAGCATGCCAGGCTCCGCTTTCGAAGAGCCCGGAGGCCGGGCGCGGCAGGGCCTGAGCGAGGATCCGCGGCTCGCGTCCTCCCCCAAGGTTGCCCGTACCTGTCCAGCATCTGCTGTAGCGCTTGGTCCGGCATCTTCCGCAGAGCGGGCGCACTCGCCTCCCCAGTGGGCCCGGTCAGGGCCGGGCCCAGGGACAATAGCACTGAGAGGCGGCGGAGTAGGCCTCAGTCCAGCGGCAGCCAAGAACCCACCAGCCAGTCTCCCGGGGCGGCTTCGAGAGCCCAGCGGCGGCTGTGCGCGGCCCGCGGGCGTCCGGAGGAGGCGGTGGAGAGCGAGGAGGAGGAGCCTGGGGCGGGGAGGCGGCGATCGCGGCCCGGGTTCCTGCCCGTCGGCCCGGGGTTCCGGTCCATGGACCGCGGGCGCCGAGTTGCTGCCGGCGGAGGAGCTACCTCTGTGAGGTAAGAGTCACCGCCTCCGTGCGCGCCGGGGTCACGACGCAAGGCGGCTCAGAGCAGCCTGGGAGATGTAGTCCTCGGACCTTCCCCGCTAGAGGCTGCACAGCCTGCCCAGACCACCGCCACCGCGCCCGCCGCCGCCCGGCCGGCGCCCTCCCGTTTCCTTCCTCCAGGGGGAAAAATGTCCTGCGGGCCGCTTTCCAGGAAGCAGCAGGATGTGCCGCTCCACTGTCAGTAGCATCAAGGTCAGCCCTCCCTGCCTGTTTCTTTTCTCTCAGCTTTTGCGCTCAGGTGGGACCGAGCCAGGTGAGGGATGGGGGCTAAAGGGCCATTTCTCAACAGGGTCCCAGTCCTGGCCGCGGCGTCCGGGCGGGCCGTGGCAGGGGTGGGGTTGGCAAAAGCGCCTTCTGAAGCCCTCGGCGCTGGGGCCAGCCTCTGCCGCGTCTGAACCCATTTTGGGGAGTTACACAACCCCCGCAAAGGGTCGGATGCTCTGGTGTTATTCCTGAGGGGTCGGGAGGACAAGGGCTGAGGTGACCAGATGGTTCCCACCCTAGAGTGTATGTTTGCCCCGGGGGATGGGGTGCGGGAAAGGGGCGATGGGGGTTGGGGGGAAGATGATTTTCTCCCTCTCTAGGAACCTTCTAAAATGTGCCCGGGCTTTCAAGGGCTCGCCTATAGTCTCCAAATGGAACATGTTCGTGAATAAACAGCTCTTGCTTACTCAGCTGTGGGTTGTCAGGGGTGTTTGTTTCCCTATCTGCTGCTGGTCACTGTTAACCATTTCTAGGCGCCTTGACACCTCCAAGCAGGTGGATGGATGGGTATGGAGGAGGGGGGGTGGATCAAAAGGGAAAAATCATAAATCGCTCCTTGGGTTGTTCTCTGACGCTCTAGGGACAGCTTTGGCGGGAGGAAAAGAGCTGTTGGCTAAAACGAACGCGTCTTTTGGACGACCTGTGGCGTTCTCTAGTGCAGTGATTGGTATGACGTCTGGTAGTTTTCCCTTGATTATGTTTAACTTCTGCCGCAAGAGGCTTGATTTTTTTTTCGTTAAATCAAAATGCTTTTTAAGCTCTTTTTTTTTTTTTTTTTTTTGCGTAGTATTTTACAATCAGCTCTTAATTCTGTTTCAAGTTTGCGTCCTGAATACATCTGAACTAGAGTGTAGATTGCCAGGAAGAAAAACAAAAATAACATGTGACCAGTTTATCTGGCCTCTAATTTCTGCAGGATGCTTTTATGAAAGGCTTTAGGAATCTACATGACTAATTATAATTAATGTTTCGCGTTTTTCTCATGAAATGAGAAGCAGGCCCTTGATAGGGGAGAGAAATAAGTAATTTAATTTAGGGTGTTTGTTATTGTGAATGCCTATTTATTGCTACTCCTGCTGCCTTACTTCCCTTACTGTGTATTTGTCTCTTAAGCAATTGTCAGTCACAAGATGGTTGCTTACATGCTACTCAAAAAATAGAATTTGATCCTAGAGTATCTATTAAATAGGTTAGGACAAGCTCCATTTAATTTCATGATTTACACTAAAAGGAGTTCTCACCTCATCTTAGGATTTCTATTTGAACCCCAAATGGGAAAGTGATGTGGTAACAGTTCTATTGATAGCAAAGCGGTGTGCAGATTAACTTCATTTTTTTTAAAAAAAGAGTATATTATATTAGCATCTTTATGAAAATTCTGTTTCCTGACTGTGTCAAAAAATCCTTTGAAATAGAAAAAAATGTTATTCTTCTTAAGAGTGATTAGCAAGAGAATGTATGTGTATGTATACATACACGACTGAATTACTTTGCTGCACAGCAGAAATTGGCACAATATTGTAAATCAACTATATTTTAATTTTAAAAAGTGATTACCAAGAAAAAAAAGAGTGATTAGCACCTGAACTAGTAATTCCTTTCCTTGATATCTACACAAGGGAAATAAAAACATGTCTACACAGAAGTTTGTATGCCAACATTCATAACAGCATTATTCCTAATAGCCAAAAGTGGAAACTACCCAAATATCCATCAACCGATGAACAGATAAACCAAGTGTGGTATATTCATACAATAGAATGTTATTAGGTGATAACAAGGAATGAAGTTGAAGTTCTGCTACACTTAAAGTATGGATGAATCTTGAAAACATTATGCAAGTGAAAGCCAGTTTCAAAAACTATAGGAGTTCCCATCGTGGCTCAGTGGTTAATGAATCCGACTAGGAACCATGAGGTTGCGGGTTCGATTCCTGGCCTTGCTCAGTGAGTTAAGGATCCAGTGTTGCCGTGAGGTGTGGTGTAGGCTGCAGACACGGCTTGAATTTGGTGTTGCTGTGGCTCTGGTGTAGGTTGGCAGCAACAGCTCCGATTAGACCCCTAGCCTGGGAACCTCCATATGCCACAGGTGTGGTTCTTAAAAAAAAAAAAAAAAAGAAAGAAAAGAAAAAGAATAAATTCATAGAGACATAGTTTAGAGCTGGAGGGGTTGGGGAGAAATGAAGAGAGATTGCTAAAGGGTGTAAGTTTTCTTTTTGGGTTAATGAAAATGTTCCAGAATTTGCAGTGGTGAGGGTTACACAAATTTATCAATTATATAAAACAAAATTGAATTCTGATGGTGGGGCAGTTCTGTAAATATACTTAAAAAATCGAATTGTACACTTAATATGAGTTAATTTAATAATATGTAAATTACATCTCAGAAAAGCTATTAAAAAAGTAACTTGTTCCATAAAAATGTTCATAAAGATATCTAAAGAGAAACAGATAACTGATCATTCTTTATAGTCAAACACACACACACACACGCATATATATATGTTTAGTCAAATATATATATAGATATATATACACACATATATATATATGTGTGTGTGTGTGTGTTTTTTTTGGAGTGAGCCCATGGCATGTAAAATTTTCCAGTCCAGGGATGGCCTGTGCCATAACAGTGACCCAAGCTATTGCAGTGACCATACTGGGTCCTTAACCTGTTGCACCACAGGAGAATTCCTGATTTTTTTATAATTTTTAATTAGTAGGGGCAAAAATCATGATTGATAAAACTCATGAAGTAAGTCTGTTACATTTGAAATGGGGGACACACATGGCTTGAATTTCAATTTTGTTTGTCCACTTTGTTTTCATTGCTCTTTCATTTTCCAGTAAGACTTAGAATAATTGGAATGATAATTTACTCTCTGATTTTGAAGGAAAAAAGTCTTAATACTTAAGATCTTAGTCTGACCCCTTCCCCCCCAAAAACAGTTGAAACGCACTTACGGATTTTACACAGGGTTAAAGATTTATGGTAAATGATATTTAGCCAAGAGAGTAGCAACATCACTACAGAGTAATAGTTTCCTCAGTGCTATGTTTTAAAATAGAAATTAATCTACTGAAAATATTTAAAGATTCTTCCAATCTCAGAATAAGAACAAGGATTGATAATATAGCATTTCCTAAAGAATTATGGAATATATTAATAATTTTTAATGGTTTAGAAATATCTGAGTATAGAACTGCTCTAAATATGTTAGGAAGTTTAAAGTAGTGTATTACTTTAATGTTCTGCCATGACATTTGTTTTGAACTGTCTGCCAAAAGGAGCCCTGGAGGTATTCCACAGAAATAATATAAAATATCCAGGTGCCCCCTAAGAATTGTCAATTGCCAAATTTGGTGATAAACTTCAGGCTGAGTCTACATTGCAGGCCAAAGAATATTCTTCATTAATTTATTCTGCAGGCGTTTCCAGAGGATTTATGATTTGCCTGGGTACCCTAGTCACAAACTAAACAGTACCTTTTAAGAACATACAAACAACCTAATACTTTGTTATTAAGAAGAAATAAAACAAAGCACTTATGAAATACTGCATAATGATACATGGCAGCATATGATGAAGTACCAAAGTGAATGGCATAGAAATAAAAAGGAAGGTGAAGTTTAAAGGAGGCTGTTGTGAGCTGGTATGTTAAAGAAAACTTGGTGAAACAAGGGGAATTTAGGTTCTACCTTGTAGCAAGAGGAGGAATTATGTAGGTAAACAAGTGGAGAAGAATCTTGTGTCTGGATAAGGATGCAAAGGTATAGAGAAAGGAGTTAACCTCCATAACTGGAACTGTATGTCTCTGTTGACAAGAGTGAAAAATATGGTTGGTTTGTTAAGTAGGGAATAGTTAAAAGATCTTAAAGCTGTTAATTATTTCATCAAATATTTATTGAGCAAGCAATATTTATGTGACAGGTACTAAGTTAGGCACTGGGGATACAGTAATGAAGAAAAACAAGCACAGTCCTTACCTTTATGGTGTTTATAATGGTAGAGAGATAATCACATAGATACATTTTTTTTTTTTTTTTAGGTTTCAAATGTAGTACATGGTGTTATGAGAGATAATAACTAGGGTTTTGACCTAGACAGGGAGGTCAGAAAAGTTTTTTTCTGGAAGTGTCCATTATGCTGAGACCTGAGGAAGAGCAGGAGTTAATTGGACAAAGGGATGGGCAGAGCATCCCAGGCCAAAAAGAACAGCACATGCAAAGATCCTGTGAAGGAAAGCCCTGAGATGACAAGGAAAAGCTGAAACAAAGAGGGAATTTGGGGGAAAAAAATGGGACCAAAAAGGTCAGTCAAGTAATGGACTATGAAGAACTTTGTAGGCCAATGTAAGGAATTTTGCCCTTATCCTAGACTCCTGCCAGGAGTTCAGACATAGGAAATTGACACCACTTTGTAGGAAATGGAGAGTTAATTTGTAGTGGTTCCCAGACCTGCTGTGAGTCAGAGAATTACCGTGGATATTCTGATCCATGTGCCTAGTAGTTGTGCTCAATTAGCTGTTTTTCTTTTTTTTTTTTTTAAAGCAACAAGTGCCCTAAGTGATTATTAGACCAGTGGTATCGTTGCAGAAATACCACAGTGGTTGAGAGCTTCAACTCAAGCCTTTTTTTTTTTTTCTTAATGGATTTTATTTCAGTTACAGGTGTACATAAATCATCACAAGTCAATTTTATAGATTTTCTATCCCAAACCCACAGTGCATCCCCCCACCCCCCAGATTGTCTTATTTGAAAAACCAAGGTTTTCCAAAGTCTGTGAGTCATTCAACTCAAGCCTTTGTTTGAGTTTTAGCATTGCCACTCAGAGGCTCAGCAATTTGGGGCAGGTTATTGAATCTTTTTAAGCCAAAGTTTCCTCACCTTCAGGAGGAGAATTACAGAACCTATCTCCCTGGGCTATTGGGAGGATTAAATGAGAAAATTCATTTAAGTTTTTCAGGACAATGCTGGGCATAGTTAAGATCTCTGTTGGTGTTAGCTCTTAATTATTACTAAAAGTTCTTGAATGAAGGTGAGATTGATTTAGGGGGATTAATTTTGCAGTGGTATGCAGGGTGAGTTGGGAACAAAAACAAGTTAGGACTGGCATGGGTCTCAGTAACTTAGTCATGGTCTGTAACTATTTTAGAAGTTTGCTTTAACACAGCTATAAGTTCTTGAAGACCCTTAGATAGGCTAATAGTTCTCAAGTAGATTATGTTTCTGAGCCTCTTAAAGGACTTTTATGGGAAGACCTCGGTCCACAGAATACATTTTACTGACTTGACATCTATAGGATTATTTTGAATTGACTTTTTAATTCTGGACAGAGGCTTTATTGGCCACTTAGGACAATCTAAAACATGTCTGTCTTCAGTTTCTATGCAGAAGATAGAATTTTAACATCTTATAGCCACTCTAATGGAATAGATATTTATAAAGGGTAAATAATTTCACAAAAAACATCACCCCACTAATTAGTCTTCTTTTCCTCTTAATATTGTGGAAGACCCATTACTTTCATTGTTCTTTCTTAAATTCCTCTCTCTGCTTTAGATATCCAGTGGTTTGTCAGATGTAGGTAAAAATCATAGCACAACATACCCCATCTTCCTTCTTGTGACCTTGTTCCAGAAATATCAATTTTATTGGAAAATGTATATATAAAAATTGTTATTTTTTTAAATAAATATGGATGTCATTGAGCAGCAGTTCTCAAACAGTGGTCTAGTAGATGTGTAGGACTCCCTGAAAACCTTTCCAAGAGGTATGTAAGGTCAAAGCAATTTTTTTTTTTTTTTGCTTTTTTAGGGCCGAACCTGCGGCATATGGAGGTTCCCAGGCTAAGGGTCGATCTAGAACTACAGCTGTTGGCGTACACCACAGCCACAGCCACATCAGATCCAACCTGTGTCTGCGACTTATACCACAGCTCACGGTGGCAACACCAGATCCTTAACCCACTTAGTGAGGCCAGGGATCGAAACCACAGCCCATGGTTCCTTGTAAGATTTGTTCCACTGCACCATGACGGGAACTCCCAAAGCTATTTTTTATAGTAATACTAAAACATTATTTGCCTTTTTCACTACTTTGGTGTTTACACTGATAGCACAAGCAATGGTTGATAAACTTCTTGTATCTTAGCAGCATTAATGATGCTGACACCAAACTGTTCTAATGGTGATAGAGTCTTTACCATCACATATATGGAGTAAAAATAAAAGTTGATTTAAGAATGTAAGCCTTAAAAAAAATTCGTTTATTAAATCACAAGTCTTGGTATGCATATTTTTAATATTCTATGTGATGAAATGGGAAATATGCACACTTCTACTGCATGCAAATTATGATAACCGTCTCAGAGAAAACAGTTCACATGCTCAGGCCTCAAGCTGAACTGGCTGCTCATGTCACACTATTTTTACCTGAAAGACAACTGATAATAAAATTTTTAAACTTTTGAGCTAAGAAAATGTGAAAATTCACTCCTTTCAGGATGGAGGAAATTTTTGGAAATCATGTATCTGAAAAATGACTTGTATCAAGAATATATAAATGGGAGTTCCCATCATGGCTCAGCAGTCATGAACCCAACTAGTATCCATGAGGACGTGGATTTGATCCCTGGCCTTGCTTAGTGGATTAAGGATCTGGCATTGCTGTGACTGTGGCATAGGTCGGCAGCTGCAGCTCTGATTCGACCCCTAATCTGGAGATTTCCATATGCCAGAGGGTACGGCCCTTAAGAGAAGAAAAAAAAAAGAATATATAAATATTGGTTGCACCTAAGAGGTAGATAACCTGATTGAAAAATGGACAAAGTATCTGAATAGACATTTCCAAAGATATACAAAAGGCCAGTAAGCACCTGAAGAGATGCTCACCAACATTAGCCATCAGGGAAATTTAAATCAAAACCACGATGAAATACCATTTCACTCCCCCTAGCATGACTGTAATAAAAAAAGATGAATAATAAGTGAAATGTGACAATAAATGTTGGTGAGAATGTGAAAAAATTAGAGCTCTGGTACACTGCTGTTGGGAAGGTGAAATGGTGTAGCCATTTTGGAAAACAGCCTGGCACTTCCTCAAAATGTTAAAGTTTCCATATAGCCCAGCAGTTCTACCCCGGGTGTATACCCTAAAGAGATGAAAACATATGTCTACACAAAAACTTGTACATGAACGTGCGTAGCAGCATTATTCATGATAGCCACAGCGAAGCAACTCAAACGTTTATCAACTGATATATAGAAAAAATGTGGTATGTCCATATAAGGGAATAGTATTCAACAATACAAACAAATGAAGTATTAATAAATATTATAGCATGGATGAACC
The DNA here is from genome assembly GCA_004024745.2 of Catagonus wagneri. Classification (NCBI taxonomy): domain Eukaryota; kingdom Metazoa; phylum Chordata; class Mammalia; order Artiodactyla; family Tayassuidae; genus Catagonus; species Catagonus wagneri. The sequence continues at coordinate 1,356,744 of PVHT020003785.1, forward strand.
TTAAAAACCTTGAGCCAAGTGAAATAGGCCAGTCCAAAAGCGAACATGTTCTCTTTGTATGCATTGTTCAGAATAGGTAGGTCTACAGAGACAGAAAGTAGGTTAGTGGTTGCCCAGGGTTGGGGAAGATGGAGTTCTGAGGAATGATGCTAAGGGGTGTGCACCCCCTTTTGAGGTGAAGAAAGTATTCTAAAATTGATTGTAGTGATGATTGGACAATTCTGTGAATATATTAAAAGTCACTCAAGTGTACACTTTAAATGGGTGAATTATTTGGTGTTTGACTTACATCTCCGTAAAGCTGTTGTTCACAATAACACCAGATTAAACCTTAAAATCCATTATTAGTTGACTGATTGAATAACTTATGGCATATCAATACAACAGTATCATATAGCTGAGCTATTGAGACAAGTGAGATATTTCTATATTGGCTGTAATCAAAAGTTGCCAAAGATGTAGTAGTCATCAGTTAGGATTCCCCCCTACACACACACACAGAACCAACTCTAGGGAATTCAGTCCCCCCACAGGACATTTGGTAATGTCTTGAGACTTTTTCAATAGTTACACTAGGACTGCTCTTGGTGGCATCTGGCAGGTTGAGACCCGGGATGCTGCTAAACATACTATAAATCACAGAACAGCCCCTCACAACAATGATGTAGTTCCAGATGTCAATAGTGCTGAGATGGTGAAAACCTGAGTTAACTTAAGGAAAAGGAAATTCACTGAAAGGCTATAAGTGAGATCACAGGATTGAAAGTGAGGCAGGAGAACCCGGCTGGAAGTAGTAATGTAGCAGACACCACAGAGAATCTTGCATGAACATTCCATGCTCTCTTATGGGTTCAGCACTGGAATGGATAGACTTCTTCCAACTGCTTTTATTCTGTTCACAGTACAAAATCTAAGGTGGGGGAGCATTTAATCAATCTTCCTTGTCACTTGGCTAAGGGAGGGCAGTATACCTTAAGTGAAGGCAATTCCTGCAAAGGAAGTCCATCCACTAGCAAGCACTTACTGACCGCATAGTTATGCTCTAGGTACCATTTAGGTGCTGGGGCTAGAGAGGGCAAAAGAGACAAAAATGTTCTTGTGGAGCTTGTATTCCTAAGATGCTAAATCAGGGCAAATCTTTAATAACTTAAAGAAAGTTGAATAGTTGTCAAACAACCAAACACGTAAATACTACCTATGTGTTAAGTGAAAAAAACAAGGAGTAGATAGTATGTATAGTATTATTCCATTTACTTTTTTTTTTTTAACTTAGCATGTGTAAGGAGGTTTCTAGAAATACATAGATCTTTTTTTTTTTAATTACCTCTGGATGGTGAAACTGAATATGACAAGAGCCTGCTTTTCATTTATCTTATGATGTTTTTCATTTTCACCATATGTATTTTATAGTTGATATTTTAAAATTAAATTTAGAAAAAAAAAATCCTTGGTGCAAACGAAGGATGATTGAAGTCTTTAAAAAAGTCACAATAGGGCGTTCTCGTTGTGGCGCAGCAGAAACACATGAGGTTATGGGTTCGATCCCTGGCCTCGCTCAGTGGGTTAAGGATCCGGCATTGCCATGAGCTGTGGTGTAGGTCACAGACAAGGCTTGGATCCTGCATTGCTGTGGCTGTGGTGTAGGCCAGCAGCTGTAGCTCGGGTTAGACCCCTAGCCTGGGAACCTCCATGTGCCTTGGGTGTGGCCCTAAAAAGCAAAAAAGAAAAAAAAAAAAGTCACAGTATTGTGGTTTGGCTTATCATGGAAAAACAGAAAGAAAGGAAAAAGAAAATATGACTGGAAAGGCTTGTAATCATTCAATAAATAAATATTTGTTGAACACCTACCTGCCTTAGGTCCTTTTTGGACAAGGTGGGGTATAAATCAAAAAGCATCAGCCACGTATGAGACACTCTGTGAGGTGCTGTATCTGGTGTAGGATTGGAATTTGAAAAAGATTTGACAGCTGCCTTCAATGAGTGCTTATTTCCATCTACTTATCGAACACCTAATATGTGGCATGTGCTGGGCCCTTTACACACATTATTTCAAATACTAACAATGACCTTATCAGGTCGGCTGTGTCTCCTACATCATAGATGAGAACTTGAGCATTGGAAAGATGAAGTCATAGCAAATTAGTGGCACAGCTGACATTTGAATCCAGACATATCTGACTCATACACTTCAGAAAACTGTGTGAGTATTTGAATAGTTAAATAACAAGTAAAGAAGAAAATGTTTTATTATTGGAAGAGCAATCAGAGCACTGCTCATGATTAATTTTTGAAGAGTTTTACAGATAAGTACTCTTGGAGCTCAGAAAAGGGAAAAGAAATTGCTGCATATTAGAGTGGTCTGGGCAAGCTTCACAGTGGATGAGTGGTTTAAACTGGGCCTTGGAGGAGTATATGGATGTATAAAGGGAAAGGCAGAGTGCCAGTCCTTACTAAGCAGAGTGCCATCTTGAATCTAGAAATATCCCACCTAGTCCGCATAGCCCCATTTGAGAGGTGAGTAACAGAGGCCTCCTGTTACCCCCAACCCCAGCCAGAAATAGACAATTAATAGGCATTCATTGTTGGTAATCTGATAGGTGTGAAGTGAAATTTCATTGTTTAGTCAAATGTTTACCTCTATTTTATAGCTTCTGGGTTTTACCTCTTGGGTAAGATGAATTAATGATAGACGAGAAAGTATATGTAGTAAAAGAAACTAAAGGCCAGAATATACTCTTTAGGGAGAATAGATAATTCAGTGTAAATAGTTTCCCTCTACTTAGGGAGTTTTAGGCCTTTATGAAGGTATTATAACTAATTTTATGGTCTACAGCAAAATATTCTGGTGACAGTAGAGTGCATGGAAAGAATAATATCTGCATTTATACATAAACGTATATATTTATGCTCATATGTAAATTTTTTATATTGATATCTTTTTAGGCAGTAAATGTTTCCACATTTTGGGAATAAAATTTTTGAAAATTGAGTCAGTTTAAGAACCTCCAGGGAGTTTCAGTCGTGGCTCAATGGTTAACCAATCTGACTAGAAACCATGAGGTTGCGGGTTTGATCCCTGGCCTCTCTCAGTGGGTTAAGGATCCGGCGTTGCCATGAGCTGTGGTGTAGGTTGCAGACGCGGATTGGATCCCGCATTGCTGTGGCTGTGGCGTAGGCCGGCAGCTACAGCTCCTGTTAGACCCCTAGCCTGGGAACCTCCATATGCCGCGAGTGCAGCCCTAGAAAAGGCAAAAAAAAAGAAATGTAGAACTGATCATGTTACATGTTTAAAATCCTTCTGTGGCCTGAAGGATTGGCCACAGAAGTGGCCAATCCTTGAAATCTTGGTAAGGAGCCAGTAGAAAGCGTAAATTTAGCAAGTTGGAGAAAATGGGAACTATCGATAAATTAGTCTTCCAAGCTTCATGAGGGCAGGACAGGAGCATACTTATTTTGTTCACTATTGTATCCCCAGTGCCTTGCACAGAACTTGGTCCTTGGCAGGTGTTCAGTGAATTTAAAAGAGAGAGACACAAAAAAATAGAAATCATTTAAAGATCAAAAAAAAAGAAAAAGAAAAAAAAGTAGACACTTCTAAGACTGGGATGAACCCTGAGATGTTTCGCTGGAGTTGGAAATATCAGTACAAACTCATGATGGAGTTCCTGCTGTGGCTCAGTGGGATAAAGGTCCTGGCGTTGCTGCAACTGCAGCATAGGTTGCAGCTAAGGCTTGGATTCAGTACCTAGCCTGGGAACTTCCATATGCCATGGGTGTGGCCATAAAAACAACCAGCAACAACAATGAAACATGATTTTATAGATATAGATACATAGATACACACACAGAGATATGTACATACAGTATGCTTTTAGCTCTTGTCTGCTGAGAGCACCTAAGGCAGTTAACATCCCAGAACCAATAATTATACCTGGTGCTGTTTCAATAAAGGGAACAAGGGCTCTTTGGAGAAATTACTAATTCTAGACTGAAAGGAAAAATACATGAACCTGTAACATCTGCAGTGCCAGAAAGTAGTGCCCCCCCAAATGACATGTCAGAAGGTTTCAACTTGAAGGGACCCCAATTGCCAAATCAGGGACATTTTGAGTAACATAATAAGTAATAATAATGAATTATAATCTGAAGAATACAATATGAATCTATTGAATCTCCGCTGATAAAAATAAATGAATAAATTATGGGAGAAGAAAAAACTCTTCCTTAGAGTAGCATTCCAGCTAACTAGAAGGGTTGATGGCAGTAGCAACTCACCACTTGTAAATGCCACAGGAATAATTGATACAGGCAAGAATCATTGATGGATGCTAAAATTGGTGGGTGAAAGTATGTTGATAAACAGGGTATTCACATAGTCAGAAAGTGTTTTCCCAAAGATATTTAAATAAAAGGGGAAAAATAGTAGCTTTACAGTGGAGAAATCTGGAAGACACTGCCTTAATCAAGTGATCAAAGTTATCATCACCACAATGGGACAATTCCATATCTTGTTCCTTCTGAAATGATGCACTAAGAAGGATACAAGATGACTTTGTGGTATTGTTGCCCAAAATGCATGACCTGAATTTGATTATGAGAAAACATCAGAGACACCAAAATTGGGGACTTTCTACCAAATAACTGGCCAGTGCTCTGAAAAGTGTCAAGGTCATGGAGTTCCCACCGTGGCACAGTGGGTTAAGAATCCGACTGCAGTGGCCTGGTTCACTGGGAAGGCGTGGATTTGATCCCTGTTCCTGTGCAGTGGGTTAAAGGATCATGCATTGCTGCAGCTGTGGCATAGGTTGCAGCTGTGGTTCAGATTCAGTCCCTGGCCTCAGGTGCAACCATTAAAAAAAAAAAAAGTCAAGGTCTTGCACAACAAAAACTAAGGAGCCGTGCCATTTTAAAGGAGTCTAAGGAGGAGTTCCTGTTGTGGCGCAGCAGAAACAAATCCCACTAGTATCCTTGAGGTATGAGTTCTGTCCCTGGCCTTGCTCAGTGGGTTGGGGATCCAGTGTTGCTGTGGGCTGAGGTGTGGGTTGCAGACGCGGCTCAGAGCTCAAGTTGCTGTGGCTGGTACGTAGGCCGGCAGCTGTAGCTCTGACCTCTAGCCTGGGAACTTTCATATGCCGCCAGTGTGGCTTTAAAAAAAAAAAATTAGACTAAGGAGACATGACCACAAAATGCAGTGTAATCCTGGGTTGGGTTCTTAGAAAGGAAATTAGAGGGCCAGTTGGTAAAGTAAGGTCTAAAAATTAGATAATACTGAATCAATATTACTTTTCTGATTTTGATAATTATATTGTAGTCATTTAAGATGTTAACATTTGGAGAATGCTGTTGAAAAGCATAGGGAAATTCTTTTTTGTAACTTTTTTGTAATTCTGAAATTATTTCAAGTTGAAAGTTTAAAAAAAAGGTAAAATAAAACTCCACTTGTAATGGTTTTGTATTGTCCTTGCCTACTTTTATCTGCTTTACTTGACTCCCCACCTCCCCCTGACTTCCCAAATGAACTCTGAGCCCTAGCATGCTGGCCACTGGCTTTCTTCTTCAGTTTCTTGAATACGTCATGACTCCTTCTCTTCAGATCCTGAAAATAGGCAGAAGCATGCATTCTTTTTGCCTGGAGCATACTTCTTTGAACTTTATACTTTTGTTCTTTAAGGCTTATTTTACTTACTCCAGTAAACCCCCTCCCTGACCCCCTTCGTTCAGGTCCCAATATTATATGGTTTCATAACATCTAGTACTTTTTCATAGCATTTTTATTGCAACTGGAATTATCATGGAACTTACTATTTCAAGTCTGTCACTCACTAGAAATTAATGTTCATAAGAAATGAAGAGATTGTATCTTTTTTTGCTCAGTGTTATTTCCCTTTAGGAGTTCCCTTGTGGCGCAGTGATTCAAGGCTCTGTTGTTTTAACTGTAGTGGCTCAGTTGCTCTTGTGGCATGCCCAGGAACTTCCGCATGCTGCAAGTGTGGCCAAAAAAAAAAAAAAAAAAACGATTTCTAAATATTTGAACATAAAGTCTCTATTTTTAATACAAATGCTGTATGTCCATGGTAAAATACTATATTATGTGGTAAATACTAATTGACATGCTAATTAGTGTATTTGGTATACTAAAAATTACTATTTTAGTAAAAATGCTACATACCCAAAACATTGTAAATCAACTGTACTTCAATAAGATTAAAAATATTATATACTCATGGTAAAATACTGTGTGCCCTGATAAATATTAAACGATAAACATGACTGTATGAGAATACCTGAGTATCCTTTTGTAGTGGGTACTGTAATACTCCAACTCAGATCCTCTCCTCATGGGTAGTGTACTCATCCCTCAGCTGCTGGGAATTTTACTTCCTGGTGATGCGAAGCTTTGTTTTTTTCTGGTGTTGCATTAGGTTGCAGGGAACTACCCCACTTTAGTTAATCCTCCCAGGAGCCCACAGCCAGTGACTGGCTGATTTAAGATGCAAAGACCCAGCTTCCTTGCCTCATTTGAGGACAAGTCTGAAGGACCACCATCCCAGCTATCACAGGTATTGACTGAGTTGCAACCACTTTGGGGGCCAGTGTCTCTCTCTGACTCACCTGGCCTTCCTCATTTCATTGCAGATGTATTTGCCAGTTTTGTCCTGCCTCAAGACATCACTTGCTGGGAGTTCCTGTTGTGGCTAAGTGGGTTAAGAATCCAACTAGTATCCATGAGGGTGCGGGTTCGATCCCTGGCCTCGCTCGTGGGTTAAGGACCCAGCATTGCCTTGAGCTGTGATGTAGGTTACACATGCGGCTCAGCTCCTGTGTTGCTGTGGCTGTGGTGTAGGGCAGCAGCTACAGCTCTGAGTCTACTCCTGGCCTGGGAACTTCCATATGCCACATATGTGGCCCTAAAAAGACAAAAAAAAAAAAAATCACTTATATGAAAAACCTGTCTCAGAATCTGTCTCCAAGGAACCTAACCTATGGCATTATCTAATGTCCGAAGGTTGCCATCATTGGAATGTCTTTTTGTATGTATCTGGGTTGTGTTTTTGTTTTCTCTCCCAGATACACCTCCCCCAAATGCCCAAATTAAATGTATACCTTGATGAATTTTCAAAAAGAGCTTCATTTTTATCAAAGAAGGAACAAGAAAGGAGTTCCTGTTGTGGCTTAGTGGGTTACCAACCCAACCGACTAGTATCCATGAGCACTATGGTTCGATTCCTGGCCTCAGTGGGTTAAGGACCCGGCATTGCTGTGAGCTGTTGTGTAGGTCGCAGACGCCGCTGCTGTGGCTGTGGCATAGGCCAGCAGTTGCAGCTTGATTCCATCCATAGTCTAGGGCAAGTGCAGCCCTAAAAAGCAAAAAAAAAAAAAAAAAGAAGAAGAAAGAAAGAACAAACAAGACAATGAGTTTGGAGAACCAGCTCCATTTCAAACTTCCTTGTGGTGAAAACTTTGAGAAAGAAGGGGGTTTTGCCAAGGAAAATCGGAAGTTTCTCGGATTTTAAAAGAGCAAACAGTTTTGCTCTTGGCTTGACTACAGTGTACCCTGAAATGAGAGGAACATTCTAAGTACACTTCATAACACACTTGAATGGGGAAAATAATGAGTATCAGGGACCAGACGAGAAGTTGAATGATTTCACCAGGAAGAGAAAGGCAAAGATAATTCTACTGAAAGTCAAATATCTGTAAATCAAACATGTCAAAATATTGCTAAAGTTTTGAGTAACCAAGATTTTTCTATTACTCAATCTCTTTATACTATTTTGATTTTGAAGTAAAATTTTAGAATTCCTCCATGGTTTTGTTTATCAATGGTAAACGTAGCTTTCACGGAGGGTGTTTAGTTCCCATCTGTTCAGTTCTTTCTGTCTCTTACCATCACCACCCTCATTCTCTCCTTCCTGAATGATACTGTAGCTGGCCTCCTAATCAACTCTCTGTTTCCACCCTTACCCCCACCACAGCCTGGCTCTTCACACAGAACATTCATTTCCAAAACATGAATCAGGTCATGTCACTGCCCTGCTTAAAACTTTCCAGGGGATTCCCATCACATGTAGGGAAAAAATCCAAAATCTTAATTTAGCCTAAAAGGCACTACACCAAAAGGCTCCTGCTTACCTTTCAGACCTCATTTTGTATCCCTTTTTCCTCATTGGCTCACTTTCTAGCTACAGTAGATTAGATGTTCCTCTAAAGCAGGGGTTAGAAAACTAGGAGGGGTCAAATTTTGCCAGAGGTCTATTTTTGTACTGCTAGGGAACTAAGAAGGGCATGTCACATTTTTAAAGGATTGTAAAACAACTACAATAACAGGAGCAAAAACGAAGAAGAATATGCAGCAAGATGCATGGGTCTTTTTATTCAGGTGTCAGGTGTTACTTCGTCATTGAGGCCTTTAATAACCACCTAATCTAAATCTTACCAGATACTCTCAATCATATCACTTTTTTGTTCTTTATAGTACTTATACTTATCTGGTATTTCTTTTTTTCTTTTTTCTTTTTGGTCTTTTTTTGTCTTTTCCAGGGCCACACCCGTGGCATATAGAGGTTTCCAGGCTAAGGGTCCAATTGAAGCTGTAGCTGCTGGCCTACACCACAGCCACAGCAATGCGGGATCCGAGCCGTGTCTGTGACCTGCACCATAGCTCACAGCAACGTCGGATCCTTAACCCGCTGAGCAAGGCCAGGGATCGAACCCGCAACCTCATGGTTCCTAGTCGGATTTGTTAACCACTGAGCCATGACGGGAACTCCTTATCTGATAGTTCTTATTTTTGTTTTTCCATAACCATTCCCCTTCTCCCCACTCCCCCACATGTAGAAAGATCTTTTCTTTCTTGTATACTACTTTCGAGTATTCTTAATCTTGCATTTAGACAGAAGAGAGGGATCATGAATGTCGGGAGCCTACTGCATAGTTGGTTCTCACTGCATGAGTGAATTTACAGATTATTTCTGCATATGAAGTTTAGGGCTTGTGCTCTCTTTTCTGTCTTCTCTGAGAGGACCTATAGTGCAAACTGCAATGAAGAGCCACTTTGGAAAGGAGAGGCCATTGATAGAAGAGTGGGATATTTCAAAGGGATGCCTCAAGGACTTCTTATTTAAAAATGAAAACAAAATTTTTTTTCTTTTCATCTTTTTCTTTTGAGGGAGGAATTTTTTAGAATGGTAAGACTGACCGAAGTCTCATTCTCTCAGAGGTTCTGAGGCTTTTGGGTGAAGAGGTTAGGCGGAGGCCTCTTCTTGGGAGGAGGATTTAACACTAAGAGGAGACAGGTCTATAAAAGAGAAGCCGAGAAGAATCTGAATAGGGCTTGTTCTAGGTAGTCAGGTGTTTGGGGGAAGACAAAAGCCCAGTAGGCACAGGCCCTGGATTTTTCTGGAGTTCAGTTATTTCAGATTGTCAGACCACATATTTTTTGGTTTAGAAAACTCTGGTCACAAAAGCAGTGGGAGGCAGCAGGCTAATTGTAAAGAAAATGTGGGCATGGTCCTCTGGGTGTGGCAGGATGTGAGAGCTAAGAGTTAAGCTTTAGAGCTTGGGTTTTAGCGTCAAAATGGACCTGTGCTTATCCATCCACTAGTAATGTCACCTTGGGCAAATTATTTAGGCTTTTTAAAACTTGGTTTCCTTATCTGAAAAATGAGAAGAATGATAACTTCTGTCTTTAGTATTACTATGAGGATTAACTGATAAGACATGTAAAATACTTATTTAGATGTCTACATAAGTAACTGATCAGTTAGTATAAACATTATCATCATCACCAGATGGTGAAGAAATTCTCTGAACCTATAATTTCTTTTTCTTTTTCTTTTTTTTTTGGCCATACCCTCAGCATGCAGAAGTTCCCAGGCCAGGGTTCCAACCCAAGATGTAGCAAGGACAACACCAGATCCTTAACCTCTGGGCCACCAGGGAACTCCTAAAGCTACACATTTTGAAACTAATAAACAGTAAAAATCTGTATCTTTGGGATTCCCATTGTGGCTCAGCTAGTATCCATGAGGATGTGGGTTTGATCCCTGGCCTCGCTCAGTGGGTTAAGGATCTGGCATTGCTGTGGCATGGCATAGGCCGGCAGCTGCAGCTCTGATTGGACCCCTAGCCTGGGAACTTCCATATGCCACAGGTATGGCATTAAAAAACAAAAACAAAAACAAAACTGTATCCTCTAGCAGTTAAGGATATACCTCACCTTATTCTGCTTCCTTAGGATAAGGAAAGAGGTGGAGTAAGAAACATCTTAGTAGCAAGATCATTATTGCTGGAAGAAGCATAGGCTTAACACAGCTCATTTGACTCCCAATATTAAGCAGGAAGTAGACAAGGAAATTTGTACTTGAGTGTAGACCTTCCAGATAAACCCATCTGCATGACAGTGTTAGCTTTGGATTTCAGACATTGACTTCTGTTGCTTTACGTTTTATTAAAAATGTCCATGTACATGCTAATATAGTTCTGAATAGGTAGAGCAGCTGTTATTATTATCTCTATTTTATTCTGGTAGAAATGAAGACTGAGAAATTAAGAGCATAGGTTTTAGAGTCACATTGCTGGGGCTTGAATCCTGGCTCCTCCACTTCTCAACAGTGTAACCTGGGGTAAGTTATTTAAACTTACTAGGGCCTCAGTATCTTCATCTATGAAATGAGGGTAATGAAGTTATATACCTCTTAGGATTGTGTGAAATTATTCATCATGTAAACAAAGTCCATGTTATGGCAAATAGTATGTGCTCAATGAATATTTGTTATTGTTATCTTCCAGAGCCAGGCAGCTAGTAAGTGGTAATGCTAGTGTCTAAATTTTGATAATTGGATTTCAGACCTTGATATTAACAATGTTGACTCCCTGCCATTATGATGATGTATGATCTGTAACATTAGGACAGGTGGTCTAATTTTTTTTCCAGAAGTGGTAGGAGATCCATCTAAAGGATCCCTCTTGGTACAGGTGGCACACGTATCTATTTCTCAGCTTCCTTAATAAGAGAACAACTGTGGCTTCAGAACAGAGCTATACCAAAAAGCTCTGGACTTTGGTTCAACTGGTTGGAGCAGTGTACTGAGTATATCAGTCTGCTACAGGAGAAGAGAGAGATAGACTTTGTTAAACTGAACCAGTGGGAGACTTGCACTATAATTGAAAAAGCATGTTAACTAGTAGGTTGGAAGACTTGCATCTTAATCTTGGATCCACCACTCATTAACTATATTTTGTAACCTTTGTGAGCCTGGGTTTCCACATCTTTATTTACTTTTTATTTTTCTAGCTTTACTGAGGTATAATTGGCACCTGTATATTTAACATAGGGGTCCCAATAGTAATCCTTGGTGCTGTCACCTGTTCATACAATCCCTTTGTGGAAATTAGGAAAAGATGCCTTTCCTCCCTGCAGATGCAGCACTGCCATTAAGGTTCATGAGCTTAGTGAGCAGAGCATATACTAGACTTCAGTCTCCACTAGCCTCCTTGGCCAGTTTTCTGGTGCACTGCAGAAGCAAACATGAGGGCCCTTCTGTGTTGTTTTTCTCCACCACACAGGGCTGTTGACATCAAGTGAGATAATAAGGTGAAGGAGTTTGGTAAAGTCTAATTCCCTCTGTGAATGTAAGGGATGGATATCACGCAAATACTGCTTGGTTTCAAAAACCAGGATCCAAGGGTGACTTGGGTAGATACACTGACCATTGCCCTTCCCTTTGGTTCTGATGATCCTGGTAACTCATTAACTTGTACAACATCTGTTGTGTACTTGTATAGAGATTGTGGCCACAAAAGGTTTTCTCCATCATTTTCAGGCCCAGGTCAGCCTTTCTCTAGGTCTCTGAAGGCTAAAATCAGTTCTTTTGATGACTCAACCTTTTGAAAACAATCATGTTGTTTTTGGAATACTGTGGAGTAGGGCTGGGTCTTGGTGGAATTTGGAATTTTTTGGTTAGAACTTATCTCTAGTTTCCAGGCAAAGGTCATCAGTATAAAAGCTTTGTGTCAAGGGGAGAAAGATAAGTTGCTGAACCACAGTTTGCCCTCTTTTCACACCTTGGAAGCCCAGGCTATCTGCTGGGCTGTTTAGATCAAGTAGGACAAGAGGATCTGCTTGTGTGAGTCACTAATGAAAAGACAGTTGAGAGTCAGACGAACCTGAAATTAGGTCCTAGTTCTGACACTTACTAGTTTTGTCCCCTTGGGCAGGTAAATCACCTAAGTTTCCATTTTGTCATCTGGAATTAGGGACAATAACAGTACTTACCACTTAGGCTTTGTGTGTGGATTAAATGAGCTAATATGTAGGACACTCTTAGCACACAGTAAATGCTCCATAAGTGTTAGCTGTTATCACTAGGGTCCTTGCAAGATACTCTACCAGACTTTGAAGAACAAAAGCATAAGTTCCAGTGCCTTGCCTTATGGAGTTTCGAGTTCTAGTTGGGAGTTAGCATATTTATATCAGAAAAAGTAAGTAAAAATGCAAAGCTATGAAGGTGTGGTACAGATAGATGCTATTTTTAGGAACTAGTGTTTGAACTAGGCCCTGAAGAAAGGTGAAATTGGGGTAATAGAGAAAATGAGAAGGGTATGCCATATGGCATGGATAAACATCAGCAAGGTTTAGGACCATGAATAGACCAGTTTGCCTGAAGAAGTGGGGCTAATGCTATCTGAAACTAAGTTGAGATTAGAAGGAGAGAGCCATGAATATAGGAGTAGCATTTGCTCTTGTCCTGTTGGTAACAATGCATGATACGATGAAACTTGCTAGATGGAAACGTCTAGCAGGCAGTTGGAATGCTCTTGGGAAAAATGCTTAAAGCCATAGCTAAAACTTTGGGAATGGAAATTGAATGTGGAATCTGATGATACTTCCAAGGCCAGCTCCTTGAGAGGTGCCTGTTGATTCGATTTAATGAGGGCAACTTTGAACAGCATTTAAGGTGAAATGGTGAAACTGGAGATTTGAAGAACAGCTTAAACATTACCTGGGTAGAATTTGCTTCTCTGAAGTCTTCTGAACACATGGCCTCTTGGAATAATACTTTAAATAATATTTTTAAATGAAAATTTTAAATATAAAATATAAAATTTTAAATATAAAATGGCTGTTATTTTAGGGGGAGAAGAAACAACCTGTATAAAGCCTAATTATATTTTCTGAAATTATTTTGCAATTTTTACAGTCTCCAGAGGGTTCCTGTAACTGAGCTACTATGATGAGAGTAGGAAAATGAACAAGCTGTAGTTGACCTCAAGACATGCTGCATCAAAAACAGTAAAGGCAAGGACATTATGAGGAGGGGACTCAACTGGCCATTGGATAAAAATCTAAAAATAGTGTGGGATGCTTTTTTAAGAGCACAAATTTAGTTTCTGTGTAAGTTTACACATTTTTTTGTTGTTGTTGTTTTAGGGCCACAACCATGGCATATGGAGGTTCCCAAGGTAGGTGCTGCATTGGAGCTGTAGCCACTAGTCTACACCACAGCCACAGCAATGCCAGATCCTTAACCCACTGAGCAAGGCCAGGGATCAAACCTGCATCCTCATGGATACCAGTCAGATTTATTTCTGCTGAGCCACAACAGGAACTTCAGTTTACACGTTTTTGATGCATAAAACTTTTTATATAAAAATAGCTGTTCTTGGTGTTCCTGTTGGTGGGCTGAGGATCTGGTGTTGCCCTGAGCTGTGGAGTAGGTCGCAGATTTGGCTCAGATCTGACGTTGCTGTGGCTAAGGCCAGCAACTACAGCTCTGATTTGACCCCCTAGCCTGGGAACCTCCATATGCCATGCGTGCAGCCCTAAAAAGGCAAAAAAAAAAAAAAAGTCTGGTCTACAGAAGCCAAGATAAACACAGGAGCCAAGATAAACACAGATACATGAAATATATATGAATATTAGATTTTTTCCTTTTTTAAATTTGAGATATAATTGACATATTAGTTTCAGGTATACATCATAATGTTTTGATATTTGTACATATTGCATAGTAATCACCACATAAGTCAACATCCATCACCACACATAGTTATAAATCTTTCTTTTGTGATGAGAACTTTAAAGATCTTCTCTTTTAGCAACTTTCAAATATACAGTGCAATATTATTAGCTATAATCCGTGCTGTACATTATAATTCTGACTTATTTATTTTATAACTTTTGACCACCTTCATGAATATTAGCTTTTAAAATAAAATTAATTACAGTTGAAGTCTAGAAACATAGGGAACATAGATGAAGGCTGTTCGTCTTTTTTTCTCTAATGGAATACATATTTATATGTCATTCTTTGAAATAAAATCTCCAGCTGATAAACATAGGCCATAAGTACATAAACATATCTTTACTATTTCATTGTCACATGAAAGTATGATGAAGAAGAATGACAGAGTATTAAACATATTAGGATGCTGAAAGGGACTTAGTCTTATTTGGCATATCAAAAGAGTAGAGACTTTTTTCTACTTTAGGTTATTATAGAGCAGTAACCATATTATTCTTTGTTGTGTACACAGTTCATACATTGTTTTCATGGACTTTTTTTCTACTTTAGGTTATTATCAGAGCAGTAACCATATTATTCTTTGTTGTGTACACTATTCATACATTGTTTTCATATTAGAGGTTCTTTTCAATAGGAAGTATAAACTGCTGCAACTTTATTAAAAATTTTGCTAATGTGTATCAGAAACCTTAATATTGTGCCTTTCAACCAAGTCCTTTTCTTCTTTAGAAAAAAAGCTTTAAGAAAACAATCAATTTGGGAAATAGTGAAAAATATAGAAACAAATGTCCTGCATTGGGTGAAAGGGTGAAATAGTGACACCAAATTTTAGTGTGGAGTATCTTAATTAAACATTAAATATAGTGTCATTAAACATAGTGTTTTTGAAATACCTGTAATGGCAAAAGAATTTCTCTTCATCTGATGTGAGAGAAGTGCTCTTAGGAGTTCCCGTTGTGGCTCAGTGTGTTAAGAATCCAATGTAGTGTCCATGAGGTTGTGGGTTCGATCCCTGGCCTTGCTCAGTGGGTTAAGGATCTGTGTTGCTGCACGCTGTAGCGTAGGCTGGCAGCTGCAGCTCTGATTTGACCCCTAGCATGGGAACTTCCATATATTGCAAGTGCGGCCTTGAAAAGGAAAAAGAAAAAAAAAAGCAGCTCTCTCAGCCTCTCTAAATTGAGGTAAAAGATATTTTTCCCCTTTGATTTATCTCTTCATTGTGGGCCCAGTGCCTGGGTTACAAAGACGAATGGTCCTGGTCCTGGAGCTAATGTAGAAAAGACAGATATGTAAACAGATAATTATATTCAAGTATAAAGAATATTGTAATAGAGATGTGTGTAGTATAGAGGTATATAAGGAAGGAATGAGCTATTCTGTTCACATGGTCAGGGAAGGCTGCAAAGAAGTGACATTTGGACCAGGTTCTAGTGGGTGAGTAGGAGTGGTTTATCAAGAGGTAGAAAGGCATTTCAGGCAGAAGGAATACCTGCAGAGACATCATAGTGGAAGAGCCATCCAGGGACCTGTAGTAGTTTGATATGATTAGAAAGAAGAGCAGAAGAGTTAAGTTTGCATTTTAGCTTCTTGGCAAGGGAAAAGTAATGAAAGTGTTTTAGGAAGGGTTATAACATAGTAAAACTGTGTTTGAATGATTGCTCAGGCTTTGGTACAGAGGCCACGTTTGGAAGGGTATTAGATGTGAGACATTAGGATGCTACTGCCTTAGTTCAGGTGAAGCATTATGCCAGCTGTGAAGGAAGAAGGGGGAATTTTCAGCAGAAATTTAGAAGGCACAATTAACAAGTTTTAGTGACTAATTGGACTTGTCGCTCACTGAGGGGGAAGGGAAAGGACAAAATCATGTCCATTATTCCTAACTTAAGTGACCAGATGGATGGTGTTACCATCAAACAGGATTAAGATAGGTAAACCAGGAATAAAGCAGAAGTCCATTTGTGGGAGGAGAGGTGTCATAGGATCCTTGGATAGAGAAATTACTTAAATAGTGGTTTGGAGTTTAGCAAAAAGATTTGTTGTGGAAATCTAGACAGTGGTGAACTCAGTTTCCCAGTTCATAAATGTAATACTTTCCACGGAGAGAGTAAGAGAATTAGGAGAACTCTGGTAGAAATTGTATTGAGTGACCAAGAGACTGAAATTTCAGCAGTGAAGAACCAGGAGAGCAGTGTCTTCAATGATGATGGAATACTGTTGGAGTTCCTGCTGTGTTGCAAGGGGATTGGTGGCCTCTTCGAAGCGTTGGGATACAGGTTCAATCCTTAGCCTGGAACAATGCGTTAAAGATCTGACATTGTTGCAGCTGCAGCCTGGATCTGATTCCTAGCCTGGGAACTCCATATGCCTTGGGAAGGCCAAAACAAACAAACAAACAAAAAAGGAATACCTTTGTGTTAGTTTTCTACTGTTGTATAACAAATTACCGCAAGCTTAATGGCTTAAAAAAACACACTCATTTATTAACTTACAGTTCTATAGGTCAGCATGACCGACTTCTCTGTTTAGGGTGTCAAATCCACTTTCAAATTCATTCTTGTTGAGAGAATTGCAGTTATAGGGCTTAGGTTCCTGTTTTTGTTCTAGCCTGGAATCTTGGAGGGCCATCTTAGAATTCTGCCTACTACAAGTGTTTTATGAAGGATAAATGGCAAAGAAAATAAGAATTGAAAAAGTGTCTTTTGGTCCTTTGTGGCTTGTCAGTAGCAAGAACAAATTTAGCAGGATGGTAGGAACAGAAGCCAAATGCAGTCAACTGGAAGTGATAATGAAGCAGAGCAAAGGTTCAGAGGTTCTTTCAAACAGCCTATCTGGAATGGGAAGAAGAAAGTTAGGCATAATTAACTGATGATCCAAGTTTCAAAGAAACTGGATGGAATGAGCTCTAGCCTGCAGATGGAAGGATTAATTGTGGATTTGGAGGGGAACTTAACTTCCCATGAGATAGGGAGAAAGCAAATATGTGTGGAAATACAGGTAAGTTGTAAAGGGCATGTAGGCAGCTGAGAAATTGAGGATATTACTGCCTATTGTCTTCATTTTTCTCTTAGAGGTTAGAGACAGGGTCAGTAAAAAAGCAGGTGAAGTTTTCAATTGCTAATTTGAGCCTAGGAGGTCGCTCATAAGATTGTTGAGTGAATGAATGAACTGAAGACTAATGGACCGAGAGGCAAGAAACATAAAGAACCGCAGGTGCTCTTCAAGATTGCCCATCAAACCATACCTGACTCATCTGGCTCCCCTTTTGTTCCCTTTGTCTTGTTTTGTTCTCAGACTTAGTCTGATCTAGAATTGCTTAACAGGTCCTTCCTTACTCAGAGGATGTGGACTTCCTTCTTGTAAATAGGCCTTAACAATCTTAAAAGCTTTCTAGGTTACTTAGCAGATATCTAATTTACCATAGTTGACCAAAATTATTTTTCCCTCCTTAGGCTGTGAGGTATTGGAAATCAAGAATGAGCTTTTATCATCTTTGCATTTAGTGCTTCTTTTACAAGTCTGGCACATAGGAACCCCCCAATTTTATTTCTGTAGCTTAGATGACCCAGACCTAAGGCACCCCTTCTTATGTGGCCAGATAGTGCTATTTTTTCCTCATTATCCTGCAGAAGATAGTTAACCTTTACATATACATGTATATGTTTTATAAATTTAAAGGAAGTGTAACAAAAATGCAGAAAAGTGCAAAAATCCTAGGTGTCCTGTTTTCTGAATCTTTAAAGTAAATACACCTGTGTAAAGAAACAGTCCATCAGCCGCAGCCTCCTGTGTCCTCTATCAGTCATTATTTCTCTGCAGAAGTCACCAGCATGTTTCTAGCCCCATAAATTAGTTTTATTAGAACTTTATATAAATGGAATCATATGGTATATACTCTTTGGTGTCAGACTTTTTTTCACTCAGCATTGTATTCATGCAGTTCATCTATGTTATGAGTTGAAGTCTTCATTATCTTTGTCTTATGATATTCCATTTTATGACTATCACAAATTTGCTTATTCAGGGGAGTTCCCTTCATGGCTCAGTGGTTAACGAATCCGACTAAGAACCATAAGGTTGCGGGTTCGATCCCTGGCCTTGCTCAGTGGGTTAAGGATCCGGCATTGCGGTGAGCTGTGGTGAAGGTTGCAGACGCGGCTCGGATCCCATGTTGCTGTGGCTGTGGTGAAGGCCGGCAGCTACAGCTCCTGTTAGACCCCTAGCCTGGGAACCTCCATATGCTGCGGGTGTGGCTCTACATAAAAAGGCAAAAAGACAAAAAAAAAACAAAAACAAAACAAATTTACTTATTCAATCTATTGTAGATGGATATTTGCATTTTCCCCCAGATTTGGGCTATTATGAATAATGTTGCTTTAAACATGTCTTTTGGTGAACATATGTTTGCATTTGTTGAGTATGTATATATTTATACATGCAGAATTACTGGGTCATAAGGTGGGTCAATGTTCACTTTAATAGTTCCTGCTAAGTAGTTTTGCAATGTGGTTGTATAGTTATATTAAATTATACTTCATAATGTATGAGTTGAGCATGAGTTGCCCCACACCCTTGCTAATGTGTGGTATTGTCTATTTTTTCCAATTGTAGCCATTCTGGTTTTATTTTTTATTTCTCTGATGACTAGTAAGGTGGAGCACCTTATCATATGCGTTTTGGTCATTTGAATACCTTTTGTTGGAGCCTCTTGCCCATTTTTCTCTGGGCTGTTTGTTATTAATTTGTAAGAGTCCTTTATATATTTGGATTACAAGTCTTTTGTTGAAAAAATATGTATATTTGTTGAATATATTTTTCCTTTTCTGTGATTTTTCATTGTCTTCTGGTTATTCATTTAATTAGTTCTTAAAATTTTTGCTTTCTAGCTATTGCTTTTCCATTGAAGAAATTGTTGCCTACTCTGTCATGAAGATATTCTATGTTCTTTCTTTATAAAAAATAAAAAACTTCTTTTGGCCGCACCTGCAGCATATGGAAGTTCCCAGGCCAGGAACTGAATATGAGCTGCAGTTATGACCTAAGCCATAGCTGCAGGAACGCCAGAGTCTTAACCTGCAGCACCACAGTGGGAGCTCTCAATGTTCTTTTAAAGATTTTATTGTTTGTTTTTTACATTGAGACCAGCAATCCATCTGGAATTTATTTTTGTGTATGGTGTGGCAAGGATGAAGGTCTATTTTTTGCCATCTGGATATTCAGTTGACGCCAGTATTCTTCATTGAAAAGACCATCCTTTCATTACTGTGATATTACAGTTTTCATAAATCTGGTCACCATACATACATGATCTGTTTCTGGATATTTTGGTCCATTTGTCTATTTGCTTTTTCTTGTGCCAATAACCACACAATCTAATTGCTATAGCTTTATAATAGGTCTTGATATCTGGTAGTGCAAGTCCCTCTAGGTTTATTTTTTGCCACCTAGATTGCCTTAGTATTCTTGGCCCTTTGCATACAAATGTAAATTTAATTTAATAAATATTTACTAAATACCTGTTTATTATGTGGTAGGCACAGTGACAGATGTTGGGTATGTGGCTGTCAATAAGACATGCCTTTCCTTATAGCTGGAAAAGCCACTTACATAGAGTGAGATGAGAAGAGGGCTTAGGTTAGAGCCCTTAGGAACTCAATATTTAAAGTCAGCAAAGAAGACTGAGAAACTGTGTGTGTGCGTGCACGTGTGGGCAAGCACGTAAAATCCCAAATGCAAAGACAACATGAAAGAAGTCAAAGGAAGAAGATGTATCTAGAAAGTATGGTCAGTTATGTCAATGTTGCTATAAGGTCAAGCAAGATAAGACTAACAAAACATCCTTTGGACTTAGCTCTTAGTGGCTATTGTAAACTTAATGAAGCAGTTTCTATGGAGGGGTATAGTGTGTGTCTTTGTTAGATTGTAAACTCTTAGATGCGAACCAAGTTCCCTGTTCGATTAGTGCTTAATGAATGTTATTTCATGATGATAATCCAATGATCTGCATACTGGTGAGCATTGTAAGGGTCAAAACAGCTTTCTGTTTTATACCACTTCCCGTTCTTGCAGCTGATAAAAAAGTAAATCTTGTAAATGGAGAGTAGTTTAATACTTACTCAAACCTTGGCTGTTTTAGATAATCAAAAACTATACTTCATCCATCCCTTCATTCATCCATTTATTCATTTATCCAGCAACCACCAGCTACCCAGGACTTATAAGCATTGTGCCAGAGATGTAAGTCAGGATAGAATGAAGTCTAGAAAGATGTATTTGATCCATATATAATATCTCAATGAGTTAACTTTGTAGTTGCAATCTCTATTTTTACAGCCTTCCATGGCTATTCAAATGGGGACTATGGTTAAGCTTTGTGACCTAAAGACAAAATTTCAGAAAATGCTCTCTTTTTGGTTAAATAAAAAATAAGATTTCAGTAGAGAAGATCTTTGTTTTTTGTTGGGGGAGGGCTCCTCCTATAATTTTTTTTGGCTGCGCCTAAAGCATGCAGAAGTTCCATGGGCCAGGGATTGAAGCTACTCCACAGCAGTAACCAGAGCCAGAGCAGTGATAATGCCAGGGCATTAACCCACTGAGCCACCAGGGAACTCTTCTCCTGTAATTTATTGTTTGCTTGTTATTTATTTACACTTTGGTATATATATTTGAGTCATTCTTTTTTAAAATTTGAGTGCTCGTTTTAGGAATGGAAGAGCAGAGATAGTTCATTTTCAAATACGATAAAATTACATTAAGTATGGGCAGTGCTAATTATTGTCATTTATCAATGGTCGGAAGCCAAAGTTTATTTTTCTTCATTGGGTGAATTATTAGTAGATCTATACTTGGGGTGAGGTGAATTGATAAATGCCCAAGTAAACCATTTTCAAACACACCTGAATAACTTAAGAATTTCTGCTTTACCAGTAAAATCTTGACATATTAACTTCAAATAATTAAAAAAAATCTATTTCTTAAGACAAATCTTTCTAAGGATTTTATGAGGGGACTTTTTTTTTTTAAGTTAATTGAAGTACTTTAGAACGTAGAAGTTTGGTAGGTTAGAGAAGTCTTCAGGAATAAGAATAACCTTGAGTTGATACTTACAGACTCTAGAATGAATAAAGGTAAGTATAGCACTTTGGCAGGAGTAAAGCATTCTTTAGGAAAGTAGAGGAGAGAAAAAAGGGTAATATATGCTAAGTTCACATGGGAGTAAGACCATTTAGTTCTTTTTTTAAAGCTTTGAGGAGCCCTCGTTGTGGCTCAGTGGGTTAAGGCCTCGACGTTGTCTCTGTGAAGATGTAGGTTCAATCCTTGGCCTCGATCAGGGGGTTAAGGAGCTGGCATTACCTCAGCATAGGTTGCAGATGTGGCTTGGATCTTGTGTTGCAATGGCTGTGGTTGTAGGCCTCAGCTGCAGTTCTGATTTGACCCCAGCCCAGGAACTTCCATATGCTGCAGGTGCAGCTGTAAAAAAGAAGAAAAAGAAAGAAAAAAGAAAGAGCTTTCGGCAGATTGATTCTAAGTGATTTTTTTCCTCTTAAATTGTTAACTTTGATTTTTTTCCTTAGAAATAACTAGAAACCAAGACGGCTGCAAGTTGTAGTCCCTGGTAGTACTACCTTAGTTCTAATTGATGAAGAGGGGAAATAGAAAACTAAGATAGTTTTAAATGATGCTTAATATTTTCAGTTCCAAGTTCAAAAAGCATAATCATCAACTGACATTTACTCTGAAGCCCTTGGAGTAAATGTCATTGAACTAAACCCCCAAAGAAACACTATCTTTTGCCTCTGTGAGCAAGCTGGTAATTGAACTATTGCTCTCAGAAGTTATAGATGCTAGTTGATGTTATGATGTTGTGACATTCCAGCCTTGGATTCAGGAGGTTAAGATAGGAAACACGTACACTGAAAAAAAAAGTTTTAAATAGGAACTATCTACTTTCTGTCTTGAATGAAGAAGTCACTTCCCTATGCAGTGAAACATTGCATGTCAAATTATTTTTTATTATTTTACCAAAATACTATTTTAGCTTAGAAGAGTTGAATTTTATTTGATTGATCATTGTAGGAATAATACAAGGTAAACTTTCATTTTGACAAGTAAAATAAGAATATGAGTTGTTTTAGAGCATATCAAGTAGAATCTTGAAAGTGATTTGTCCCTTCATTGAAAATCAAATACGGGAGTTCCCACTGTGGCATAGTGGGTTCAGGATCCAGCGTTGTCTTTGTGGCATGGGTTAAGTGAGTTAAGCATCTGGGATTGCCGGACCCCTGGCCAGGAACTTCCAGATGCTGCAGGTGCGGCCAAGAAAAAGAAAGTCAAATAGAAAGAAACCTTGGTGTATGTAAGACATAAACAGAGAACAAACTAGTAGATACCAGTGGGGAGGGGGAGAGGGAGGGGCAAGATAGGGGTATGGGTTTAAGAGATACAAACTACTATGTGTAAAATAAATAAGCTACGAGAATATATTGTATAGCACCGAGAATTATAGCTATTATTTTGTAATAACTTCTAATGTAATATAATCTATAAAAATATTGAATCACTGTTGTACACTGAAACTAATATGGTAAATCAGCTATACTTCAATAAAAATACAGAAAATCGGAGTTCCCTTGTGGCTCACCAGAATCGATCCGACTAGGAACCATGAGGTTGTGGGTTCGATCCCTGGCCTTGCTCAGTGGGTTAAGGGGCGCCCTGAGCTGGGGCCTAGGTAGGTCGCAGACTTGGCTCAGATCTGGCGTTGCTGTGGCTGTGGTGTAGGCCAGCAGCTACAGCTCCGATTAGACTCCTAGCCAGGGAACCTCCATATGCCTTGGGTGAGGCCCTAAAATGACAAAAAACCCAAAAAAAAATTTCTAAGAAAAAATACAGAAAATAAAGAAATATTAAAATATTTCTTAAAAAAATTTTTTTTAGTATAGGTGTCAAATTTGTAACTGAATCTATTTTTAACCTGACCTCCAAGGTTAGTATCATAGTTAATATTAAGGTACTTTTCATTTTATCATATTAAACATGTTTATTTTAAATATGATCAGATTTTAAGTAGTGCGCCCCACCCCCCTTCCCCATCCTACCTCTTTTGCTATGGTAGGGCTCCTATTGCAGGCTACCCAGTTATTACCATTCTATTACCATTTAAGGTGGCTCCGCTGGATTTATTTATCTTGAGTCCTATGATCCAGTTTCTCTTTTAACCTGGCTTCCTAAATCAAGTTGACAAACCAGTTATTTTACCCCCTTTTCATTTCAACAACTCGTAATTACATTGGTTGGGAAGATAAAATATAATTCGGCACAATCTCTTTCCCTTAGAGTCATATTTGCGAGGCTTCCTCCTTTCCTGGCTGAACGTGCTCTAGTCGGGCAGAGTACCTTGTGAAGGACTTCAGCCCCCACAGTTCCCTGTGTGCGCATGCCCTCTCTTCTTACAGTTGTCAAAGTGCTTTTGCCAGAGCGGTCACATAATCAACCCGAAAGAAGAAAATAAATACTGTACATTTAAAAATTTTATCGATCCTTAAAAACTGGACACTCAAAGGTAACTGCTGCTAAGAATTTGTTACTTGAAATTGGGTGATTGCATGCAAAGAAAGGTCTATTGTGTGTGTGGTGGGGGGAGGGGAAGGAGGTATCTATTTCTCGGACTTTGCTGTAAATAAGAAAAAAGAAAAAAACAAACCAAAAACCCACCCAAACGAACAAACTGTACAAACAGTTACTGACATTGCATATTAACTTTGTGAATGTTATTCTAATCTATTGCTTATCTTTTGTTTAAAAGGGTCTTATTTATTAAAGATGGGTCTTGACCTTGACAGTGAATTTATGCAGAAAGTGAAATTTGTCTTTAAGGAATGTTGAGAAGAGACCTGGGTGTTCCCTGTACGGTTAAATTTTTAAATGTAATAAATATATTAATGTTAATCATAGCCTTAAAATATTCTAGGTCCACCTTACTTTTTCGCCTTTTTGCTGTAGTACAGCATTAATTTTTTTCACCAAGAACATATAGTTTAAACCGAAAGCATTAACAAAAAGCATTAATATGAGCATCGGAAAAGCTGAGTGATATTAAAATTATAATCAAATGCACATTTCAGCCATGATGATATGGCTATTGTAAAGACAATTCTAGCCCACTGGAAGAGACTCAAATCCCAGATTATAGTGGTTTACTGCAACACCGCTTAAACCAAAAATGAAAATGTCTCTTTCTATATCCATTTCCTTTGGCAGCAATAGAACTTTGTGCTGTTGTGAATCCAAGCTTCGCTTGCCTCTTTGACATATTTTACAATACTGATTAAAGACATTATTTTAGACCAAGAGAACTAAGGAACACTAAACCAGTCTTAAGTAGGTTTTATTGGTAGTAGCTGGCAATTTGTGATATGTATTGGGTTGGGGTTTTTTGGTGGGGGCTGGGAAGGCAGGAGTAGAAAGGAAAGTGTCTGTGAAGCTTTTCCTTGAGCCCACTATTTTGTCTGTCTATGAAACTTTAAAATGAAAAATTAAAATTTAAAAGGTATTCTTGAATAAAATAATAGAACTACTTTTAATCCCATTTTTAAGTCTGACATATTCTGCTTTAATAGTTAAGAGTGGTAGCATATGTTTTCCAACACATTTATTTTGCAGCTGTTATTATCATGAGAATGTCCAAAGGCAGAACTTCTCTGTGTTTCTAAATGTCCTTTCACAAGTGTCCTGAAAAGATGCTTCTCCAAGTATGAGTTAATTAACTGAGTTAAATATATTAATAACTTTGTTGCAATTATACTGAATCATCATCTAAAAATAATTATATATTTGGTCATATGCTCTTTGAACATTTCAAAATATTTGTTTTCAGGGTCTGAGCACTGTAATATTTATGTATTTAAAACAATTAACATGTTCTAAGGGACAAGCTAACTCAGTGATAACTATGTATATGGAAATCTCCTGGTTTTGAGTGATTACTATTTTCATCCTCGAATGATAAAACAGGCTTATGGCAGAGGTGAATATAGCCCTTCTATGCGAAATGGAAAATACCATACGCTCCTTATATGGCTAAATGAGGCAGTGATGGCAATGCACTATAATTACAATGTATGAGAATTTGGGACTTTGTACTATGCTATTTTTAACACTTTAACTAGCATATGGTAATTCAGGGTCTTCAAACCATAATCTTTCACTGCTAATACTAGTGATAAGAGAATGGATTCTAAATTTGCCGAAGTCTTGTGACCAAGGCAGCAGCAGGGGGATTCAAAGATGAAAATCTGGCAACCCCAGAACTATCTTGACTTTCTACTTAAATCTTAAGAGTGATTTTTTAAAAAGCCCCACCCCACCCCATCTCATAGTCTATGTCCCTCCCCACTGCCCCCTCCTCCCTCCCTCTCTCCTTCTCCCCTCCCTTCCTCCTTCCCTCCCTCCCTCGCGTGCGCTCTCTCTCTCTGACCTCAAATCCAACCAGAACATTTCTTCACTCTGCAGAGAAATTCTCAGGCTCCTGTTGAGACCTGAACCACTGAGATGTCAGGAAATCTCTTGTGTGGCAGAATTAGGGATGCGAAAACTGGAGAATAAGCAGAAAACCCTTAATCCTTAGAGTACAAGAAGCAAACACTTATAAATGTACCAGTAGATTTTTACCTCTTTTAAAAACAGTGGGTTTCTTAAATGTCTCCTAACAAAATGGAGTAGCTGCAGTTACTGGGAGGCCAGAGAATGATTGTGCAGCTGAGTCCTCCTCCTAACAAATGCCAAGGATTTCCTCCCTTGTGGTTCGCTGCTAAACGAAACAATTATCAAGGCAAGAAGGCAGTTTGCTAATCAAGGGGAATAAGACTACTGTTTCTTTAAAGTGGCCGATCCGGGAAGGGGAGAAGAAAGGGTCGTGTGCGGTGTCTTTTTAACCTTGCTGAAGGACGCAGCAGTATTTATTGACGTATGCAAATAGCTGGGGGAGGGTGGTGCTTGGGAAAAAACAGGAACCAGAATCAGTTTCTCATTGCAGGGTGAACGCTCTGAGTTCCGGTGAAGGGAAAAGAGACGTGGCGAAATTGCTGTCTTTCTGTTTTATAAGCACATCTCTCACTAATACAGAAAAGGAACCTAGACATCAGAAAGGGTGAAGACGCTCTCACAGTATTTTTAGAGACCTTGCACGAGCCCCCCCCCCACCCCAGCCCGACCTGTTCTTCTAAATGGGAGATTATGGATTTGCATTGCAATTGGCTAGTAGGGGTGGCACTGGATTTTCGCAAGTAAAACACCCGCCTGCTTCAGCTAGGGGCATTAACGAACACATTGACAATAACGCGTCTCTCTTTTTTCCCATTTCAGCTGCGCAAACCATGCAGGATGATTTACTGATGGACAAAAGCAAAACCCAGCCCCAGTCCCAGCAGCAGCGGCAGCAGCAGCAGCAGCAGCAGCAGCAGCAGCAGCAGCAGCAGCAGCAGCCCCAGCCCGAGCCCAGCACAGCCGAAGCCCCGTCCACGCCCCGGTCCTCAGAGACCCCCAAGTCGGAGGACAGCAGCGCAGTGCCGGCTCTCAGCCCCGCCGCGGCCCCGCCAGCTCCCAACGGCCCCGACAAGATGCAGATGGAATCGCCGCTCCTGCCGGGCTTGGGTTTCCACCAGCCCCCTCAGCAGCCGCCGCCGCCACCGCAGGAGCCCGCGGCACCGGGAGCGTCGCTGTCACCGTCCTTCGGCAGCACCTGGTCTACCGGCACCACGAACGCGGTAGAGGACAGCTTCTTCCAGGGGATCACCCCAGTCAACGGGACCATGCTCTTCCAGAACTTCCCGCACCATGTCAACCCAGTCTTCGGAGGCACGTTCTCCCCGCAGATCGGCCTGGCGCAGACCCAGCACCACCAGCAGCCGCCGCCGCCTGCGCCGCAGCCCGCTCAGCCCGCGCAGCCCCCGCAGGCGCAGCCCCAGCAGCAGCGCCGGTCACCCGCCAGCCCTAGCCAGGCGCCCTACTCGCAGAGGGGCGCCGCCGCGGCGTATGGTCACCAGCCCATCATGACTAGCAAGCCGTCCTCGTCCTCAGCTGCAGCAGCCGCCGCAGCCGCCGCCGCCGCTTCGTCCGCGTCGTCCAGCTGGAACACGCACCAGAGCGTGAACGCCGCCTGGAGTGCACCGTCCAACCCATGGGGCGGCCTGCAGGCGGGCCGGGACCCTCGCCGGGCTGTCGGCGTGGGCGTGGGCGTGGGCGTAGGGGTGCCTTCACCGCTCAACCCCATCTCTCCACTCAAAAAGCCCTTCTCCAGCAATGTGATCGCGCCGCCCAAGTTCCCCCGCGCGGCCCCGCTCACCTCCAAGTCCTGGATGGAGGATAACGCTTTCCGGACTGATAATGGTAACAATCTGTTGCCATTTCAGGTAATGCTCCAGTGCACCTGCACACGCCTTCTTTCTGTTCCACTCCCTTAGCCCCGTCTTCCCTGCCTTTAATCGTCCGTTGATTTTTGTTCCTTAAAAAAGACAGTGGTGCCGAACTCCCCCGCCCCTTTCCAAAGCCTTCAGTTCACTGGGGTTGTTCCACTACCTGGGACAAGGGTGGGGGAATATTGTGACTTCTGGAGGAATTGTATTTATGTACCCTGACAAGGTAGAAAAGGGCCTTTTTCTTTTAATTTATTTTTTCCTTCATCGTGCTTGTGCCTCTTATTTTGACCTTCTTTGACAAGAAAAGCTGCAAGTGTATGGCAAGGTGCCTGCATAGTCCCTGGATGAGTAGGCTGAGATGCCTGTCGTTTTAAGTAGCTACACATTTCAGGTTATGCAATCCTGGGCTCAGGGTGCCTCCTGAAAGTGGGCCACTCCCAAACCACCCTGGCTCTACTCTTAAAGAGGTTAACAGCCCTTGAGTGGTGCTATTTCAGACAGTTGCATATGCTCAGTTAAACGAATGTGAACACATGTGTTTATATCTTGCTAAGGTGCTGGCATCATTAATAGCAACCAGCATATTGCCCCTGCCGGGAAAATTATGAATGTGAGATTCCAATAAACTCTATCTGGGGCCAAGATGGAAGAGTGGAAATTCTAGGGGTACCCCTCCCTATGTTACCTAGAAGAAGGACTTAAAAATTGTTTTTTTTTTTTCCAGAGGAAAGAGACAATAGGACACGACCTTCAGAGCCATATTGCTATGGAGTCTATTTGCTAGTTAACACTGAAATATTTAAAGCTGCAGTGTCCTTCAGTTGGGTTATTTAAGAAGACAGTGCAGATCAATTACACCATTTGAAACTGGGCAAAGTGAAAGTCTTGCAACTTTAATGAAAAATGAGCCTTGTGTCTTGGTGTTAAATGCCAATGAAAAACCCAGGAAGTGCCCCAGACAAATAGGTTGAATGGAGCGTCCTTATTCTGTTCTCACTTTCTGATCCAGCCCACGGCCAGGCCACATCGCTTGGCAGTGTCCTGGACATCTTGAGTTGGAAATGGGTGGTGAGGGTGAGTGTTTACTGGGAGCCTTTGTTCTCAGGCAAACATTTATCCTTCACTTACAAATTGATTTGGCCATACACTTCTAGGCTCAGTTTAAAAAGAAAAGAAAGGAAGGAGAGAGGAGGGCTTTGGATAAGACCCAGTTTGGATCTTTGGATCCAAGGAAATGAAACAGAAATCCTTTGAGTATTGCTGAAGTATTGCTGAAAAATGGCAGAACCAACATTTGACAGTGTTATTAAGAAGCACATGATTCTCTAAGCTAGAGCAAAGGTTTTTAACCTGGAGTGTTCCTGAAACCCATAAATTATGTGTATGAGAGTTTTTCATGAGAGGATCTTACCAAATTTTTACAAGGGTCCTTCAGGAATGGAATATTTTAGTATTAAGATGTATCTCTCCCCGTTATTCTAAAGTTTATTTTAATAAAATGAAGAGACTGCAAGCTGGGATTAGTTTGATAGAGAAAAGGAGGAGGAATCTGCTTTCTGGAATTTCTGTATTGCTTGTTTCTGTGTGTGTGTGTGTGTGGGAGGGCTGGACAGGGAGACTGCATTTGGTAGGAGAGCCCATCTTTTTCTAACGATCCTTTTTATTCTGGTGCTCTTTACCTACATCCAGTCTTAAAAGATACCCTAAAATCTGATAGGGAGATTTAAGGTCTGGAGACTGGTAGTGTAGACATCAGTTACCTTTTTCTAGGCGTAGAATCTGAATATAACTTAGCTTTGGATTAATTATCTCCAGAAATGGGAACTGGGGAGAGGTTAAATCCATAAAATTTCCCCCAAACTGATACTGACAAGTAACGTGGGGATTGCCAATTGTTTCTCAGCAAACCTTTTACCAGCCTTGCTAATGAGAGCCAGATGGACTGGATTGAGTTTGGACTCTTGTTTTTTCATCTCTGGTAGTGCTATTGAATAGGGAAAGATGGCCAAAAGATTTGTAGGAGGAGAGATTTGATTGAAAATTGAGCTTTATAAATTTGGCCACAGGAAGAATTGCATGGACTTTATGTCTCATTTCTTTTTCTTTAAAATGGAGCTTCAGGGTTTTGAAGCAATATTAAAGCCAGAGTAGGAGGAACCTGGCTGTGTTTGGTTTGGAGTATTACCAGACTTGGTTTGTGTTGAAAAGCATATCAAGTTTAAAAGACAAAACCAAAATACATTGAGTCTTGTGTATAGAATTTTACATGTTTGTGTATTTATTTAAATCATTTTTGTACAAAAAAGAAAATAAGTAGTTCCTAATGACTTTTAAAAAATTATTTTGACAAGTAGAACTTTTTTCTTTAAATTGAGAAATGACTTTTTTCTTAAAATTTTTTAAGTTATTTTATAGAATACCAGTTTAATTTTTTAGTTTCACAGACTCTGAGCTAAAAAGGGCTTTCAACAGTGATCTGATGTGTCTTTTTTTTTTTTTTTTTGGCATATGGAAGTTCCAGGGCCAGGGATCGAACATGCCACAGCAGCAACCCCAGCTGCTGCAGTGACAATGCCAGATCCTTGATCTGCTGTACCACGAGGGAACTGAGGAATGCATCTTCATGTTAAAAAAAAAAAAATCCATACCCCCCCCCCCCGCAGCCCCCAGTAGTGCTGCTTCACTCTCTTTTGCCAGCCAACACAATAGAATTTTTGGAGCTTTACTTCTGTGGTTTATATTGTGAAAACAATAATTGTATTTGAATGTGGTTTTCAAACTAAACATGCTTTCTTACACCCTTCCCTTAGTTCAAACAAAATTGATTCCTCTGTGTTGGGGTGGCTGCTTCCTTGAGGATTCCTTTTTTTTGGCAGGGGGGGCTGCATCCATGGTGTATGGAGATTCCCAGGCTAGGGGTGAAATTGGAGCTGTAGCCACCGGCCTACGCCACAGCCACAGCAGTGCACCACAGCTCACGGCAACGCCGGATCCTTAACCCACTGAGCAAGGCCAGGGATCGAACCCACAACCTCATGGTTTCTAGTCGGATTCATTTACTGCTGCGCCATGACGAGAACTCCAGAGATTTCTTTTATTTAAAAGCCACCTTATTTCTGTAAATAAGGAAACTGAGGTCCTAAAAGGTAGGTCCTAAAAAGTAGAGTGACATAACTCAGGTACCAGAGTTTGGCTAATTTTGTTGAAATGTGTCCTTAACTTCCCTATAGCAGTAGTGCTGTCAGGTTCTCTTTCGGCTCCATTCAAAGGAACTTTCTAATCCAACTATCTCATGAGGTTCTCTCTCTGGCTCTTAGTCGTGTACACCCACCAACAGAGCTCAAGAGCAGTGAGGCACCCCACCTGGGGAATTAGACATGTTCTTCATTCTCTATTTATATGAGACAGGGTAGCCTAGGTATGTGAAAGGACTAGAAGAGAGGATTTTTCTATATGTAGTGAATTTGGGTTTAAGTAACATTTTTGTCTAGAGAAGTTTAGAAGGGACTTTTGAGATCACCTAGTCCACTACACTGCTCGTTTTCCAGAAGAAGAAATCAAAGTCCAAATATGTGAAATGACTTGCCCAAGTTCAGGTGGCTAGTTTCTGTCAGCAGCAGACTTTGGAGGCAGATTGCCTAGGTTCAGCTCTCAACTCTGCCAGAGTTTGGACAAGTCATTAGCATGGCACTTGGCCCGTAGTAAAGTGCCATATAAATGTTGGGTAATGATTATTGTTATTATAATAGTGATCAGAGGCTCTTCATGATCTTATCATAATATGAATTATTGATATTACTGATTTTTTCATGCAGTGCAATTTTGAAAACTCTAAACTTCTACGTAATGTTATTTAGCCTTTTTTTCCCCTGTCTGAAGGTACCCGCTGGTTACTGTAACAATGTGGTAATCCACCATTTACCTGTACATGTAGTTTCTCATTGGAATTCCTTTAAGGTAGGAGTTCCCATCGTGGCTCAGAGGTTAACGAACCTGACTAGTATCCATGAGGACATGGGTTCGATCCCTGGCCTCACTCAGATCCTGTGTTGCTGTGGCTCTGGCGTAGGCTGGTGGCTACAGCTCCTGTTTGACCTAGCCCGAGAACTTCCATATGCCACGGGTGTGGCTGTAAAAAAGACCGAAAACAAAAAAAGTAACTCCATTAAGGTAGAGGGCTATTATTATCCTTACTATCCTGACAAAGAAATTGAGGGTTGTAGTTCCTGTTGTGTCTCAGCAGGTTATGAACCCAGCTAATATCCATGAGGCTGTGGGTTCAATCCCTGGCCTCACTCAGTGGGTTAAGGATCCAGCATTGGCCGTGAGCTGTGGTGTAGGCCGGCAGCTGCAGCTCCAGTTTGACCCCCTATCCCAGGAACTTCCATATGCCGCAGGTACGGCCCTAGAAAGCAAAGAAAAAGTCGAGGATTAGTGTTGTACTTGACCTGATATGTTCTGGAAATTGTGTTGTTAAAATATTTTGTATTGGAGTTCCCGCAGTGGCGCAAGGGGATTGGTAGCATCTCTGGTACACTGGTTTGATCTGGTTGCAGGTTTGATCCCGGTCCCGGCGCAGTGGGTTAAGGATCCAGTGTTGCTGCAGCTATGGCATAAGGCGCAACTGTGTCTCATATCTGATTCCTGGCTTGGGAATTCCATATGCCACGGGGCAGCCAAAAAAAAGATTTTTCTTTTTTGTATTGATAGAAACACTAAGACAGATATAATGCCGTACATGTACTATCGCTTAGATTCAACAGTAGTCAATATTTTCCCTTATTTATTTATTTACTTAATCTATGAATTTTTGTATATTGTATTTTGGAACAAAATTCAAACTGTGTTCTGCTTTCTGTCTGCATTTCTGCCTTTATCACTCCCTTCTTTTCCTATCCCAAATTGAAAGCGACTATATAGACTTTATATTTTCTGGCATAAGTCAACTTCTGTATCATTTAGTGTTAATTTGTGCTGGTGGCTTATCTATAACAGAGAAAGAAATTCCTTGCATGAATTCAGAGGAATTAAAATTGTTAAAAAAATATGCCTATCTATAATAAATTTTATAGTAATATGTTTGTTGCAGCATACTGTAGCAACATCAGTATGTTCAACCATGCTTTTTTAAAACCGTCTTTCCAAGAAGTAATATAAATTATCCTTTGAATAAGGATAGTATGACCTAGATTTAAAACTAGAGACTCTTCTGTACTTGGTTTCTTAACTACTGCTCTAATGCAAAACCACTTAAAATCCACCCAACCCCACAAACTGTTTCAGAACCTATTACGGCATGGTTAATATGTATGCCAGCAAAGCCACATTATCTATATTTTATTTAAAAGAGGCGTTGGGTAGGAAATATTAGAAGGGTATTTATGCTACTGAAAACATTAATCTAATAATATAAACTGTATACTTTAAAGTTGCATGTTGAAAATTACTTAGCTTTAAACTCTTCATGACCTTGAAGCAAATTTATATAAAAAACACTCCCAGAAATGTCATGTTTAGATATCCTCTAAGACACAATTTTCTACTTAAAAAGCTTTCTCCATTGCTTGGCCTATTTTTCCTGTCTTTCAAGGGCTGCATAAGGCATAATGCTTGTCTGTTTGGAAGGTGTCTTTGCTCAGGTGGTTTTTGCTATGTTTTGATCTGCAGATATCAAAATATTATGGCTTTGTGCTACAATATGAAAAATTTTGATTGAGCCATGTGGATTTTACTGAGGAAAGGAATGGATGGGAGTATAGAGTAGTGGACAGTCCATAAAGCTTGAAATGAGGAAGACGCTGGTTGAAGCCTCAGCTCTGTCACTGGTGACTGGAGTCAAGTCATTTACCCAGTGATTCTTTTTCCAGGAAGTCTGCAAAAATGGAGAGAGAGAGCCTTGTGTTCTGGATTTGCTTTAAGAGAGAATGTACATAATGTGTTCAGAAAATTAGATACTGTTTTATGGCTCTTGAATGCCTGCCTAAACTACTGGTAATTTAGTCAGTTTGAGTGTAATAGAGGAAATATTTGTTGATAGCTAGTAGTCCAGGGTCAAATGCTAATTGATGGCATCTGGAAGTGGAGAGAGCTTAGAAAGATATGTCCAGAGGGATGGAGGAGCAATGGAGGGCTCTTTTTATGTTATAGTGACTGCCTGTCCTAGAAAGCCAGTCATGGGGCTCTAAAGGTTAGAGTATAGACTGTGTGACAAACACAGTGTATATTTTTAACTATCAGCTTCTGCTTATGGCTGATGCACCAGTGCAAATGTGAGAGTTTTCCTGCCTCTGTGAACATTTTAATTGGTGGTGGGAGAGATGCTTAAACTCTTAATTTCGCAACTGCTACCAGTGTTAATTTTGGTAGATCTAGAGCTACAAAGGCTCTAATTTGAAGCTCCTTATGATCACTTCCCTGAAGACTATTCTGGCTCTCTATAGGGGCCAGTGGTTGTCAGAGACAGAGGCCCAAGTTTGGATATTGAAAGCTGAGGAATATAATTTTGCCACAGCTTCAAAGGGGATTTCCTGGGGGTGATTTCTATGCTTGCAGCAGTAGCCACCTTCACAAAGAATTTTCCATAAATGGTCCTTACACCATGTAGATGGCTTGTTCTGTGGGCGTTCTGTTATGTTTCATTTCTCTTACATTTAGTTTTCATATTCTTCAATGTTCTATACAAGTTTTAGGTATATAAACTTAATGTGAAACCATTGTAATATCTTCTATAACTTGATGTAGAAAAGTACTAGTGAATTAAAATAGTACAGTAAATTAGTGTCTTAGAATCAAGACCCCTTTTCTTTCCCCAGAAGCACTACTATATAACTCTCAGAAATAATGAATGTGTGATATGAATCCTTGTTGGCAGTCTTTGGAGGGTAGAAACAGCAGTGGGCACCAAACAGCCTTTATATCATTTGAAATGATCATAGAAATAATGTACACAGAGGGAAGGAGACGTTATGTAGTGATGTTGTATGGCTAAGATTGTTGTACAGCCACATATCTTTATTTCTCAAGTGTTCAAACTTATTTCAAAGTCAAGATTAAGTACAAGAGAAAAAATATAATTACTAAATTATCTTTAGTAATTCAGTGCAATGAATTAAATAGCCAGTGCTACCAAATGAACCAGTGTCTAGAAGTTCATGAGCACCTGACAATAGGTGCTCATTGAATGAATGAATAAATATTTAAACACAAATTGTTATAATACAATATATTTAACATTTTTGAGACAGGTTCTCCACTATAGCATTTCTCTACAAGGCAGTCATAGAATATGGAAACAGATGAATGTACAGAATGTCATAAAGGTCATCTTCAGTTTCTAAAAATAGAAAATAGCTGGGTTCTCAGATTTTATGGACATCCCATAGTTTCCTGGCTCTGAATCTGTTTGTAGGTTTGGTATGCTAAGAAGTAAGCAGGGTTCTTGCTTCGACACAAGAAATTTTGGCAACCAATAGATGGGAACACTTAACTTATGAGTTAATTTTTCTTTACTGTTAATCAACTCATTCTTATGGAGTTAATTTATCCTGTCATGGTGGTCTGTTTTATTCCTATCTTCCCAAATCAAGTTATTAATATTGAAAGTGACCACAATGAGGGTCAGAATAGTTCTTTTTTTTAACTGATATTTCATTAGATATTTAAATAATTAAAATTATATTTAATTATTGTAAACTTTTTTTTTTGGTCTTTTCAGGGCCACACCCGAAGCATATGGAGGTTCCTAGGCTAGGGGTCCAATCGGAGCTGTAGCTGCTGGCCTACACCACAGCCACAGCAACTTGGGATCCGAACTGCATCTGTGACCTACACCACAGCTCATTGCAATGCCGGATCCTTAACCCACTGAGTGAGGCCAGGGTTCAAACTCGCGTCCCCATGGATACTAGTCGGGTTTGTTAACCACTGAGCCATGACGGGAACTCCAGGGTCAGAATAATTCTGACAATAACACTTAGAACTATTACGGAGAGAATTCCTTGGTCTAAGAGATTGACAAAGAGTAGGTTGTAGTAGACCTGTAAAGCCAGTCATTTGTTTGAAGATTGTAAGCATGGAAAACAGAGCTATAAAGGGCAAAAGACTTTCTACCTTAAATATATGGTAGGTTCTGGGGACTAGTTAGGGATTGGAAAACCTCAGAGGAAACATTTTAGTGATCTGATGCTCTAACCCCCTATTCAAAGTCCAGGAAGCCTAGTTCTTAGGTTTCAGATAAGCAGCAATTAAAAAGGACAAGAAGTGAATGTGCCCAGAAGCACCTCTGTTTTGCAGTCTGCTGTGGAAAATTTCCTTTCCTCTTTTGGACTAGAGAAATATAAACTAGATATTCAGGGGATTAAAAATAATGAAGACCAGGGAGCTTTATGAATAAAGATTGTGGGGAAAGGCTGAGAGACAATTTTTGAATCATGAATCTGTTTCCATCTGTTTGCATTTGATATTATGGGTAAACTTTTCAGCTCTTTCCCGTATTGTTGTTTAAAGCAGTTATAATCAGCAGTGGGATCCTGAGTTCAGATAAACAGTTAAGAGGGATAGCATATGCAATATTTTTGTTAACCACATATCTATTACACAATTCCCTGATCAAAGGGGTGGGATTTACATTAAGTTTCTTTTGGCATCTTCACTCCTAGTCATAATCCATGTACAATCCCTGTTGTATTATTTTTGATGCTTCTCCAAACAGGTTCAGCTAACAAACTCAAGGGACCCTGCAGGTCAAGCACTGGCCCACACTTTTCAAGTAAATTATTTTATTTAACCCTTACGCATTTTTGTGAATTAGGAATTACTATCCTATTTGAGATTCAGAGGATATCACCTGACTAGTAAGGTGACGGAGGAGGAATGGAAATGTAGATCTTTTGGCTCCATGTCCAGTTCTTCCATTCTGCTACACCTGCTTGCCTCTTATCACTTCCCATTTTTCAGTATGCCTTTGATGTTGCGCTTTTCCTGCAGATCTTCCCTAATTCCCCTCATCCCACATTGTCTTTATAGCACTTGTTACTCCCTGAAATGAGCTGGATTTGTTTGTGTGTTTCTCCACACTAGAATGTAGGCTCCACAAGGGCAAGGACCTTTTCACTGTAGTGTCTCCAGGGGTTGTGACAGTAGCCGGGATATTTTAGGCACATGGTAAATATTTGTTGACCGTGTTAATGATTTACATTTACAGATGATTGATAAGGCAGGTATTGCTCATTTGCATGTAAGCAATGTAAAAGTAATTTCATCTTAGTAATTTCATTTAAAGAGGTGTTTTTGGCCTGCTACCAGAGGTCAGCACTAAAAATTAAAGCTGAACCATATCCTGTCCTTAGACAGCTCCCTGGCAAACATGAATTAAATTAGAGGATGATTGGAGTTCCTGTTGTGGTTCAGTGGGTTAAGAACCCAAGTAGTATCCATGAGTTTGCGGGTTCTATCCCTAGCCTTGCTCAGTGGGTTGAGGATCTGGTGTTGTCACAAGCTGAGGTGTGCATCCCAGATGTGGCTAGGATCTGGTGTGGCTGTGGCTGTGGTGTAGGCTGGCAACTTCAGCTCTGAATCGACCTCTAGCCTGGAAACTTCTTATGCCACATGATAAGGTTTATAACCATGTGTGGTATACACAAGAAAGAAAATGTGTACTTGAATCAGAGGAAGGAATAATTAAATTTGTGTGTGGGGGGGGTGGGTTGGGAAGGTTCTAAGAAAGTCTTTGTCTTTAAAATATTTTAGAACTTTTTCTAATTTTGATAATAATACATATTCACTCTCTAAAACTTGAGGGGATAGAGTTCTCTAGTGGCCTAGCAGTTAAGAACTCAGTGTTACTACTGCTGTGGCATGGGTTTGATCCCTGGCTTGGGAACTTCCACGTGCCACAGGAAAGGCAAAAAATACAAACCAAACCAAACCAAACCAAAACCTGAGGGGGATAAATTGCCCATAGTTATGTTACCCAGAGGTAAGTACTCTTAATGTTTTGGTGAATGGAATGGTCACATCTTTGTTTCAGAAAGATTTCAGGGATACGGATTGTCAGGAAACCAATACAGGGAGGGAAACCAGTTAGTTAACATGTAAGGACCTCAAGTGATTGAGAGGAAGGGACAGATTTAAGAAATGAATTAGGAGACCAACTGGAAGGCCTGATGATTGTTTGGATGCGGGGAATAAAGGAGGAGGATGAATTTAGAATGACTCCAGGTTTTGGTTTAGGCAGCTGGGGAAAATGATCTAGAGGTGAAAAGGCTTAATAATGACAGATTCACATTTTCATGACTCATTAGCCCAGGTGGGTTTAGACTGGAGGAACTTCAGGAGGGAAAGCTATGTGTTGGGAATATTTGAGCAAGTGATTTGACATCTCTTATCCACCCATGCTTTTGTATGACTCTTAATGCGTAGGAAGAAAAAACCTTATTAAGATAGATTACTTTGTGGACTACTTATTAGAACACTAAATCTGAGAGAAGAAATAACTACCATTCTAAG
Organism: Catagonus wagneri; assembly: GCA_004024745.2. Lineage (NCBI taxonomy): Eukaryota > Metazoa > Chordata > Mammalia > Artiodactyla > Tayassuidae > Catagonus > Catagonus wagneri. The sequence goes on from PVHT020003785.1 coordinate 1,394,689, forward strand.
AGCTTTTTCTAATTCTAGCCGTTTTGTTTGTTTTTCTTTTTTGTTTTTTGTCCTTTTAGGGCCACACTGCGGAATACGGAGGTTCCTGGGCTAGGAGTCCAATTGGAGCTGTTGCTGCTGGCCTATGCCAGGGCCACAGCAACGCCAGATCCGAGCCTCGTCTGCGGCCTACACCACAGCTCACGGCAATGCTGGATCCTTAACCCATTGAGCAAGGCCAGGGATCAAACCTGCAACCTCATGGTTCCTAGTTGGATTCGTTTCCACTGCGCCACAATGGGAACTCCTAGCCAGGTGTTTTGTTTTTTTTTTTAAAACTGCACCCTGAGAGTTAGAGTATGTATTAGCTGAGCAGTCATCTTGTTTGTAGGTGGCTTTGCTTGGCATTGCAAAGAAGTATAAGGAATTGCTAATCAATCATATGGGAGGATCACAAGAATTAAGAGAAATAAGACCTGGTATCCGTTATTATTTAAGTTGAGTAAACTCATTTGAGAGGTAACGTATGTTATTGGTTGATCTGAAATACTATTAGTAAGGTCTTAGCAAAGTGAGATTAGACATTATAAAATTTAGTTCTGCTCCACTAATACAATGCTTAGTGTGTTTTTTTGTTTGTTTCATGAAATGAAACTAAGCCAAACCATTTGCTATTTATTTATTTATTTATTTGTTTATTTATGTATTTATTTTTAGGGCTGCAGGTTTGGCATATGGAAGTTCCCAGGCTAGGGCTTGAATTAGAGCTACAGCTGCTGGCCTATACCGCAGCTAAAGCAATGCCAGATCCAAGCCACATCTTCGACCTACACCATAGCTCATGGCAGTGCCGGATCCTTAACCCACTGATTGGGATCAGGGATTGAAACTGCATCCTTGTGGATACTAGTCGAGTTCATTTCCACTGAGCCACAACGGAAACTCCTGTGATGCTTAGTTTTTTAATGGGCATGAACATGAAATGTATTGAAGCTTACAATCCATAGAGCTGTAGGGAGATGTGCTTTCTGGGAGGGTGAAGGAGAGATGGGGACAGGGTATAAGATCCACCAGAATTGTGTGTTTACTCATTTGTATTTCTAGGGAGAGAAGAAGGCTGTAGCATTTATTTCATTTCCAAAGGAGTCCATAACTCAAAAATGTTTAAGAATCACAGATACAGAGTAAAAAGCACTACTTCGTGGCACCTGATAAGCCTTTAAAAGATTTAAAAAATTAAACCATCTCATAAAATTTGTGTTTATCCCTCTTCATAGCTCAGAGGAATTTTGCCTAACTTTAATCTGAGAACTTAATGTACAGAAGGGACCCAACTCCTCTTTTATCTAGCTTTTTTCTTGAGCATTCACATTAACCTTTCATCATACAAATAATTTTTTCACATTCGTTTCATTGGTTTACATTAATTAAATCACTTACAGTAGCACTAGCATTAACAAGATTAGGGGATAAGCTCATCATTTTTAGGTAAACTTTCAACTAATCTGGTAGGGCAGAAGTTTATGGGCTTATTGGTCACAGGTATTGAATGTACTGTGGGAATTTTTTTAACTGGGAAAGTGACATTCATGGATTAATCTCAAAAGTAAATTAATCAAAGCATCAGTTATAGTAGACACTTATATATTGAATAAATAAATGGACTAGAAAGTTTTGATTCAAGAGAGGGATGCTGTTTCATTGCGGGTATTGGAGATACAACTTAGAAATGCTGACTTTCATGAATTGCTAATTTGTGGGAGTCCTCTGGTGGCACAGCGGGTTAAGGATCCAGCATTGTCATTGCAGCAGCTTGAATGTGGCCAAAAAAAAGAAAAAAGAAAAAAAATTTGCTAATTCGTTTCTTTTTTTTTTAAGATCAAGTTTTCAGGGGTTTTTTGTTTGTTTGTTTTTTGCCTATACTCACAGCATATGGAAATTCCCAGGCTGGGGATTGAACCTGTACTATGACAGCGACCCATGCCATAGCAGTGACAATACCAGTACTTAACTTGCTGAGCTGCCAGGGAACTCTAGAAATTGCTAAATTGTGGAAGATCTCCTTTATTCGAGGAACATTTTCACTCACCCATTCATGTCTTTATTCTTGAGTTCCTACTATTGTAACCTAATGAGAGTAGAGAGTAGAAAAGGGGGAGAGGATTGAAATTGGGGGTTTGGAGAGTAGAGGAGCAGTTGTCCTAGATCTCAAAGACAGACCTGTAACACACCAAAAGAAGTGAACCATATCTTTAAGTTTTTCACTTAGAAACAATGTTACCTATATCATACAGGATTTTTATTTAGCTTTGTAACCAATTAACTACCTATAGGCTAATGTGGAAACCTAACTGTTAACTATTACTTAGTTTCTATTGATAAACAGCCATTTTAACAATAGAGCATTTTGGAATACAGTGTCTAAGATGTATGACATCAAGGCCCGCTAAGAAAAATTGCTCAGAGTTTTTCCAGTTCAGAACTCTTTTGCAGCATCATATGCTGCATATACCTAAATTAAAATAGACTGTTTTGTTAGTTTGCTTGTTTGGAGAGAGAATTGTTGTTGCTGTTGTTTTTGGCCTCCCCTTGGATCATGGAGTTCCCTGTCCAGGAATCAGATCTGAGCTGCTGTTGCAATCTATGCCACAGCTGCAGCAATGCTGGATCTTTTAACCTACTTTGCTGGGCCAGGGATCAAACCTGTGTCCTGGCGTTGCAGAGATCCTGTGATCCCCAGCTAGAATTCATGTTTTTTTAATATTATAATTTAGGATGAAGCTTTACCAGGCATCTCATTGCCATCCTACTCATTCAAAGGTCACAAGGTATCTGGGGTGGGGGAAGTTTTAAAATAGTTGGCTTAAGCTGCAAAAATACAGTCTAAATACTTTGAATCATTTTACAATGCCGATGAAACATTATTTTGCAGTGCTTATTACATTAAACTTTGTGTGATTTTAAGCAGAAGAAAGACTGATTGTGCTAATGCTTCAGACTGTTGCAAAGTAAAACTTGGTGAATGGAAAATTTTAGACTCTACTTTCAAAGGCATTATGTTTACCTATTTTAGGAGATTTGGGACTGTGAGAGGAGGTTGATTTTATCATTTGACCTTGGATTCCTCAACATTCCAAAGACATGAGCTCATTTGAAAGTAGCAAAATTAACATTTTAGAGCTTGCTGCATACTTCCTACTTATTTGCCAAAGCAGATGATTCTGTTTGACCTGTCAACTTTGGTGTGATCTAGCATATGAAATGTTATTCCGGAGCAGCTATTTTACAGTTGGTGAATCATTCAGGTATAACACATGATTTTCATTTTGAAATCCTGTGGGATATCTGATATTCTAATTCTAATTAGGCCTAGTTTTGTTAAATGTGATACATAGAAGAAGACTTAAAGGAAATTATAGCTTAATGTCAAAAATGTAAGACCCTAGTTCCCATTGTGGCACAGTGGTAATGAACCTGACTAGTATTCATGAGGACACGGGTTCGATCCCTGGCCCCCCTCAGTAGGTTGAGGATCTGGTGTTGCCATGAGCTGTGGTGTAGGTCGCAGATGCAGCTCAGATCGGATGTTGCTGCATAAGCCAGCGACTGCAGCTCTAATTTGACACTTTGCGTGGGAACTTCCATTTGCCGTGGGTGTGGCCCTAAGAAAAAAAGAGAGAGAGAGAGAAAGTAAGTCCTGAGTGAGGACAAAAGGAAGAAAAATCTCTTCATAGTGAATATATTCCTTCAAACTAAGGGGTATAATGGAGAGCTGAAGGAGACAAGGGAGTTGAAGTGACACATTCTATTAGAGGGACATAAATAATAGAGAATGTATTGAATACAGAGATGTCAAAGGACATTGAAAGACAGTAGAGAAAATTTCAATGAAGAGGACAAAGCAAGGTAAAAGGATGCTTGAGCTTTTGTTACAATAATTAAATATTCATAAAGGCAACCACTTTATTCCATTCAGGAAGTTAAGCAATTGCCCATTTTATATCCCAGTTTTATGCAAGCAAGCCATAAGCAAGTAAGTTAACATCAGAGATTTATATTAAGAGTTTCTTCTAGGGAATGTCAGAAGCAAGTTCAAAACCCGGTCTTTTAATCTCCTGTGGCATGATCATAATATTCATGATGCCTCTAAGACTCTTCGTTTGTTCTAAACCATCAAAGAAAGACTGTGTGTTCAGCATAATTTGCATTGTGTATTTTATTAATGATCTAGTCTCGACTTCTCACAATAGTCAGAACTGTAAAAAGATGACCTACGTAGAAAAGATATTGTTCTATAGATCTGTATTCTATAAAAAACTGTAGAAACTCTGCTGTCAAAATTCTTATATGCTCTTTATATATTTTCTCTTTATTATAAATCTGTAGAAATCCACATTTGTTATATGTGGCACTGCTGTAACTGGAGTTTGAATTCAGTATTTACAAGGTAAACATACTATATTCTTGGACTGGTGTAAGGTATTGTGGATGACACAAATTATCTGAATCCTGTCTTTAGAAATTAACATACATGCAATGGAGCATTATATGAAAGCACATACCAGATTGTGTGATGTGTTAGTTTCTATGAATGATCAGGTAGGAGCAAGAATAATTTGTTAAGGTTTTTTAAAAGTGGTAGAGAATGTCACTGTAGCTCCATTTTAAGGAAGAATAGGATTTCACTAGATTGAATGGGAATCCAAAATGAGGAAAGAAAAAATGAGGTCTGGTTATTGACCAGACCTTCCTAACTAGAGCAGGGGACGTTTAGGTCCTACTGGAGATAAGGGTGAATTGATTGTTCCTTAGGATTAAAAAGAAATAGATAAGGAGTTCCCTGATGGCTCAGTAGGTTAAGGATCTTGTGTTGTCAGTGCTATGTCTTGGGTCACTGCTGTGGCATGGGTTTAATCCCTGGCCTGGGAACTTCCACACTTAGTGCAGCCAAAAAAAAAAAAAAAAGATAAATAATTTTTAATTTACTGGATTCTGCTTTGTTTAAAACACATTTAAGATGTCCTTTATACAAACTACACTGTAAGAGAACTTAGATTAGAAGTTGGTGAAATAAAAGTAATATAAGAGTAAGGATGCAAAATAGAGCTCAGAATTAGAATAGTACTGATGATGCTTATCATCAGAGTGAGAGTCTTGAATGTCTGGCTTAGGAATTTGGGTTTTCCTGTAGACAGCGGGAGGCCCTGGAGGACCAAGATCAGTGACATAATATAAATATATGTTTATAGAAATAGAATTACTATATGATTCATTAATCCCACTTCTGGGCACATAATGGAGAACACTGTAATTCAAAAAGGTCCATGCACCCCTATGTTCATAGCAGCACTATTCACAACAGCCAAGACATGGAAGCAATCTAAATGTCCATGGACAGAGGAATGAATAAAGATGTGGTACATGGGTACAGTGGAATATTTCTCAGCCATAAAAAGCAGTGAAATAATGCCATTTGCAGTAACATCAATGGACCTAGAGGTTATCGTACTGAGTGAAGTAAATCAAAGACATTTCATATGATATCACTTATATGTGGAATCTTAAAAAAATGATATAAATGAACTTATTTACAAAACAGAGGCAAACTCCCAGACATAGAAAACAAACTTAGAAATATCAAAGGAGAAGGAGGGGAGGGGTAAATTTGGAATTTGGGATTAATAGACATATCACTATATATAAAATAGATAAAGACCGTACTGCTATATAGCACAGGGAACTGTTTTCAAAATCTTGTAGTAACCTATAATGGAAAAGAATCTGAAAAAGAATACTTGTGTTTATTTAAAACTGAATCACTTTACTATACATCTGAAACATTGTAAATCAACTATATTTCAGTAAAAAATAAAAACTAAAAAGCATGTGTTTAGAAAGACAGGGCAGGTGAATTGGAGACATGTCTGTGCCTGCCATAGTGCAACCTGGGGCAGGGAGGCTGGTGAGAAGGCATAATAGTTATCTGGAGTTTGGCACAAATCTAGAGAGGTGGAACTGTGGGAAACCTTACAAAGGAAAGTGTCTTAGGAGTGCTGATGGATAGAGGACATGAAGGAGTGCAAAATCGTTCCGAGCTACCATGCTTAAAACTTTAGGCTTTTTTTTTTTTCCCCTCCATCTTTCTCTTTCCCTACAGGGCTCTGCCCCAACTAAAACATTGTAACACTATGTTTCCCACACCATTCTCCATGGAGGTCCCTATCCATTAAAAGGATTGGGGGGGAAGAGGAGAGGATGGTCTTTCCCCTGTGTCTCTTTGGCAGTTTCAGAATTTTGCCACCTTCTCTCTGAATTTTATGATTTGAAGCTCAGGAAGTCAGAACTGCTGTTGTCTGATTTCATTCTTTAACTACTGATAGGGGTATTTCCACTGCTTCAATCCCTGTCCCCACAGTAGGTTGAGTACTGAAGGGCTATTCAATTAAAAATGAGCAGCAGGCATGCAGTTAAAAGTGAGGATGTAGGAGTTCCCGTCGTGGCTCAGTGGTTAACGAATCCGACTAAGAACCATGAGGCTGCGGGTTCAGTCCCTGGCCTTGCTCAGTGGGTTAAGGATCCGGTGTTGCCGTGAGCTGTGGTGTAGGTCACAGATGTGGCTCGGATCCCGCGTTGCTGTGGCTGTGGCGAAGGTCGGCGGCTACAGCTCCTTTTAGACCCCTAGCCTGGGAACCTCCATATGCCACGGGTGCGGCTCTAGATAAAAGCAAAAAGGCAAAAAAAAAAAGTGAGGATGTACAACTGATGCAAGGTCAGGCCCTGAGAGTGAGAGAATCTCTTTATGCTCTTGTGTTCCTTGTAATACCTTCTCTTGCTCTTCCTCCACAGAATTCACAAAAGCATGGTCTTAGCTATTCAGCTATTTATGTTGGGTCACTGTGGGTAGTATATTTGAAGGGAGGTTAGAGAACAGGGTGACTGCTCGTAATATTTTGCACTAAAACACATCTCTTTTACATATGCATGCATACACATATACATGCACTCTATGGAGATTTCGTGAGTAGGCCATTTAATTGTGAAGTGTTATTGGTGATCTAAAAATCAAAAATTCTCTTTGGTTTTGGAATACTGTTTTTGTCAGGGGTCATTCTATTATTATTATTATTATTATTTTATTTTATTTTATTTTTTTTGCCAAACCTCAGCATGCAGAAGTTTCTGGGCCAGGAATCAAACCAATGGCTGTAACCTGAGCCACAGAATTGACAACTCCTAGTCCTTAACTGCTAGGCCACCAGGGAACTCCTGTCAGTGGTCATTCTTAATCATTTTTACTTCTGTTAATATGGACTTGATTTGAGTATTCATTAAATGGAGAAATATTTAAACATACTGAAAGTCAAATAGGAGTTCCCATTGTGGCTCAGGGGTTAATGAACCCACCTAGTATCATGAGGATGGAGGTTCAATCCCTGGCCTCACTCAGTGGAGTAAGAATCCGGCGTTGCCGTGAGCTTTGGTGTAGGTCACAGACAAGGCTCGGATCCCGTGTTGCTGTGGCTGTGGCCAGCAACTACAGCTCTGATTCGACCTCTGGACTGGGAATTTCCATATGCCGTGGGTGCAGCCCTAAAAAAAAAAAAAGCAAAAAAAAATCTTTTACTAATTTGGAGAACCCTGGGAAGTTGAAAGAAAATGATTAAAATAGGCGTGGGTGGGATGGGTAACTATTTTGGGGTAAGTGAGAATGTGTGTTGCTTGCAATTCATACGTGTACAGTGGTGAAAAGTTGAAAACTAAGTCTTGTGTGTGGGAGTTTCCATCGTGGCTCAGTGCTAATGAACCAGACTAGTATCCATGAGGATGTGGGTTCAATCCCTGGCCCCACTCAGTGGGTTAAGGATCCACTGTTGCCATGAGCTGTGGTGGAGGTTGCAGACGTGGCTCAGATATGGCGTTGCTATGGCTGTGATGTAGGCAGGCAGCTGCAGGTCTGACTCGACCCCTAGCCTGAGAACATCCATGTGCTGCAGGTGCGGCCCTAAAAATCAAAAAAGCAAAAAAAAAAAAAAAAAAAAAGTCTTGTGTATGGTTTTCTGTTTAGTGATTTGAGGATATATTTAGCTTTTCATAAATACGGCCTATTTAAGTAGCTGTAATTCTGGCATTTAAATGTGGCCATTGAAGGGACTCAAAATGACAGGGTGTAATTCACTGGGTACTGGGTAGACTTCAGCTAACTTTCCCAATTGTAATCACCTCTAGACTAGGGGCTTTGCCTTGGCTATTGGACTTTTAAATGGTGTTCTCTTGAGTCCTGAGACTGAAGGAAAAGTGGTAGAGATTGCCACATTTGTTTTATGTCTCCTTTAAAACCTCCCCCATAGACTGTAGACTCAGTTCAGGAGTTAGGTACAAATTGTGAAAATGATAAGGTTTCTACAAAGTCTGAAAAGTTATACCAAGTTTCATTAGACTTAGAAACCTCCACATCAGTAAGTCTGAAAAGTTATTTCATGTTTCTAGCCTTTCCATAAGTCCCACTGTGGCTCAGCAGGTTCAGAACCCGCTAGTATCCGTGAGGAGGTGGGTTCCATCTTTGGCTTTGCTCAGCAGGCTAAAGATCTGGTGTTGAGAGCTGTGGTATAGGTCACAGATGTGGCTTGGATCCCATGTTGCTGTGGCTGTGTTGTAGGCCGTGGCCCATGTCTATGGCTCCAGTTAGACCCCTAGCCTAGAAACTTCCATATTCCACAGTTGCAGCCCTAAAAAGACAAAATATCATTTCGACATTTGACCAATATAAAAAATTATTGATGAGTTTTCTTACATTGTTCTTTTTGTACTCCGTGTTCAAAATCCAGGATATATTTTACACAACAACACACCTCAATTTCTTCTAACAACACTTTAGTTGCTCTGTAGCCACGTGTGGGTAGAGGCTACCATATTGGACAGTGCCGATATATAGTCATATCTTAGAACAAATGGATCTGAACTGATGCTTAAAGCAATTTTTTTCTTAGTTTGTGTTTTATGTCATGATTTTGCACAGTTTATCTGTATTCCAAGTCATAGTATAGTTTTTTGTTCGTTTAAAAGAGAAAAAAAATAGCTTTATTGCTTTGCCAGGCAAAGGAGGGTCACATCAGGCTAATTCCTTAAAGACTGTGCCCCGCCCCCCTAGAAAGAATTGCAAGGTGTTTTATAGTAAAAAGGAGAAAAACAGGTTTTCAGATAGGAATCATGATTGGGACAAACATGCATTCTTCTTTCTTTGGTGGAATCTTAGTCATCAAAGCTGGAGTCAGGAGATCTTGGCCTGATCATGATGGCGGTCTTCTAGGTTATTAACTAGAATAACAGTAGCAGTGTCTGGACTCACTGAGGTTCAGGTTCTTCATGTCTCTGCACAGAAGGAATTCAACGAGAGATAAAGTGGTAGGCAAGAAACAGATTTATTAGGATAGGACACTTGTGAGAGACACAAGCAGGCAGGCATGGAAGCTCTGCTGCAAGTCATAGTCTAGTTTTATACTTGTGGTTTCTGTTTCATTTCTCACTTTGATGCATAAATCTGTGGTTTTCCATTAGCATGGCTTCCTTAAAACAACATATTGAGTAGAGAGATATAACCAATAATTTACAAGGAGAATGTAAGAATTTTCTTGTAAGCTTGATAGACTGTCTACTAAACTAAGCCTTCTCTTCAAGGAGGTAGACTTTTTTCATCAATTTTTCGAAGTTAGGTTGTGGGGTTGTTTTTGTTGTTGTTTGTTTCTTTTTTCTTTTCTCTCTCTTTTTTTTTTTTGTGTGTGTCTTTTAACGGCCGCACCTGTGGCACATGGAGGTTCCCAGGCTGGGGGTCCAACTTGAGCTGTAGCTGCCGGCCTATGCCACAACCATAGCAATGTCAGATCTGAGCCGCATCTGTGACCTACACAACAGCTCACGGCAATGTCAGATCCTTAACTCACTGAGCAGAGGCCAGGGATCAAACCTGCATCCTCATAGATGCTAGTCAGATTGATTTCTGCTGAGCCATGGCGGGAACTCCACTAGAGAATATTTTGAACAACAAGTATTGCGCAGAAATGGCTAAGTGCACATATTGTACTGACTCTGTTTCTATTAATTTTATGTAGTGCTTTTGCTACAGTTGACAAAAACATTTTACGTGTATTCTCATTAGTTACCACTAAAGATATTCCTAGGTATTACCTTTGAACTTTTCTGTTTATATTTTGAATGAAATTATTTTTATATGAGATAGATGAGTTGTCAACAAAAATCATAAAGTTATTCAAAAGAAAAGTGTTTTTAAAAGAACTATATGTCCGTTGAAGTTTTGTTCATACCTGCAGTGTTTTCAAGTGACTACAGATTGTTACCTATCACTTCTTAAAGTGTGTGTGTGTGTGTGTACAGGTAATATTTTCCCTCCTTTCTTTTTATCTCTAACTTTCCTATCTTTTATTATTTGAAAATAGTTGCTGTTGGTTTTTCATGTACCTTATGTATATTCAGTCCCACTTAGATGAAATTTATTGGCCACTTGCCTCTTTCATAATTCCTTAGTTCGCAGTCTGTAAATCATGCCTTGCTTTTACCTTGGTTCATCATTACTTCATGAAAAAGGAATTGAAGTTCATTCTAAGCTTTCATACCATGGTACAGGACCACCCTCACGTCCCTGCATGATGACAGACATGAATGGTAATCGTTTGTTTATTTCTTTCACACTTACTTGTTCCTATATTAGGCTGCTTAGTGTGCTAAGAGCTTTGCAAGTATCTTCATAGCATCCATGTAAGACAGATTTTATTGTTATCCTCATTTTTCGTATGAGGAAACTGATTCACAGGGAGGTTAAGTAACTTGTCCATGTCTATTGAAATATGAGTACTTATCAATGTGCTGTGATTTAAGAATTTTTACTTTTACTGAAGAGCCGAAGAGTGTTTTCATTCTGGCTAAAACTGGTCGTCCCAGTGAAAAGACGGATTATCTTGTGTATATAGTTGTGCAGATGGTGAGTTCTGTCTGCTTTTTCCTTTTTATTTCTTCTTGGCTTTGTCTCCTTTTTCCTTTCTCAAATTGTGCCTTGAAATCCCTCTTTTGAGCCTTTGCTTTTGGAATATTGTATATACCCCATAGTCTCATTGAACGAGGATAATCATAACACAGCCAGTCCATTTGCTTGTTCTTTCTTCTGCCTGCAGAAGGAGCAAAATATTCTGGTGACAGTAGAGTGCATGGAAAGAATAATATCTGTATTTATACATAAACGTATGTATTTATGCTCATATGTAAATTTTTTATATTGATATCTTTTTAGGCAGTAAATGTTTACACATTTTGGGAATAAAATTTTTGAAAATTGAGTCAGTTTAAGAACCTCCAGGGAATTCCTGTCGTGGCTCAATGGTTAACGAATCTGACTAGAAACCATGAGGCTGCGGGTTCGATCCCTGGCCTTGCTCAGTGGGATAAGGATCCAGCGTTGCCGTGAGCTGTGGTGTAGGTTGCAGACGCAGCTCGGATCCTGCATTGCTGTGGCTGTGGTGAAGGTTGGCAGCTACAGCTCCTATTAGACCCCTAGCCTGGGAACCTCCTTATGCCATGGGTGCGGCCCTAGATAAGGCAAAAAGA